>CM069151.1:1856797-2176362 GCA_035221665.1 Okamejei kenojei | reverse complement strand
ACCAGGCAAAGGAATGGAATCAAAAAATGGAAATAATCATTTTTTAATCTGAAAGGTCGCAAAAAGCTATATGTGTAGAATGAACTGCAGATGCTGGTTTTACATCAAGAGACACAACATGCTGGAAGGAGATAATCTCTTCAAAAGTAGACATACCGAGAAGATTTCACATGGACGGAAGAAGGTTTCGACCCAAACGTCACCCATTCCTTTCTCTCCAGAGATTGCTGCCTGTCCTGATGAGTTCTCCAGCATTTTGTTCTACCTTCGATATAAAACAAACATCTGGCAGTCCTTCGTCACAAAGCTAAACGTCAGTTAATATGTAGTTGTAGACAGTCAACTGGTGTAGAACTGGAAGGGGGAGGTGAGAAGTGGGAAAGTAAAGGCTTATGATGAGAGAATTCAATGTTTTTACCGCTGGATGTAAGCAGCTCACGTGAAATATGTAGGTCAGTTCCCCAATTTAATCTATGCCCTCACACTGACAATGGAGGAGGCACAGAGGAAAGGTCCAGATTGGGAAATTTGATGGAGAGTTAAAGTTGTACAACCGGGAGATCAGTTATTGCTAAGGCAGACTGAGCAAGTGTTATCCAGCGAAACGATTCTGAGCCTGTGCTTGGTCCTTGCCGATACACAGACTCCACACCTGGAACAGTAGAAGAGGTTGGAGAGGTGCAAGTGAACCTCTGCCTCCCTGAAAAGACTGTCGGGTCCTTGACAGAGTCGATGGGAGGTAAAGGGCCAGTGTTGCAGGAGAAAGTACCTGGGGAGGGGGTGGGAAGGGTATAAGTGATGAATAAACAAGGGAAACAGTCTCGGCGAAGGCAGGACGGGTGGAGAAGGGAAGATGAGGGGGATCACCGTTGAAGGTGGCGAAATGTCCGGAGGATCATGGGGGACGGCGATGGATGAAAGGTGAGGCACAAGTCACGAATGGGGGGAGGGGGAGCAAGAAGCGGAGAGGCTGTGGGGATATCCGTGAGACCTCTAGTCAGAGCCTCATTTAGTAGCTAAGGGTTACCCCCGGTCCCTAAAGAAGAGGACATCTTGGATCTCCTTGTATGGAACATCTCAACCTGGGGCAGATGCGGCGGCCGAGGAATTGGGAGAGGGGATAAAGTCTTTACCGGAAGCAGGTGGGAAGAATGTGTAGTGTAATAGTTTTGTTGGGATGAGGTGGCTTTTATATAATAATACATCCGTTGTATTCACTGTACCAAGTACATGGACAACACGGTATTCATCCACTCTCTTCCTATTTGTTAGGGATTCCCTTTCTAAAACCCTTCACGTCTGGCTGTGGTATAATATGTTCACAGCATAATGCTTGAAACATCACAGGGACAACTACTACCATCAAACATCTTCCCTCACTGGGAATCGTGATAGAACATGAACACAGGATCAGCACTTCGGCCCACCTGTTCCACGAGGAAGCTGGACACACGGGTGAGTTTGCTTGCCTTTACAGTGACCGTGTCTCTGCGCAGTAACTGCACCATGCCCTCCTGCTTGTGTAGGAAGATCTGCAGATCAGGTTTACAAATAAGCTAGAGTAACGGGTCAGACGGCATCTCTGGAGAGAAGGAACAGGGTGATGTTCTGGATGAACCCTTCTTCATTTCTATCTTCTGCTCTTCTACATGGTGAGCTTGTAAAGTTAGTTCCACCATGGTATACAGTGAGCTGAGACACTAGCTGTCAGCAGCAGGAATGTGTATTCCTTGCCACTGTAACTCACAATGCCGCACACACCCCTTGTCCATTACACCCACCTTGCAGCCGCACAAGTTGCAGAGCGTGCACTAAAATAACGCTCCTACACAGCACATTCACACACACAGGTCAACACAAACATAACCCAACCGTTCTGACCACGTAACGTCACCCATCCATGTACTTCCAGAGACGCTGCCTGAACCCGCTGATTACTCCCCATTCTGTGTCCTTTTGTGTGGAAACCAGCATCTGCAGTCCCTTGTTTCTACATGCACTAGATGGAACGCCTCTACTTCCTAAGAAGGGCCTTAGGAAGTTCCGCGTGTTCCCAACTACTTCTCACCAACTTCCTACAGATGCGCAGCTTTTTATCAGGATGCAACCACAGCACAGCTGGGAACAGCTCCATCCAATACCGCAAAAAATGGTCAAGAGTTTGACCAGCCCAGGACCCATCCACTGACGCCATTATAAAACCAGCCGACATGATCAAGGACCATCTCACCCTGGCCAACCCTCTTCTCCTCCCCTCTCCCATCAGGGAAAGGGCACAAAAGAGTGAAAACGCACATCTCCAGATTCAGGAAACAGTTTTCTTCCCAGTTATCAGCAACTGAATCACCCTACACACCCAGAGAGCAGTCCCCCTGAGCGCCATCTGCCTCTCTTTGACTCTCGGAACTACTATGCTTGTTCGTACCCGGAATTTTATCTTGCACTAAATGTCATTCACTAATTCCCTTTATAAGGTATGTGAACGGGTGCATGCAGGATTGTAATCATATATTGTCTTTCCGCTGAATGGTTGATTGAATGGTGGAGTAGGATTGATGGGCGATGGCCCAGTCCGCAGAAACTTGCCCTGACTAGGACGCCGAGGCTTAGCGTTCTGAGCTTAGAGTAAAGAGAAGATGTCTGCTCAGCGGAGCATAATGACCTGGAGTGTCTGCCTGTAACAATGGATGGACATGAGGATTGCAAACGAGCAGGGATGGCACATGACTAACTGTCCTGCAGATTGTGTGGCCCTAATGCACATGTCCACTGTGCCTTCATTCATGACCCAGACGGTGACAAGCTATATTAATTTCAGATGAGACATATCTGGGGAATCGACGTGACCGTGGAGAGGCCAAGATTGATTACATAAAGGTGCAAACAGGCTGACTCACTGTGGGGGAAATGATGAGAGATGACAGAAGATACAAATGATGAGTGTTCACGGTCAGGCAGCCGTCTCGGAGAAAAGGATAGGTGACGTGTCAGCTCCCAGACCCTTCTTCAGTCTGAAGTCCCGGGAAAAGGGGAAAAAACGAGAAAGTACAAAGAACAAATGAAGGAAAGGTACAAAAGACAAATCAAATCAGTGGTTACACAAGGATGGGGGACCCGACAGGCAGGTTGAGAAAAGTATTTAAATGATAACGACACAATTCCAGGAGCTTGATCATAGAAACATAGAAACATAGAAATTAGGTGCAGGAGTAGGCCATTCACCTTTCCCTTCGACCTGCACCGCCATTCAATATGATCACTGCTGATCATCAACTCAGTATCCCTACCTCCTTCTCTCCATACCTCTGAATCCCCAGAGCCAACAAGGGCCACATCCAACTCACCTCGTAAATATAGCCAAGGAACTGCCTCACTACCCTCTGTGGCAAGAGAGTTCCAGAGACTCACCACTCTCTGTGGTGAAGAAAGTCTTTCTCATCTCTCTTAAATGATTTCCCCCCTTATCCTTAATTTAGACCCCTTGTCCTGGACTCCCTACATCCGGAAAACATCTTCCCTGCATCTAGCCTGTCCAACCCCTTAAGAATTTTGTAATTTCTAATACGAGATTCCCTCTTAAATCCCTAAATTCCATAGAGTCTTAACCGAGTCTATCCAGACTTTCTTCATAAGACAGTCCTGACATCCCCAGGAATCAGTCTGGTGAACCTTCGCTGCACGTCCCTCTATGGCAAAATGTCCTTCCCTCAGATTTGGGAGACCATAACTGCACGCAATACCCAGGTGGTGTCTCACCAAGACCCTGTACAACTGAATAGAACCTACCCTCCTCCTGTAACTCAAAACCATTTGCTATGAAAGCTAACATACCATTCGCTTTTCTTCACTCCTGCTGCACCTCCTGCATGCCTACTTTCAATGACTGTCAAACATGACTCCCAGGTCTCGCAGCATCTCCCCTTTTCCCCAATCGCCACCATTTAAATAATAGTCCGCTTTCTGTGTTTGCCAACCAAATGTGGATAACCACACAGTTATTCCACATTATACTGCATCAGCCAAAACATTGGCCCACTCACCCAGCCTATCCAAGTCTCCCTGCATCTCCTACATCCTCCTCACAGCGAACACTGCCCACCCAGCTTATGTCAACCGCGAAACTTGAGATATTGCCTTTCAATCCCTCATCCAGATCATTAATAATATTGTAAATACTGGGGTCCCAGCACTGAGCCCTGCGGTACCACACTAGTTACTACTGCCTCCATTGTGAAAAGACCCGTTTAACTCCTACTCTTTGCTGTCCTGTTTGCCACCAGTTCTCTATCCACATCAAAACTGAACCCCTAATACCGATCTTAAGTTTTGTATACTTAATCTCTTATGTGGGACCTTTCCGAAAGGCACCTTCTGGAATCCAATATACCACATCACACTGTTCTCCCTTATCCACGCTACTATTACTCACTCGAAAAATTCCACAAGATTCGTCAGACATGATATAACCTTTTGTAAATCCCATGCTGACCTTTGTCCCAATGATTTCACCACTTTTTCCAAATGTCTGCTATCCCATCTTAATAACTTAGCTCTGAGCAGTTTCCCCCCACACCGATGATAGACTAAACTGGTCTGTATTTTCCCCCCCGTTTTCTCTGCTCCCTCCCTTCTAAAAATAGGGTTACATTGCCTACACCCCAATCCTCAGGAACTACTTGCCAGAACTAAAGAGTTTTTAAAATTAATCACTAATGCATCCACTATTTCTGAGCTACTTCCTTAAAGTCTCTGGGATGCAGCCTATCTTTGGCCCTGTGGGATTTATTCGGCCTTTAATCTAATCAATTTTACCCAACCACCACTTTCCGACTGACCAGGATTTCAACTCAATTCCTCCTTTGACCCACAGTCCCCTGCTATTTCAGGCAGATTATTATGTCTTCCTTAGTGAAGACGGAACCAAAGTAGTTATTCAATTGGTCCCCGCCCATATCCTTGTTTCCCCCATGATCAACTCACCTGTTTCTGACTGCAAGGGACCTACATTACTGTTTTAAACTAACCTCTTTCTCTCCAACAATCTATAATAAAACTTTTGAGTCAGTTTTCTTTATGTTCCCTGCCAGTTTTCTTTCATAATCGATTCCTTCCTAATTAAGCCCCGTTTGTCCTCCTCTGCTGGTCTTCTGAATTTCTCCCATCCTCTGGTATGCTGCTTTTATCTTCTGGCTACTTGTACGCATCATCCATTTGCTTTGATACTATCCCTGATTTCCCTTGTTATCCACGGATAGGCACTACCTTCCCCGATTTATTCTTTTGCCAAACTGGGATGAACAATTTTTTGTAGTTCATCCATGCAGTCTTTAAATGTCTTCCATTGTATCCACCGTCAACCCTTTTAGAATTAATTGCCAGTCAATCTTGGCCAATTCACGTCTCATACCCTCAAAGTTACCTTTCTTTAAGTTCAGAACCATTGTTTCTGAATTAACAATGTCACTCTCCATCCTAATGAAGAAACTCAACCATAGTTATGGTCACTCTTGCCCAAGGGGCACGTACAACAAGACGGCTAATTACCCCTTCATCCATTACTCAAAACCCAGTCTAAAATAGCCTGCTCTCTCGTTGGTTCCTCTACATGTTGATTTAGATAACTATCCCGCATACATTCCAAAAAATCCTCTTCCTCAGCACCCTGCCAATTTGATTAACCCAATCTATATGTAGATTGTAAGTCACCCAATTATAACTGTTTTGCCTTTGTCGCACGCATTTCTAATTTCCCTGTTTGATACCATCCCCAACTTCTTGCTACTGTTAGGTGGCCTGTACACAACACCCACCAGCGTTTTCTGCCCCTTAGTGTTTTGTAGCTCTACCCATACCGATTCCACATCCTCCAAGCTAATGTCCTTCCTTTCCATTGCTTTAATCTCCTCTCTAACCAGCAACGCTACCCCACCTCCTTTTCCTTTCTCTCTCTTATCCCTCCTGAATATTGAATATCCCTGGATGTTCAGCTCCCAGCCTACGTCACCCTGGAGCCTGTCTCCGTGATCCCAACTATATCATAATCATTAATACTATCTGCACGTTTCAACTCGTCCACCTTATTACGAATACTCCTTGCAATTGAGACACACAAGCCTTCAGGCTTGTCTTTAACAACGCATTTACCCCTTATACAATTTTGCTGAAAAGTGCCCTTTTTGATTTTTGCCCTGGTTTTGTCTGCCTGCCACTTTTACCTTTCACCTTGCTACCTAATGCTTCTACCCTCATTTTTCACCCTCCTGCCTCTCTGCTCTTGTACCCATCCCCCTGCCCATTAGTTTAAATCCTCCCCGACAGCACTAGCAAAACACTCCCCCAAGAAACATTGGTTCCATTCCATTCCAGGTGCAAAACCGTCCTGTTTGTACCGGTCCAACCCTCCCCCAGAACTGGTCCCAGTGCCCTAAAAATTTGAATCCCTCCCCCTTGCACCACTTTTCAAGCCACGTATTCATTTGCATTATCCTCCTATTTCTACTCTGACTGGCCCGTGGTATGGTAGTAATCCGGAGATTACTACCTTTGAGGTCCTACCTTTAAGTTTATCTCCTAGCTCCCTAAATTCACCTTGTAGGACCTCAATCCCTTTTTTTACCTATATCGTTGGTGCCAACATGCACCACGACAACTGGCTGTTCACCCTCCCCCTCCAGAATGTTCTGCAGCCGTTCAGTGACATCCCTGACCTTTGCACCAGAGAGGCAACATACCATCCTGGAGTCTCGTTTGGGCGCCGCAGGAAACGCCTATCTATTCCCCTGACAATTGAATCCCCTATTACTATTGCCCTTCCCCTCTTTTTTCCCCCATCATGTGCTGCAGAGCCACCCATGGTGCCATGAACCTGGCCTGCTGCTTCATTCCCCTGATGAGCCATCTCCCTCAACAGTATCCAAAATGGTATACCTGTTTAGGAGGGAGATGACCGCAGGGGAATCAGCAGGGACTTGGTGGTACAACAGGAGTATTGTGGAATTTTAGTTGCGTCACTATGGAACCGAGCCGAGGGCATGAAGGAGGTCTCAGAAAAGGCTTATGTGAATGGTCCGTGAGATGAGGGACCACAGTTACAAGGACATGAAGCTGGGAGGTGATGTTGCAGTTATACAAGACATCGGTGAGGCCGCATTTACTGTATTGTGTTTCGTTCTGGGCACCATGTTATCAGAAAAATGTTATTAAGCCGGAAATGGTGCAGAGATGATTTACGAGGATGTTGCCAGGACTAGAGGGTGTGAGCTATACGGAGAGGTTGAGCAGGCTGGGTCTATTCCTTGGAATGCAGGAGGATGAGGGGTGATCTCATAGAGGTGTACAAAATCATGAGAGGAATAGATCAGGTAGAGGGGCAGTCTCTCGCCCAGAGTAGGGGAATCAAGGACCATATGTTTAAAGGGGAAAGATTTAATAGGAACCTGAGGCGTCACTTTTTCACACAAGGGGTGGTGGGTGTATGGAACAAGCTGCCGGAGGAGGTAGTTGAGGCTGGGACTATCGCAATGTTTAAGGAGCATTTACACAGATACATGGATGGGACAGGTTTGGAGGGATAGGCAGGTGGCACTAGTGCAGCTGGGACATTGTCGGCCAGTTGGGTGAGTTGGGCCGAAGGGCCCGTTTCCACACTATATCACCCTATGACTATAACGAGGACTTGAAAATGGCTCCGAACTGGCGACTCTGTTTGCTGTCTCAGTGTTCTACTGCTGCACACTTGGACTGTCTCTGTGCTGCTTATGTAAGAGGTATCTAACTGGTTATGTAGAGTGTTGCTTGTACTGGACCATCTACAACAATGAGTTTCCCTTGTGACAAATAGAGCGTTATACCATACACTATTACACTGCAGTAGTTGTGTTTTTGTATTTGTCGATGATCTATACTATCATTGTACTGGATTGTATGAAGCACAGATTTCACTGTGCGTAGGTTCATAGGTACATGAGACAATAATGTTTCATCATCGTCATTGTGGCCTTGAAGATGGAATTGGTGAAAATAAATGTGTAAGGCTATGGAGAAGGGTGGTGTAGCTCAAAGTATAGAGACACAAAAAGCTGGAGTAACAGCGGATCAGGCAGCATCTCTGGAGAAAAGGAATTGGTGACGATCTGGGGCGAGACCCTTCTTCACACTGTCTGTGCGTGACGGTACTGACCCAAATTGTCACCTATTCCTTTTCCCCGGAGATGCTCCAGAGAACCCGTTGACTGTGCCAGTATTTTGATTTGATTTTGATTTGATTTGATTTAATTTATTGTCATTGTTTTCAATTAAGAGACAACAATATTCTCTTTCCCTTACAGTCATACAAAAAATAAAATAAAAAAAACAGAAAAACACACACAGAAGTGCACAACACCAACATCCTCACAGCGGCACTAAAGTTCCCCACTGTGAGGGAAGGAACCAAAGTGCAGTCAACCTCCTCACTGTTGTTCCCTGCGGCTCCCGATGTCCACAGGCCGCGCTGGGTGGAGATTCGTGCTGGCCACACCCGGGTCGCAGGACTCCGCGAAGGGAGCTGCGCACCCACAGCTCCGCGATTGTTGGAGCAGTGGCCCAGCACTCCGGAACTCCATGCAGCGATCCCAGGTAAGGCCTCGATGTATTGAGCTGCTGAAGCTCTGGTCCGGTCCTGGCAGGAAAGGCCACGCCAATCCAGCTGGTAGGCCACGGGGGGGGGGGGGGGGGGGGGGGTGGGGGGACACGCGGACTTGGATAATAGCCGCATCCTCACCAGGAAGCGACTGAAGGACGGTTTCCCCCTTACCCTACCCGCTCCCCCCCACATAAAATACTGCAAAAAACTAAAAAACACACTCTAAGCATAACAAAAAAATAAAAAAGACAACCAGACTGTGGGTGGAGGCAGCCAGTAACAGCGCCACCGGGTTTAAGTATAAACCCAGCAAACCAGCATCTTGAGTATAAACCAGCATCAGCAGTTCCTCCCCGACATTGTAAAAGCAGAATACTCTTCCATCAGGGCTGCACGGTGGCGCAGTAGAGTCGCTGCCTCACCCGGGTTCCATCCTGACTGCGGGCGCTGTCTGTACGGAGTTTGTACGTTCTCCCCGTGACCTGCGTGGGGTTTCTCCGGTTTTCTTCCACACTCCAAAGATGTACAGGATTGTTGGTTAATTGATTTGGTAGAATTGTAAATTGTCCCTCGTGTGAGTAGGATAGTGTTAGTGCGTGGGGATCGCTGGTCGGCACTGACTCAGTGGGCCGAAGGGCCTGTTTCCGTGCTGTATCGCTCTGAACTAAGCTAAACAACAGTTATGAGAAGAGGGTGTCAGGGGTTATGGGGAGAAGGCAGGAGAATGGGGTTAGGAGGGAGAGATAGATCAGCCATGATTGAATGGCGGGGTAGACTTGATGGGCCGAATGGTCCTAATTCTGCTGCTATCAATTATGAAATTATGAAAGTATGTTTCATGAAGATTATTTCTTACAACGCATTATCAGTTCAGTTCATTGCAGTAATAGAGTCATAGAATGATAGAGTGATACAGTGTGGAAAACAGGCCCTTCAGCCCAGCTTGCCCACACCGGCCAACATGTCCCAGCTACACTACTCTTACTTGGCTGTGTTTTGGCTCATATCCCTCTAAACCTGTCCTGTCCACGTTCCCGTCCAAATGTTACTTAAACATTTTCATGTGCAATGCTACTGTTAGCGGGAAGTGTGCTGGAAACAGAAGCACTAATGGAACCACAGCTTTGTCCAACTGTTCCCACAGGGGTGAGTGATTGAGGCATTAGCCATCAATGAGGGTGGTGTAATTCAACAAAAGAAAGGCTTCACCCACCGTGAACATCGATGGTGATGAGAGCGGCCAGAGTTTATTCGAGCCATTTTTGGTCAGCTTGCCCCGCACCAGGGTGACGATATCTTCAATCTGTTCATTGCTTTTGTCCAGGAACACCTTCAGCCCTTCCTGCTGGGTGATGGCCTGGAAGGAGAACAAGGCTGAGATAGGCCGCAGGCCTGACACTGGCTCCAGTCATCTTTCTCTTCACACCTGTTGCTGCACAAGCAGGTCTAGGGGCTATGAGCCTCGCACAGGGCCTGCGGGGAACCGTGCCGTTCCAGACCGCAGTTCCTGGAGGTCTCATCAGGTTGGGTTGGAGTGCTCGGTTCGGGTTGGATTGGGTGTGAGTCCTGGGGTCGGGTTGAGGATGAGGTGGGTCGGGGTTGGGTCGGGGTACTCGGATGGGTCGGGTTGGGTCGGGTGTACCAAAACGGGTCGGGTCCGGGTTGGGTCTGAGTCCTGGGGTGTCGCGTTGAGGATGAGGTGGGGTCGGGTTGGGTCGGGGTACACAGGTCGGGTCGGGTTGGGTCTGAGTCCTTGTGTCGCGTTGAGGATGAGGTGGGGTCGGAGCCGGCCGGAGTCAGGCCATGCTGGGAGCCTCGGGGTCTAGACAGGCCGAGGGTGGAGTTGGGCCGAGGTCGTGCCGAGAGGGACAGGCCTCGCATCCGAGAGGTACTGCCATTGTGGGGGGGGGGGGTGATTGCGAAAACTAAGGGGGGACCTAGTGTGGGGGCTGGGGGTGTATTTTTGGCGACTGTCGGCACATTTGTGGCGATTGCAGTGTACAGTTTCACTGTACCCAGCTCGGAACGTGACAATAAAATATCATCATCGCACAACGACAGGAAGAGGATCGAGAACCTTATGTCCTGGTGTCGAGACGACAACCTTTCTCTCAATGTCAGCACGACCAAGGAGATAGTGACCGACTTCAGGAAGTGAAGCGATACACACACCCCAGTTTGCATTCGTGGTGCCGATGTAGAGATGTTTGTAATCATCAAGTTCCTGGGATTAAAATATCACCAACAACTGTCCTGGACCACCCATATTGAAGCAATGACCAAGAAGGGACATCAATGCCTCTACTTCCTCAGAAGGCTTTAGGAAGTTTGGCATGTCCCCTACAACTCTCACTAACTTCTACAGATGCACCACATAAAGCATTTTATCAGGATGCATCACAGCTTGGAGTGGGAACAGCTGCATCCGAGACCGCAAGGAATTGCGGTGAATTGTGGATGCAGCCCAGACCATCACACAAACCAAACTCCCTTCCATTCTCTTTGTTTATACCTCACGCTGCCTCGGCAAGTCCAGCAGCATAACCAAGGATGAGTCGCACCCTGGCCACTCCCTCTTCTCCCCTCTCCCATCAGGCAAAACGCACACCTCCAGATTCAGGGACAGTTTCTTCCCAGCTGTTATCGGGCAACTGAACCATCCTACCACAACTAGAGAGCAGTGCTGAATTACTATCTACCTCATTGGAGGCCCTCGGTTTAGTTTTGATCAGACTTTACTGGATTTTATCTTGCACCAAACATTATTCCCTTCATCATGTACAACTCTGGACAACTCGATTGTAATCATGTATTATGGCGAGACACGCGTTAAGAACAGTGATATTTATTGGTAGTTACAGAGTCAGACACTCGCGCGCTGAGAGTGAGCACTAACTCAGTTGGGCACACCCATGACTCATGAAGTCATCTTCCGTCCAAACGCAGTCACGTGCCCCTTCCAGTTCCACTAACGAGGGTTCGATCTATAACTGGCCTAACCACCAGATGGTGCCGCAGTATATCTTTTCGCTGACTGGTTGGCATGGAAGTTGAAGCTATTCACTGTACCTCACGACACGTAACAATAAACTGTCTGTGTAGCTTAGTGTGCCTATGTCAGTGTGCGTGTGTGTCTGGGGTTTATGCATCTGTCCACCTGTGTGTCTGTGTGTATATGTAGGTGAGCGGCTTGGGATTAGGGGCGATTCCTTCAGGGCCTGTTTGTGCGCTGTATGTCTACAGTCTGAGGCGTGAGGACCCACTGAGTTGCAGTGGCCTGTGACTCCCTCAGCTCCCTCCTTAACATGGTGGCCGAGTCTCAGATGCTGGCCAAGGACTGCTGTGCCACTCCATGCTCCACTAGGAAGGCTGCACTTCCCAACAATGCTCCCAGCAACACGGTGTCGCAGCACACAGTGTGAATCTGGAGGCGTGGGTTTTCACGCGCTTATACCTCATGCCTGATGGGAGAAGGGAGACGAGGGTGTGACGGGTCCTTGATTATGCTTGGGGGAATGGCGTCCTGTATGGGTATGGCTGCCCAGCCTGCAGCTGTCCATTTTTTCACTTCCCTTTTTAATTTTTAGTTAGTTGAGTTTTTGTTTTTCGGAGCTGTCGGATGGGGGAGGTGGGAATGGGGAAACTGCTTTTCCTAGTCCCTACCTGGTCAGAGAGGCGGTTTTTCTCCGGGCTGCATCTTCGACCCGTCCTCGCGGCCTACGGCGGGCCCGGAGCGGCGTTTCCTGAGGGGACCGGCCAGAACCTCGGCTTCGGCGGCAGCACAGCGCTGGAGCGCTATCGCGGAGCGGGCGGTGACTCGCCCGGGTCGCCGCGCTGGGGCTGGTGTGCTGAGCCCGCCGATAAACAACATCGTGGAGCTGCGGGTCTGTGGAGCGGCCAGCCGTGGGAGCCTGGGATCTCTCGCCGAGATCGCCAGTGGGGGAGCTCCGTCCAGCGCGGCCTGTCGGCTTCGGAAGCCACGGTCTACGGTAAGGAAGCGGCCGTTCCAGGTGTCCCAAGCCGCTGACAGGATTCTCCCGACGCCGGAGCACCATCACCCGGCGAGAACGGCCTGGAACATCGGGCCTCCGTGAAGGCGACTGCGGAGGCCTCAATAGGCCCGACTGTGGGTGGACATGGGGATGGGACTGCACTTTGTGCCTTCCCTCATAATGGGAACCATTGTGGGGGGGTGTTTTTTATGTTTAAATGTCTTTATTATTGTTACGTCCGTATTCTTGTTTACGCACTGCATTGGCAAGAAGCATTTCACTGCCAATTGGTGTACGAGACTAATAAAGAACCTTTGAACCTTTGAACCTTTGCTGCTGGCCTTGCCGAGGCAGCGTGAGGTGTAAATGGAGTGAATGGAAGGGAGGTTGATTTGTGTGATGGTCTGGGCTGCGTCCACAATTCTCTGCAATTCAATGCGGATTGGATGGAACTGTTCCCAAACTGACCTGTGATGCATCCCGATAACATACCTTCTACCACTGTCCATTCACTTCAGCTTTATCAGGGTTCCTTGATGCTGGGCTTGGTTGACTGCCGCCTGGATGACCAACGCATTTGGCTTCCCCTCATCTCTGGGGATCAGCCCCAATGCCCCTTGTCTGGGCCAAGGCAGTGATGTGGTGTGCTGATGCATGCGTTCAGGAAACAAACCAGGTACCAGCGAGTAGGTGACTCATTGTCCTCTGACAGTACTGTTGAGAACTATTTCTCTGAAGATTGGGCATGGACAGAAATTGACAGGAAAAACACAAAGTGCTGGAGGATTTAGTGTACGGGGGTCGCTGGTTGGCACATACTCGGTGGGCCCAAGGGCATGTTTCCACACTGTATCTCTAAACTTAACAAAACTAAACTAACCTAAAAACATTCAGCGGATCCGGCAGCATCTGGGGAGGGAATGGACAGGTGATATTTCCAGAAGACAGACACAAAAATGATGGAGTAACTCAGCGGGTCAGGCAGCATCTCTGGAGAAAAAGGAACAGGTGACATTTCGGGTCGAGACCTTTCTTCAGACTGAAAATCGGGGGAGAGGAAAACTAGAGATGTGGATGGTACAAATAAATAAAAGATATGTAAAAAGCAATAATGATCAATGAATAGTAGAGCCCACAATGGTCCATTGTTGGCTATGGGATAGGTGACAATGAGTGATACAGACAGTGAAACTCAGCAGGACGGCAGTGAAACTAGTACGATGATTAGGGTGGGGGAGGGACGAAGAGAGGGGGGGATGCAAGGGTTACTGTACTTGAAGTTAGAGAAATCAATATTCATACCGCTGGGGTGTAAGCTGCCCATGTGAAATATGAGGTGCTGTTCCTCCAATTTGCGTTGGGCCTCACTCTGACAGTGGAGGAGCCTAGGACCGAAAGGTCCAGATGATCTCCAGAGATACTGCCTGACCCGCTGAGTTGCTCTAGCACATTGTGTCTATCTTCAGTAATATTTCTGGTCAGCACCTTGCATCATTTGGGACTTTAGCAGCCTGACTCAAAACATTGCCTGTCCATTTCCCCCACAGATGCTGCCTGGCCCACAGAGTATCTCCAGCGCTTGGTATTTTGCTCATAATTCCAATATCTTCAGTGTCTCGTGTCCCCAGAAATTTAGGAGATTGGAGAATTGTCCCTCTTTGGATAACCAATACATCGCTGGGGAATGTTCCACCCTTACACCTCATAAGATCATAAGTGATAGGAGATTGACCCATCAAGTCTACTCCGCCATTCAATCATGGCTCATCTATCGCTCCCTCCTATCCCCATTCTCCTGCCTTATCCCCATAAACTCTGACACCCGTACTAATCGGGAATCTATCTATCTCTACCTTATAAACATCCGCCGACTTGGCCTCCACAGCCACCTGTGGCAATGAATTTCACAGATTCACCACACTCTGCCTAAAGAAATTATCTCCCCATCTCCTTCCTAAAAGAATGTCCCCTAATTCTGAGGATATGACCTCTAGTCCTAGACTCTCCCACTAGGGGAAACATTCTCTCCACATCCACTCTGATTATTCTGTCTGTTTCAATGAGGTAGAAACATCGAAACATAGAACATAGGCGCAGGAGTTGGCCATTCTGCCCTTCGAGCTAGCACTACCATTCAATATGATCATCCAAAATCAGTACCAACATTCCTGCTTTTTCCACATATCCCTTGACTCCGTTAGCCCAAAGAGGTAAATCAAACCCTCTCTTGAAAACATCCAGTGAATTGGCCTCCACTGCCTGGTGTGGCAGAGAACTCCACAGATTCACAACTCTCTGGTTTAAATGTTTTTTCCTCATCTCAGTCCAAAATGGCTTATTCTTAAACTGTAACCCCTGGTTCTGCAGTCCCCCAACATCGGGAACATTGTTGCTGCATCTAGCCTGTCCAATCCCTTAAGAATTTTATATGTTCTATTAGATTCCCTCTCATCCTAAATTCCAGTGACTACAAGCCCAGTCGACCCATTCTTTCATCATATGACACTCCAGCCATCCCAGAATTAACCTGGTGAACCTACGCTGCACTCCCTCAATAGCAAGCATGTTCTTCAAATTAGGAGAGAAAAACTGTGCACAATACTCTAGTTGCGGTCTCACCAGGGCTCTGTACAACTGCAGTAGTACTACCTGCTCCTAAACTCAAATCCTCTCACAGTGAAGGCCAACATGCCATTCTTCGCTGCCTGCTGTACCTGCATGCTTACTTTCAGTGACTGATGTACAAGGAGCCCCAAGTCTCGTTGCACTTTCCTTTTCCTAATCTGGCACCATTCAGATAATAATCTGCCTTCCTGTTCTTGCCACCAAAGTGGATAACCTTACATTTATCCACATTATACTGCATCTGAAATGCATCTGCCCACTCACCCAACCTATCTAAGTCACCCTGCAGCCTCATAGCATCCTTCTCGCAGCTCACACTGCAACCCAGCTTTGTGTCATTCGCAAACTTGGAGCTGTCGACTAAATTGTTCATATATATTGTAATTAACTGGGGTCCCAGCACCAAGCCTCGCGGTACCCCACTAGTCACTGGTGACCAATCTGAAAAGTACCCGTACCTTGGAGATGGGATGACCGGTGACATTCCTGTTGGAAGCAGGGATAGTTGGAGCCCGAGGATAGTGGAGGTTTGTTTCACTGCTGTCAGGCGGAGAGGTGGATTGCGGACTGGATTTGGAGCCAGTTTGTGCAGCGTAGTGCATGCTCTGACTCTTGCACTGTCTGTGGCTGTGGGTCTTTTAGGTTTGGCTTGTCATTGTTACCTGTACTGAGATACAATGAGAAGCCCTGTGTTGCCTTCTACCCCATCAAATCAAATTGTTTAGTTTAGGAAGGAACTGCAGATGCTGGTTTAAACCGAAGATAGACACAAAATTCTGGAGTAACTCAGCGGGTCAGGCAGCATCTCTGGAGAGAAGGTGATGTTTCAGGTCGCGAGTCTGAAGAAGGGTCTCGACCTGAAACGTCACATGTTCCTTCTCCCCAGAGATGCTGACTTGTCCTGCTGAGTTACTCCAGCATTTTGTGCCTATCAATAGTTTATTTTATTTCGGAGTCATGTGAGTGACTTTGTGACGACCCGCCAGCACGCATGCGCAACATATCGTCGCACGCATTTGCTATCGACAAGCTGGGGGGGGGGGGAGTGCGCTCTCTCCATGGCTCCTTCAACAACGCAGTCAAGGTAAGTACACTAACCTTTCGTTGGTTGCAGGATGGAAGTCCAACGGCAACGGGAAAGGGCAAGGATAACTTTCCAAGAGCCGCGGGATGCCGACAAGCCAGCGGCCACTTTCTCCGGAGCTGCGAGCACCACCGGCAGCATCTGGACGGCCGGGGGTAAAGGTGCGGAAGTCGGGCGCATCCGTTACACCAGCGCCCGACTTATCTCCCGAATGGATGTCCGCACTGGAGCTGGAAATTCCAGACCCAGACTTTGTGCCCCCATCCCCCAGGAAGCGGGGGAGCAGCCAGGTACGTGGAAAAGTGCCTCGCTCACCGACAGCGGCATCACCCTGTGTTGCTGTGGATCCACGGGGGCCGGGCGGGGAGTGGCTGCGCTACAGGGGACCCCCGCAGCCGCAGCACGCCACGTACAGCTGCCGGGGATATCTTCCGTAGGGCAGGCCGGCAGAGCTACTGCTGCGTCGAGCAGCCCTGCAGGAGCGGGAGCTGCCGGCATAACACCGCGTCAGGCTGCGGTCAAGGGCGCCGGTGGCAGCAGTAGACGGTCGGTTAGCTTAGCTCTGGCAGCTGCCGACCATGTGCCTCCACGGAGAAGATTGGGCGATCGTGGAGGTAAGCCTGCACGGACCGGGGAGCCAGGTACCGGGACCAGCGCCGACTCATCTCCACTGCCTTCCTACCAGGCAGCTGGACCGCCACAGTCCGCTCGAAGGCCGACTAGCGGAAAGTCCGTGCGGGAGTCGTATGGGCCTGCAGGAGCAGTAGCCCACGACAACCTATCTTCGGACCCTAGTCTGCATCTTATGGAGGTGTGGCCACTGGTGGAAGCCCCAGAGAAATTGCAGAGCCTGGGGAAGTCGGCTTGTCCGCCGCGAGTAGCGGGGACGGTCGCATTGCCAGGTTGGAGCTCTTGGTGGAGCAACTACTCCAGCGGGACATGGACCGGGATGAACGGGAGTCTCGGGCCTCCACAAGCCACGCCAGGAGACCGCCCCGAATATCGTCTTCTCCAGCCAGCCGTACCAGAAGTTGCCTGGACGCTGCCTTCGATGACCAACCAGGGATGCCGGAGGGCGTAGATCCAGTGCAAGGGGCGGACCTGCTTGATGTAGGGGTGAAATATGCCACAGCTACCCACTGGGGAGCTGCTGCACCCCAAACTGGCGGGCACCATTTACTAGCTGACCACACGCCAGCTTCTGGGTCAGGTAGTCAAGTTCAAGCCGCCTGTAAACTGCATCAACTTGAGTGTCCCCACGGTCAATGCTCAAATCTGGGGGAATTTGAGTACTACCACCAAGATGCTGGATGTCCGCTTCCAGCGCATCCTCAAACTCCTCAAACTCCTGTCGACAGGCATCAGGGCATTTGCCAGGACCCTCGATGGGGATAACGTAACCAGTGAGCAGCAGGATGCCCTGGCACTTCCCTGCCATACGCAGTTGGAAATGAACTGCCTTCGTCACAGCTCCATCCGGCCCACTCTCCACCCAAAATTTGCAGGGTTGTGCCGTCCCTCCACCACCCCACCACCTCATCAGCTGTTCGGGGAAGATCTGCCGAAACAAGTCAAAGATGTGGACGAGGAGGCCAAGACCGTTGGCCTTATGCAACCACCACCGGCTAAAGTACACCCATACCAACGGCAGCAACCGTACCCTACCCGGAAACCTCGCCAGCCGGATAGGACACCCAGGACCTACCCGCCTCCAGTTCCCCAACAGCAGCGGCCTTTTTTAGGGCAAGGCCTGCAGAGGCCCGCATGGAAGCTGCGGCCACAACCACGCCAAGCAGCACGACGTCCCCCCAAAACGCCATACACCAAGACCCGCCGTTGCCCATGGAGGTAAGGGGGTCTGGTTCGTCTAAGGAAGTAGCAATTGTAACCTCACAAGTAGGGGGACGGTTGCGGGCATTTCGTGGTGCTTGGGATGCAATAACCACAGACACGTTTATTCTACAAAGTGTTCACAGTTATGTCATAGAATTTATTAATGGGAAACTTCCCCCTACACAGCATGGACCTCAGCGCACATTTCCGCTCTCTCAAAACGAGCTAAAGGAGGGCCATGCTGCAATTCTACGGCAGCAGCCAAAGGGGTGATCGGTAAACCGACTCACGAACCCCTTGTGTTTGTGTCCAACATCTTTCCAAAACCAAAAAAGATGGTGGATGTCGGATTATCATAGACCTAACCCAGTTGAACACTTTTGTACAATATACCCATTTCAAAATGGAAACCTTTGAAACAGCTAAGCAGCTGCTTTACCAGGGGTACTTTATGGCTTGCATCGATTTAAAAGGTGCATACTATACAGTCCCCATCATAGAATCTCACAGGAAGTTCCTACTATCCAAACTACCCTGTCTCAAGTTATGGGCTACCTGGGCTTCCCCATTGACACAAACCGAATGATGATCACAATCCCGACCAACAAAGCTTCAGACATTAAAGAAGCATGCAACAGCCTTGCTTGCGCCAGGGTACCGACTATCAGACAGACGGCCAAGGTAATTGGGAACTTGGTAGCTACATTCTCAGCTGTGCAATTCAGACCATTACATTACCAAAACTTACAAAGAGCAAAGATCTCAGCGTTAAAAGCAAATGCTGGGCACTTTGACAGACCGATACGGCTGCCAATTAAGGCTAAAGCTGAGCTACAATGGTGGATTGACAATATTAGTGAGTGTCACAACCCTATCATTGTTAGCAACCCATCAGTCGTGCTACAGACTGATGCAAGCGCACAAGGCTGGGGTGCAACTGACACCACGTCCAATTGTGGTGGCAGATGGGATCCTCACGGGTCTACCCTCCTCCAGCCACAAGGGATAGACTATCTGGAGATGTTAGGGGCTTTCCATGGGCTGCGGGCATTCTGCACTAACTTACAGCATTTACATGTCCGCCTCCGAAAAGATAACACCACGGTGGTGGCTTATATATATAAATCATATGGGTGGTATCAGGTGGTATCTTGTGACGAATTGGTTAACTCACTCTGGCACTGGTGCATTGAGAGAAATATTTGGATAACAGCGACCTATCTACCAGGGAAGCTCAACACAGTGGCGGACACCAGGTCATGAGTGTTCAATGATAACATCAATTGGACGTTGAACCCCAAATTTTGCTGACATTATAGCTAACTTTGGCACACCAGATATGGACCTTTTTTGCGTCCAGGTTGAACCATCAGATCCCAACGTATGTGTCTTGGGAACCAGACCCCGGGGCAGTAGCTATGGATGCTTTTTCTCTCCATTGGGGGTAAATGGTTTTGCTACGCATTTCCCCCATTCTGCCTCATCAGTCGGTTATTGCAGAAAATTCAACTGGATTCTGCACCTGGCATTGATCATACCCGACGGGCCTACACAGCCATGGTCCCCGATGGTCCTCCGAGTTTTGAAACCTCCATGGAACAACCCCGAATTGATTACTAACCCCATTACGGGGGACAGTCACCCGTGCCATGGTCACCTAAACATGTTGGCCTGCAGGTTCTAAAAAGACCACTCGTCAAGGCGGGCATCTCACCACGAGCCATGGAACTCATCTCAGCGTCATGCCGAGCATCAACCCGGAGGCAGTACCTCACCCAGGTCAGAAAGTGGGAGGCATTCTGCTCCCGTACCAACACGACTTCCAACTCGGCAACAATCCCTGATGTCCTGGAATTCCTAGCAGGCCTTCATTACGATGCGGGCCTTAGCTACAGTGCCATCAACAGCGTCAGGAGTGCACTGTCCTCACACCGAGCCATAGGTATAGGCTCCAACCACCTGGTGTCTAAATTCATGAGGGGAGTGTTAACACCAACCCTCCACGGCCCAGATACAACATCACCTGGGACGTAGGGATCGTTCTGACCCTACTGAGGAGCTGGTCTCATATGACACTCAAAAAGCTCACCCTCAAAGTGGTGATGCTGATGGCACTGACTACAACTCAACAAGTCCAGACATTACAGAAACTGCGGCTGGATAGCATGGTCTCCACCCCTGCAAAGGTGACTTTCTTTGTCCAGGACCTATTGAAGCAGCACAGACCTGGGGATCGTGGGCTGCAGTTGGAGTTTCGGGCGTACCCCACTGATGCCACCCTCTGCATAGTCACCCATCTCCGCCTCTACATCCGCACTACAGGAACCATCCAGAAGATGGAGCAGGGGCTCCTCATCAGCCACAAATCTCCACATCACCGGGTG
Organism: Okamejei kenojei; assembly: GCA_035221665.1. Classification (NCBI taxonomy): domain Eukaryota; kingdom Metazoa; phylum Chordata; class Chondrichthyes; order Rajiformes; family Rajidae; genus Okamejei; species Okamejei kenojei. The sequence continues at coordinate 2,155,821 of CM069151.1, read as the reverse complement.
ACTGTGCAGACTATCGCAAGGTGGCTCAGGGCGGTGTTGGGTGCAGCAGGAGTAGGTACTAACATTTTTAAATCTCCCTCTACCAGGGCGAGGGCCATGGTGGTGCCCATGGACCACATTCTCGCCACTGCGGGCTGGGCCAGTGAAGCAACCTTCTAGGGGTTCTACAATAAGCCGCTGGTCGCCCCCGCAACGTTCGCGGAAGCCGTGCTGGGAGCCGCTCCGTGACTGGTTTGTCCCCGAATTAGGGGTCTTTTGCTTTGTTATTATTTGTGTTAATGACTGTGCATTATTTTTCAGCCTGTTCAGTCTAGAAACATAGAAACATAGAAATTAGGTGCAGGAGTAGGCCATTCAGCCCTTCGAGCCTGCACCGCCATTCAATATGATCATGGCTGATCATCCAACTCAGTATCCCGTACCTGCCTTCTCTCCATACCCTCTGATCCCTTAGCCACAAGGGCCACATCCAACTCACTCTTAAATATAGCCAATGAACTGGCCTCAACTACCCTCTGTGGCAGAGAGTTCCAGAGACTCACCACTCTCTGTGTGAAAAAAGTCTTTCTCATCTCGGTCTTAAAGGATTTCCCCCTTATCCTTAAGCTGTGACCCCTTGTCCTGGACTTCCCCAACATCGGGAACAATCTTCCTGCATCTAGCCTGTCCAACCCCTTAAGAATTTTGTAAGTTTCTATAAGATCCCCTCTCAATCTCCTAAATTCCAGAGAGTATAAACCGAGTCTATCCAGTCTTTCTTCATAAGACAGTCCTGACATCCCAGGAATCAGTCTGGTGAACCTTCTCTGCACTCCCTCTATGGCAATAATGTCCTTCCTCAGATTTGGAGACCAAAACTGTACGCAATACTCCAGGTGTGGTCTCACCAAGACCCTGTACAACTGAAGTAGAACCTCCCTGCTACTGTACTCAAATCCTTTTGCTATGAAAGCTAACATACCATTCGCTTTTTTCACTGCCTGCTGCACCTGCATGCCTACTTTCAATGACTGGTGTACCATGACACCCAGGTCTCGCTGCATCTCCCCTTTTCCCAATCGGCCACCATTTAAATAATAGTCCGCTTTCCTGTTTTTGCCACCAAAGTGGATAACCTCACATTTATCCACATTATACTGCATCTGCCAAACATTTGCCCACTCACCCAGCCTATCCAAGTCACCCTGCAGTCTCCTAGCATCCTCCTCACAGCGAACACTACCCCCCAGCTTAGTGTCATCCGCAAACTTGGAGATATTGCCTTCAATTCCCTCATCCAGATCATTAATATATATTGTAAATAGCTGGGGTCCCAGCACTGAGCCCTGCGGTACCCCACTAGTTACTGCCTGCCATTGTGAAAAGGACCCGTTTACTCCTACTCTTTGCTTCCTGTTTGCCAGCCAGTTCTCTATCCACATCAATACTGAACCCCTAATACCGTATGCTTTAAGTTTGTATACTAATCTCTTATGTGGGACCTTGTCGAAAGCCTTCTGGAAGTCCAGATATACCACATCCACTGGTTCTCCCTTATCCACGCTACTAGTTACATCCTCGAAAAATTCCACAAGATTCGTCAGACATGATTTACCTTTTGTAAATCCATGCTGACTTTGTCCAATGATTTCACCACTTTCCAAATGTGCTGCTATCCCATCTTTAATAACTGACTCTAGCAGTTTCCCCACTACCGATGTTAGACTAACTGGTCTGTAATTCCCCGTTTTTCTCTCTCCCTCCCTTCTTAAAAAGAGGGGTTACATTTGCTACCCGCCAATCCTCAGGAACTACTCCAGAATCTAAAGAGTTTTGAAAGATTATCACTAATGCATCCACTATTTCCTGAGCTACTTCCTTAAGTACTCTGGGATGCAGCCTATCTGGCCCTGGGGATTTATCGGCCTTTAATCTATTCAATTTACCCAACACCACTTCCCGACTGACCTGGATTTCACTCAATTCCTCCTTTGACCCACAGTCCCCTGCTATTTCAGGCAGATTATTTATGTCTTCCTTAGTGAAGACGGAACCAAAGTAGTTATTCAATTGGTCCGCCATACCTTGTTCCCCGTGATCAACTCACCTGTTTCTGACTGCAAGGGACCTACATTTGTTTTAACTAACCTCTTTCTCTTCACATATCTATAAAAACTTTTGCAGTCAGTTTTTTATGTTTCCCTGCCAGTTTTCTTTCATAATCTATTTTTCCTTTCCTAATTAAGCCCTTTGTCCTCCTCTGCTGGTCTCTGAATTTCTCTCCAGTCCTCTGGTATGCTGCTTTTTTCTGGCTACTTTGTACGCATCATCCTTTGCTTTGATACTATCCCTGATTTCCCTTGTTATCCACGGATGCACTACCTTCCCCGATTTATTCTTTTGCCAAACTGGGATGAACAATTTTTGTAGTTCATCCATGCAGTCTTTAAATGTCTTCCATTGTATATCCACCGTCAACCCTTTTAGAATTAATTGCCAGTCAATCTTGGCCAATTCACGTCTCATACCCTCAAAGTTACCTTTCTTTAAGTTCAGAACCATTGTTTCTGAATTAACAATGTCACTCTCCATCCTAATGAAGAACTCAACCATATTATGGTCACTCTTGCCCAAGGGGGCACGTACAACAAGACGGCTAATTACCCCTTCCTCATTACTCAAAACCCAGTCTAAAATAGCCTGCTCTCTCGTTGGTTCCTCTACATGTTGATTTAGATAACTATCCCGCATACATTCCAAAAAATCCTCTTCCTCAGCACCCCTGCCAATTTGATTAACCCAATCTATATGTAGATTGAAGTCACCCATTATAACTGTTTTGCCTTTGTCGCACGCATTTCTAATTTCCTGTTTGATACCATCCCCAACTTCTCTGCTACTGTTAGGTGGCCTGTACACAACACCCACCAGCGTTTTCTGCCCCCTTAGTGTTTTGTGGCTCTACCCATACCGATTCCACATCCTCCAAGCTAATGTCCTTCCTTTCCATTGCTTTAATCTCCTCTCTAACCAGCAATGCTACCCCACCTCCTTTTCCTTTCTCTCTATCCCTCCTGAATATTGAATATCCCTGGATGTTCAGCTCCCAGCCTACGTCACCCTGGAGCCATGTCTCCGTGATCCCAACTATATCATAATCATTAACATCTATCTGCACGTTCAACTCGTCCACCTTATTGCGAATACTCCTTGCTGTTCAGTCTGGAATGCATTAACTACCTTCCTCCATCAGTATTGCGGCAGTGTGATAGCATGGACGATGTTCAGGGCATGAAATGACAGAGCTTCGAAATCTTCACGAAGTCACTCACGTGACTCCGAAATAAAATAGTAAGATTAAACGAGAACTTACCAAGTTCGAAGATTGATCTTTATTTTATGAGGAGTTGCGGTGAGGGATTTCATGCCCTCCGCTCCCACCCTCTATCATAAGGTCAGCTGGTATGTTCTACGTTCTTAATCTTACTATTTCCAGTCAAGGTGCGTTCTGTGATTCCACGTCGCTGCTTTGAAGGATGTCGCGCATGCGTGCTGGTGGGGTCTTCACGAAATCCCTCACCGCAACTCCTCATAAAATAAAGATCAACCTTCGAAATTGGTAAGTTCTCGTTTAATCTTACTATTTTAGTTTAGAGATGAAACTGCACATAAATACAATCAAGCCCGTCAAGGATAATCAGTAAAGCAAAGGGGAAGATACAGAGTGCAGAATAAAGTTCAAAACATTGCAGCACCTCAGTTCCAGAGACAAAGTGCAATGTCCGTAAATCAGAGAGTGCTCTCAATTATGTAACGTTGACAGCCCTGATAACAAAGGGTGGCTCGGTGGCGCAGCGGTAGAGTTACTGCTTCACAGTGCCAAAGATCCAGGTTTGCTCCTGGCTATGGGTGCTGTCTGTACGGAGTTTGCACGTTTTCCCCGTGACATGCGAGGGTTTCCTCCGAGATCTTTGGTTTCCTCCCACATTCCAAAGACGTACAGGTTCGTAGGTTAATTGTCTTGGGTAAAATTGTAAATCGTCCCTAGTGTGTGTAGGATAGTGTTCATGTACAGGGATCGCTGGTTGGTGCGGACTGGGTGGGCCGAAGGGCATGTTTCCACGCTGTATCTTTAAACTAAACTAAACAGAAGGGAAGGAGACCCTTGTTCCTGAAAGTGTACCGTTGTGTGTTTCAGTTTAATTTATTGTCACGTGTCCCGAGATACAGTGAAAAGCTTTTGCTGCGTGCTAACCAGTCAGCAGAAAGACAATACATGATCACAGGGTATGGATACATGATGAGGGCCAGGGGTCATTTCCACACCACAAGGGCTTGTCCATGAGTAACTCCTTACCCACCTGTGAGACGGCTGCAGTCCAGTACATGATACTACAGGACAGGACAATCTGGCCAGGCCAGCTCAGCACCCACTCCTCTCGCGATGCATCTGGGTACGCAGCAATGGCCTGCAGCATCACTTTGCCCAGCGACCACTTCATCATCTTTTCAACCTACGGAGGAAGGAAATGACGGTGAGCGCAGGTGCTAGACGTTGATGACTTCCTCAGGTGGGTCTGGAGGCCTAGGGACATATACAGCATGGAAACTGGCCCAACTTGCAGCTAACATGTCACATCTACACTAGTCCCACCTACCTGCGTTTGGCCCATATCTCTCTCAACCTGTCCTATCCATATACCTGTCTAAATGTTTCTTAAACATTGAGATAGTCCCAGCCTCTACTACCTCAACAATGGCAGCCTGTTCCATACACCCACCACCCTTTGTGTGAACAGGTTACCCCTCAGTTTCCTATTAAATCTTTCCCCCCTTCACCTTGAACCTATGTCCTCTGGTCCTCGATTTCAAAGAAATTCTCTGCATCTACCCGATCTATTCCTCTCATGATTTTGTACAGCTCAATAAGATCACCCCTCATCCTTCTGCGCTCCAAGGAAGAGAGTCCCAGCCTACTCAACCTGTCCCTATAGCTCAGGCCCTTGAGTCCTGACAACATCCTCATAAATCTTCTCTGTATCCTTTCCAACTGGACAACATCTTTCCTATAACATGGTGTCCAGATCTGAACACAATATTCTAAATGCGGCCTCATATATATAACTGCAACATGACCTCCCAACTTCCAAACTCAATACTCTGACTGATGAAGGCCAAAGTGCCAAAAGCCTACTTGACCACCTTATCTACCTGCAACTCTGCCTTCAAGAACCAAACACCTGTATTCCTAGATCCCTCCGCTCTACAACACTCCCAGAGGCCGACCATTCACTATGTAGGTCCTGCCCTTGTTAGACTGCTTAGGACTGTACAAAGAATAGGATAAGTGAAGCTTTATCACCGCCATGTCTATCTTCTACACATTTCTACCTTCTACCCACAAATTTCTACCCATCTACTAACAGGACCCCTCTGCATAACAGGCAAGTCCACCAAAGATAGACACAAAAAGCTGGAGTAAATCAGTGGAACAGGCAGTACCTGTAGAAAAGTGTCTATCTGCAGTTCTTTCCTACACAAGCAAAATTACCTGTAGACTGGTATTAACATAGACTGTCCACTCTCATCGAACAGTCCGTGAAAACACAACCCTCTATGGGTTCACCATCTGGTCGAATGGAAAGTGTACAGACAAGATTTACCAGGATGTTGCCAGGACTAGAGGGCATGAGCTTTAGGGAGAGGTTGAGCAGGCTGGGATCTATTCCAGAGTGCAGGAGGATGAGGGGTGATCTTCAAGGTTCAATATCAAGGTCAGTTTATTGTCTCATATACCAATTATAGAGGTGTACAAAATCATGAGAGGACTAGATCATGTTGAAGCACAGAGTCTTTTACCCAGAGTAGGGGAATCGAGGACCAGAGGACATAGGTTCAAGGTGAAGGGGAAAAGGTTTAATAGGAATCAGAGGGGTCATTTATTTACGTGGAGGATGTTGGGTGCATGGAACAAGGCCCCAGAGGTGGTATTTGAGGCAGGAACTATCCAGTCCACTGCCACCATTTCATTCACTGTTTCAGAATAAAATCTGATAATTATATTTTCATAAAAAGTGGCAGGTTTATGAGCAGGCTCAGTGTGATTAATAACTACAAGATTCATGTACTGTACTTTGGCTGCTGCAGGCAGAATGCAATCTGTACTCGATTTTGGTTTTCAAAAGATAATTTAACATTTTTAATAGGTGGTAATGAATTTTAATGTGCCAAAGATCTGCAGTGTCCCTAACCCTCTCCAGCTTTTTATGTGAAAGCTGATCCATCCATGCTGTAGGGGGGAGGTGGGGGAGACACAAGAGACTGCAGATGCTGCCATTTTGAACCAAGCACAGTGCTGGAGGAACTCACTGATCAGGCAGCATAGAGTCATAGAGAGTGATACAGCATGGAAACAGGTCCTTCGGCCCAACTTGGCCACACCGACCAACATGTCCCATCGATGCTAGTCCCACCTGCCCATAAACCTGTCCTATCCTTGTACCTGTCTAAATGTTTCTTAAACGTTGCGATAGTCCCAGCCTCAACTACCTCCTCCTGCAGCTTGTTCCATACACCCACCACCCTTTGTATGAAAAAGTTACCCTTCAGGTTCCTATTAAATCTTTCCCCCTTCACCTTAAGCCTAGGTCCACTGGTCCTCGAATCACCTACTCTGGGTAAAAGACTGTGCGTCTACCCGATCTATTCCTCTCATAATTTTATACACCTCTATAAGATCACCCCTCATCCTCCTGCACTCCCAGCCTGCTCAACCTCGCCCTATAGCTCAGGCTCTCTAGTCCTGGCAACATCCTGGTAAGTCTTCTCCATACCTTTTCCAGCTTGACAACATCTTTCCTGTAACATGGTGCCCAGAAGTGAACACGATATTCTAGATGCGGTCTCACCAATGTCTAACTCCCAACTTCTATACTCAATACTCTGACTGATGAAGGCCGTCTGTGGAGGAAATGGACAGATAACGTTCCAGGTCAGGATCCTTCTTCAGACTGATATTTTTTCACACAAAGGGCCGAAACCCTTCTTCAGACTGATGGGGGGGTGGAGGGAGGCGGGGGGAAGAAAGAAAGAAGGAGGAGGAGCCCGAGGGCTGAGGGAGAGGTAGGAAGGGGAGGAGAGCAAGGGTTAACAGAATTGAGAAAATTCAATGTTCATGCCAAGAGGATGCAGACTCCCCAAGCGGAATATGAGGTGCTGTTCCTCCAATTTGCGGTGTTGCTCACTCTGGCCGTGGAGGAGGCCCAGGACAGAGAGGTCGGATACGGAATGGGAGGGGGAGTTGAAGTGCTGAGCCACCGGGAGGTTGGGTTGGTTATTGCGGACCGAGCGGAGGTGTTTGGCGAAAAGTCAGATATCTGTCAGTTGGTCTGTAGAAGAGTTCCGACCCAAAAACGTCACCTGTTCCTTTTCTCCAGAGATGCTGCCTGACCCGCTGAGTTACTCCTGCATTTTAGAAACATAGAAACATGGAAAATAGGTGCAGGAGGAGGCCATTCGGCCCTTCGAGCCAGCACCGCCATTCAATATGATCATGGCTGATCGTCCGCTATCAATAACCCGTGCCTGCCTTCTCCCCATATCCCTTGACTCCACTAGCCCCTAGAGCTCCTAGAGCTCTATCCAACTCTCTCTTAAATTTTGTGTCCACGTTCAACCATTCTCTGTGTAAAAAAACAATGACTATCCTATCCCCTTTAAATCTACTTCTTCTTATCCTAAGCCTAAGCCCTGTTGTGTTTTGATTGCCCCATCATGGGTAAAAGCTGTGGACTATCTGCTCCACCCATCCATCTCACAATTTGATGTGTTTTCATCAGCTCATCCCTCACAGGGATGTAATGCTGAGCCCCTCTGTCACCAGTCAGGCTGCAGTTGGAGTATCAGGAGCAGTTTTGGGCCCCATGTCTGAGGAAGGATGTGCTGGATCTGGAGACGATCCAGAGAAGGTTTACGAGAATGATCCCAGGAATGAGTAGGTGAACATAAGTTTGTCGGCACTGGGCCTGTACTCGCTGGAGTTTAGAAGAATGAGGGGGACCTCATTGAAACATACAGAATAGTGAAAGGCCTGGATGAAGTGGATGTGGAGAGGATATTTCCACTAGTGGGAGAGTCGAGGGCCACAGGGCATTGCTTCAGAATGAAAGGACATACCTTTAGACAGGAGAGGAGGAATTTCTTTAGTCAGAGGGTGGTGAATCTGTGGAACTCATTGGCACAGATGTCTGTGGAAGCCATGGCAATGAATATTTTTAAAGTGGTGATTGACAGATTCTGGATGAGTACAGGTGTTACGGGTTATGGGGCAAAGGCAGGAGAATGGGATTGAGAGGGAAAGATAGATCAGCCATGAGTGAATGGCAGAGTAGACTTGATGGACCGAATGGCCTAATTCTGCTCCTAGAACCTATGAACATGAATTGATACCAATTACTTCCTAACCCAGGCAGCATTCTGGTAAACCTCCTGCACTCGTGCCAAGGTTTCCTCATCCCCCCTGTAATGGGGTGACTGGAAGGCACACAATACTCCACGTGCGACCATAGCACAGTTTAGAGCACGAGAACGTCAAGCTCTTCTTACTGTTGATGGTCACAGACGGCTGATACAGTGGCTTGCAAAAGTATTCATACCCCTTGAACTTTTCCACATTTTGTCACGTTACAACTACAAACGTAAATGTATTTTATTGGGATTTTATGTGATAGACCAACAAGTGGCGCATAATTGTGAAGTGGAAGGAAAATGATACATGGTTTTTAAATTTCTTTATAAATAAAAAACTGAAAAGTGTGGTGTGCAAAAGTATTCAGCCCCCTTTATTCTGATACCCCTAAATAAAATCCAGTGCAACCAATTGCCTTCAGAAGTTACCTAATTAGTAAATAGAATCCATTTATGTGTAATCTAATCTCAGTATAAATACAGCTGTTCTGTGACGTTCTTAGAGGTTTGTTAGAGAACATTAGTGAACAAACAATGTTCCTTGGGCTTCCCAAGCTTTTGAACATCTCACGGAGCACTGTTCAATCCATTATCCGAAAATGGACACAACTGCACAACTGCAAACCTACCAAGACATGGCCTTCCACCTAAATTGACAGGCCGGGCAAGGAGAGCATTGATCAGAGAAGCAGCCAAGATGGTAACTCTGGATGAGCTGCAGAGATCCACAGCTCAGGTGGGAGAATCTGTCCACAGGACAACTATTAGTCGTGCACTCCATAAATCGGGCTTTGGAAGAGTGGCAAGAAGAAAGCCATTGCTGAAACAAAGCCATAAGAAGTCCCGTTTGCAGTTTGCCACAAGCCATGTGGGGGACACAGCAAACATGTGAAGGAAGGTACTCTGGTCTGATGAGACCAAAATTGAAGTTTTTGGCCTAAATGCAAAACGCTATGTGTGGCGGAAAACTAACACTGCACATCACCCTGAACACACCATCCCCACTGTGAAACATGGTGGTGGCAGCATCATGCTGTGGGGATGCTTTTCTTCAGTAGGGACAGGGAAGCTGGTCAGAGTTGATGGGAAGATAGATGGAGCCAAATACAGGGCAATCTTGGAAGAAAACCTGTTAGAGTCTGCAAAAGACTTGAGACTGGGGCGGAGGCTCACCTTCCAGCAGGACAACAACCCTAAACATACAGCCAGAGCTACAATGGAATAGTTGAGATCAAAGCATATTCATGTGTTAGAATGGCCCAGTCAAAGTCCAGACCTAAATCCAATTGAGAATCTCTGGCAATACTTGAAAATTGCTGTTCACAGACGCTCTCCATCCAATCTGACTGAGCTTGAGCTCTTTTGCAAAGAAGAATGGGCAAAAATTTCAGTCTCTAGATGTGCAAAGCTGGTGGAGACAAACCCAAAAGACTTGCAGCTGTAATTGCAGCGAAAGGTGGTTCTACAAAGTATTGACTCAGGGGGGCTGAATACTTTTGCACGCCACACTGTTCAGTTTTTTATTTGTAAAAAAATTTGAAAACCATGTATCATTTCCCTTCCACTTCACAATTATGCACCACTTTGTGTTGGTCTATCACATAAAATCCCAATAAAATACATTTACGTTTGTGGTTGTAACGTGACAAAATGTGGAAAAGTTCAAGGGGTAAGAATACTTTTGCAAGCCACTGTATATACTCAACCTAGCAATCCCATAGTCCCAGTATTCCCAGTTCCGCTATTCCCATGGTCCTGGTAATCTCACGGTCCTATCTTTCCCACAATCCCGGTATTCCACGGTCCTGCTATTCCCACAGTCCGTGGTATTCCCATGATCCTGGTATTCCCACAGCCGTGTGTACCACCATTGTCCTGGGCAGGAGGGTGACCGGGAGCAGGGTGGCCAGGCCGTGGGGAACACAGGTCCGTGGTCCCACCGTGATCCCGGACAGCAGGATGGCTGGTATGCCCATGGTGCTGGTAATCACACAATCCCAGTGGTCCCACGTCCCCAGTCCCAGCACCATCCCCAGGAAGCAGGATGGCTGGTGCCCAGGCATCTCCGCCATTGGCAGCGGGCGTTGGCACCAGTGCTCAGTCCACAGTAGTGCTTGGCAGCTTCTGGCAGCTTGGTCACTGAGCACTTCATGGCTTTCATCTCTACGTGAAACCACATCCCAATCACATAGGAATAAAAAGCCATAAAGCACAGCAGAGAATCCATCTCCATTGCTTTTCACACTGATTGCTTTCTTCATGTAGTTACATTTTCTCTCTGGAAATAAATTGTCATTTCGTGCTACATTACATGAGAACATTTCAAACCCCATCCTGTGATATAATTACAGCAACATAAACAGCTTGAGATCAAGATGCAAGATGGGCAGCAGGGTGACGCAGCGCCAGAGACCCGGGTTCCATCCTGACCACGGCTGCTGTCTGTGCGGAGTTTGTACGTTCTCCCTGTGACCATGTGGGTTTTCTCCGGGTGCTCCGGTTTCCTGCCACACTCCAAAGATGTACAGATTTGTAGGTTAATTGGCTTTGGGAAGATTGTAAATTGTCCCTAGTGTGTGTAGGATAGTGTTAGTGTGCGGGGATCGCTGGTCGGCATGAACTCGGTGGGCCGAAGGGCCTGTTTCCATGCTGTATCTCTAAACTAAACTAAAACAAAACTAAAGTCTCGGTGATAGACAAAAATGCTGGAGAAACTCAGCGGGTGAGGCAGCATCTATAGAGCGAAGGAAACAGGCAACGTTTCGGGTGAAACCCTTCTTCAGACTGTTGTGAGGGTGGGGAGCGGGGGGCATGGGAAGAAGAAAGGAAGAGGAGGAGACAGTGGGCTAAGGGAGAGCTGAGAAGGGGAGGAGAAAGTAGGGACTACCTGAAATTAGAGAAGTCAATGTTCCGGCCACTGGGGTGCAGACTGCTCAAGCGGAATATGAGGTGCTGCTCCTACAATTTCCAGTTGTGCTCACTCTGGCCATGGAGGAGGCCCAGGACAGAAAGGTCAGATTCGGAATGGGAGGGGGAGTTGAAGTGCTGAGCCACCGGGAGATCAGGTTGGTTATTGCGAACCGAGTGGAGGTGTTCGGCGAAGCGATCGCCAAGCCTACGCTTGGTCTCACCGATGTATAAACATTGACTTCTCTTGGGCAGTCTGCACCCCAGCGGTATGAACATTGACTTCTCTAGTTTCAGGTAGTCCCTACTTTCTCCTCCCCTTCTCAGCTCTCCCTCAGCCCACTGTCTCTGTCTCTCCCTTTCTTCTTCCTGCCCCCCCCCCCCCCCCCCACCCTCACATCAGTCTGAAGAAGGGTTTGCCTATTTCCTTCGCTCCATAGATGCTGCCTCACCCACTGTGTTTCTCCAGCATTGTTGTCTACCTTTGATTTTGCAGCATCTGCAGTTCCTTCTTAAACATAAAGTCTGGGTGACCTGGCTGGCATGAGGGGGCCAGCAGGGTCATTGTTTGACTGTGTGACTCTCTGAGCCTGGTGTGTACTTTACCTCATGAAGCCACTTCTCCACCAGGCCCTTGGCCCTGGCTGGGACGATGCGGATGTCCAGCTCCACTCTTTCCCCCTCTGCCGACTCGATGTGGGTGATCTCTTTCTCCGTGTTGAAACTTAGCCGGGCGATCCCCTCGAAGCACTTCTTCAAGTGGGGCTGCACTCGCAGGGGGTCCTTGGTCTCTGAGAGGATTTCCAGCAGCTCGTCGTTGGAAAGGAAGAAGAACCTGTAGGCAGGGGGTGACAGGGGAAGCATGCCATCATTGCAGAACCTGGAGAGAGTGGATGTGGAGAGGATGTTTCCACTAGTGGGAGAGTCTAGGACCAGAGGCCACAGCCTCAGAATAAAAGGATGTACCTTTAGGAAGGAGATGAGGACAGCATGGGCATGGCAACGCAGCGGTAGAGTTGCTGCCTCACAGCGCCAGAGACCCAGGTTCAATCCTGACTACGGGTGCTGTCTGTGAGGAGTTTGTACGTTCTCCCCATGACCTGCGTGGGTTTTCTCTGAGAACTTTGGTTTCCTCCCACAATCCAAAGCTGTACAGGTTTTGTAGGTTAATTGGCTTGGTATAAACTTAAAAATTGTCCCTCATGTGTGTAGGATAGTGATAGTGGGTGGGGAACGCTGGTCGCGCGGACTCACTTCTGTGCTGTGTCTCTATACTGAACTAAACTAAACTTAAAGGGAGGAATTTATTTTGTCAGTGGATGGTGAATTTGTGGAATTCACTGCCACAGGCGGCTGTGGAGGCCGTCGGTGGATATTTTTAAGGCAGAGATAGATAGATTCTTGATAGTACGGATGTCAGGGGTTATGGGGAGCAGGCAGGAGAAATAGGTTGAGATGGAAAGATAGATCATCCATGAGTGAATGCCAGAGTAGACTTGATGGGCCGAATGGCCTAATTCTGCTCCTAGAACTTATGAAATTCTGAGATCTTCAATCCCGGCATCATCCTAGTGAATCGTTCTCTGTGCTCTCTGCCAGGGACATATATGTACGTACCAACTTGGCTCTTCTCCAACTCTCTGCAGGGCCCTGGAATTTCTACACAGGGATGGCCTAATACTGCTCCCATCACTTGTGAACTGATGACCCCAAAAGTAGCAAACTCAAAGCTGTCCGACAGAAAGCACCGTGCGGGACCGAGAGACGGAGGCGTTTGTTTCTCCTTTACCGAGGGAAGAAGAGTCTTTTCTTTTCCAAATATTGGTTGAGTCCTTTCTGAATGTCATCCAGGAGAGCCTCGGCTTCCTTCAGTTTCTCCAGTATCCGTGGCTGTGAGATCACTCTCATGGCATTGGCTTCCTCCACTGATCCTTTCATTATCAGCTTCCTGTCAGAGAGAAGAGACCAAATGAAATGACCAAACCTTACGCCTTCATTGAAAATCCCGCTACATAACCACAGCATGAATTGTGTTTGCTCAAACGTTGTCCTTGAGTGGTACAGCGTGGAAACAGGCCCTTCCGCCCAACTTGTCCAACATGTTTAAGAAGGAACTGCAGATGCTATAAAATCGAAGGTAGACAAAAAGTCTGAAGAAGGGTTTCGACTGGAGGGGGGGGAGGGGGGGAGCGGAGAACAAAGGAGGAGCTGGCGTGCTTTGTAACTGTCTGTGCCGTGGGTGGCCGCTATTTGTATATATCGTGTATGCAGCAAAGAATCTCACAGTCCCTATAAAGTCAGGTATTCCATTCCATAAATCGTTTCCCCTTCATCTTAAACCTCTGTCCTCTGGTTCTCAATTCCCCTACTCTGGGCAAGAGACTCTGTGCATCTACCCGATCTATTCCTCTCATGATTTTGTGCACTTCTATAGTAGTAACAGTAACTCAGCAGGTCAGACTAGTGTCTCTGGAGAAAAGGAATAGATGACATTTTGGGTCGAGACCCTCCTTCAGACTGAGAGTCAGGGGAGAGGGTCTCGACCCGAAACGTCACCTCTTCCTTTTCTCCAGACTCCATCTCACTGTGTATATCTCTCGTTTCCCTCTCCCCTGACTCTCAGTCTGAAGAGTCTTGACCTGAAACCTCATCCATTCCTTTTCTCTAGAGATGCTGCCTGACCCCAGCTTTTTGTTACGTTCAGTTGAGTTCAGTTTAGTTTCTTGTCACATGTACAGTGAAAGCCTTTGTTGCGTGCTAACCAGTCAGCGGAAAGACAACACATGATTACAATCGAGCTGTTCACAGTGTACAGATACATGATATGTCTTTCTTTGGGTTTAGTGCCCAGGTGTGAGCTGGCTCGTTTTCAGTGATGGGTTCAGGTCTCTGTGTAAAACTGTTCTTGCTCTGATAGCTCCCAGCCTCTGATTACCGAGAAGACAGGACTGTGGAAACTGGGCAATTCTCCACCCACCAGCACTCAGTAATTAGAACTACCTTGCTCTTTCTCAAAAAAACATGAGCATTTTTTGATTATAAGAACGTGCCCAGGATATTTTATCCAGCTATCACAAAGTGCTGGAGTAACTCAGCAGGTCAGGCAGCATCTCTGGAGAGAAGGAGTAGGTGAGGTTTCGGGTCGAGACCCTTCATCAGTCTGCGAGTCAGAGGAGAGAGAAACTAGAAATATGATGAAATACAAAGAACAAATTAATGAAAGACAATAGACAATAGGTGCAGGAGTACGCCATTTGGCCCTGTCACATGTTCTCCAGAGATGCTGCCTGACCCGCTGAGTTACTCCAGCAGAGCCCAGGCAGTGAATTCCAACCATGAACTATCATTGTGAAGCACCATGCCTCTTGTTCCAAGCAAGTGAAACCTATGATCACCAACCCTTCCACCATTGGGAGTTTCCCATGAGGAACAGGATGCTTCATCAACCATGGAAGGAAGCAGAGGGGGATGGTGGAAGGTTGTTTCTCGGACTGGAGGCCTGTGACTAGTGATGTGCCTCAGGGTTCGGTGCTGGGCCCGTTACTGTTTGTCATCTACATCAATGATTTGGATGAGAACATGCAGGGCAAGATTAGCAAGTTTGCAGATGACATAAAAGTGGGTGGTATTGTAGATAGTGAGGATGGTTGTCAAAGTTTACAGCAGGATCTGGATCGAATGGCCAGGTAGGTGGAATAAATGGTTGATGGAATTTAATACAGAGAAGTGTGGGGTGTTGCATTTTGGGATGTCTAACATGGGCAGGACCTGCACAGTGAATGGTATGGCTCTGGGGAGTGTTGTAGAGCAGAGAGATCTAGGAGTACAGGTGCATGGTTCCTTGAAGGTGGAGTCACAGGTAGATAGGGCGGTGAAAAAGGCTTTTGGCACATTGGCCTTCATCAGTCAGAGTATTGATTATAGAAGTTGGGAGGTCATGTTGCAGTTGGAAAAGACGTTGGTGAGGCCGCATTTAGAATATTGTGTTCAGTTCTGGGCACCATGTTATAGGAAAGATCTTGTCAAACTGGAAAGAGTACAGAGAAGATTTACGAGGATGTTGCCTGGGCTAGAGGGTGTGAGCTATAGGGAGAGGGTGAGCAAGCTGGGTCTATTCCTTGGAATGCAGGAGGATGAGGGGTGATCTTATAGAGGTGTACAAAATCATGAGAGGAATAGATTGCGTAATTGCACAGTCTTTTGCAAAGAGTAGGGGGATCGAGAACCAGAGGACATAGGCGTAAGGTGAGCGGGAATGATTGAATAGGAACCTGTGGGGTAGTACTATTTACACAAAGGATATATCGGAAAGGGGACAGTGCGGCCAGGGGAGGTAGTTGAGGCAGGTACTGTCGCAACGTTTATGAGATATTTGGTCAGGTACATGGATAGGACAGGTTTACAGGGATATGGGCCAAGCAAGGCCAGGTGAGACTAGCGTAGCTGGGACACGTTGGTCGGCATAGGCAAGTCGGGCTGAAGGGCCTGTTTGCCACGCACTGAGTGAATGACTCCAACCACACAAAGCCCATTGTCCGCAGACTGCTCGGGCATATATCCTGAACCATGGTCAGCACGGCTTCATTCAGATATATTTTCATTAGCTGAGCAATATAATATGAAAGGGCAGTGGACTATTCAAAACACAGGAAGGCTGAGGACAATCTAAGTGTTTGTATAGATAAACATAAATCAGGAAGGTTGCGATGAAGGTTTAGATGAATTTGCTTTACAGCCAGCCCGATCTTTCCAACAACGGTCTTCATTAAATCACAAATGACCGTAGTGTTGCTGCCTTACAGCACTTGCAGCCGCAGAGGCCCGGGTTCAATCCCGACTAAGGGGGCTGTCTGTACGGAGTTTGCACGTTCTCCCCGTGACCGCGTGGGTTGTCTCCGAGATCATCATTTTTCTCCCACACGCTAAAGACGTGCAGGTATGTAGGTTAATTGGCTCGGTGTATGTGTAAATTGTCCCTAGTGTGTGTAGGGTAGCGTTAATGTGCGGGGATCGCTGGTCGGCGCAGACCCGGTGGGCCAAAGGGCCTGTTTCCGTGATGTATCTCAAAACTAAACTAAAAAGATGCTGATTCATTCAGCATTCATCTCAGAGGAGAAGAGACTTTTGTTTATAGTTTAGAGATACAGCGTGGAAACAGGCCCTTTGGCCCACCGTGACCCGTGTTCTCCGCAAACCGGAGCAACCGGAGATAAATCCATGCGGTCACGGGGAGAACATCCAAACTCCGTACAGACAGCACCCGTGCTCAGCATTGAACCAGGTCTGTGGCATAGTACGGCAGCAACTCCTCCGCTGCACCACCATGACACCCTTGTTGGAAACAAATGATTATATACAGAATAATTTCACGGGCTTCATGTTTGACCATCTCAGGCTGCGCAATCTAGCCTGCATACGGTTACTTGCTGTTTCTATTGCTTATTAATAGAATGTGCTGGAAAAACACAGTGGGATAGGAAGGATCTGTTGATAGAGTCAAAGAGTGATGCAGTGTAGAAACAGGCCCTTCGGCCCAACTTGCCCACACCAACCAACATGTCCCAGCTACACTAATCCCACCTGCCTGCGTTTGGCTGATATCCCTCCAAACCTGTCCTATCCATGTACCTGTCTAATTGTTTCTTAAACAATGGGATAGTCCCTGCCTCAACGACCTCCTCTGGCAGCTTGTTCCATACACCCACCACCCTTGGTGTGAAAAAGTTACCCCTCAGATTCCTATTAAATCTTTTCCCCTTCACTTTAAACCTATGTCCTTAAACAGAATCCAAGGATATCGGGGAAAAAGCAGGCACGGCGTACTTTTGGATGATCAGCCATGATCGTATTGACTGGCGGTGCTGGCTCGGTGCTGAATGGCCTACTCCTGCACCTATTTTCTATGTTTCTATATCCTCTGGTCCTCGATTCCCCTACTCTGGGCAAGAGACTGTGTCTACATGATCTACTCCTCTCATCATTTCATACACCTCATCCTCCTGCGCTCCAAGGAATAGAGTCCCAGCCTGCTCAACCTCTCCCTACAGCTCAGGTCATCTAGTCCTGGCAACACCCTCGTAAATCTGGGAACGGAGGGAAAACCAAGGTGCACTACCCTGGAGGAATAAATGCCTGTTGTTGTGCTGGTGTGTGTTTGGCCTCACTGGGATGGTGGAGATAGTTGCTGATGCACTGGTTAGTGTAAGGTTAGGATTCATCTTCTGCCTGAATCATCTTCACCGCAGTGGTAGGGACACTGAGGTTTCCATGATCATGTTGGATGATCAGCCATGATCATGTTGGATGATCAGCCATGATCATATTGAATGGCGGTGCAGGCTCGAAGGGCCGAATGGCCTGCTCCTGCACCTAATTTCTATGTTTCTATGTTTCCAATTGTAGGCATCTCGCACCCCCCATGATCTTCTCCTGATTCTGATCCCCCTGGTTCTCTCAACCTCTCTGCCTTCCAACCCCCGACCCATGTTAACCAACTTTCTCCCCCCCCCCCCCCCCCCCCCCCGTTCCTTCCGTCCACCCCCCCGCCCATCCGGTGCCCATCCGGTTCCACTTATCACCTCAACCCAAGAGCCATTGCTGCCCCCAGCTGCCTTACCTCTCCATCATCCCACTCCCCACCACGCTCCGCCTACCACATACTACCCCTCACCTACGCACAGTGAGGCAGCGGTAGAGTTGCTGCCTTACAGCGCCGGGTTAGATCCTGACTACGGGCGCTGTCTGTACAGAGTTTGTACGTTCTCTCCGTGACCTGCGTGGGTTTTCTCCGGGATCTCCGGTTTCCTCCCACACTCCAAACACGTGCAGGTTTGCAGGTGAATTGGCTTTGGTATAATTGTAAATGTCCCCAGTGTGTGTAGGGTAGTGTTAGTGTGCGGGGATCGCTGGTCGGCGCGGACTCAGTGGGCCGAAGGGCCTGTTTCTGCGCTGTATCTCTCAACTAAACAAAACCCTCATTCCTCCCTCTCCCTCAGTACTCTTTATCTTTCCTTTACACTTTCAGTCCTGACAAGAATCTTGACCCAAAACGTTGACAATTCCTCCCCCCTTCCACAGCTCAACCTACTGAGTTCCTCCAGCTGTTCTTTTGCTGCAGACAAACACAAAAGGCTGGAGTAACATAGTGGGACAGGCAGCCTCTGGAGAGAAGAAATGCATGATGAGACCCTTCCTCAGACTGGGGGGTGAGGCTAAAGTAGGAAAGGGGAGTGAAAAAGTTGAGACAGTTGATGTCACACCGGCAGTTAGAAATCAAAATGTCTAGAGAGGGTTTGGATGCCGTTCGGAGCAGTCGGAGGGTCTCGACCCGAAACTTCTCCCGTTCCTTCTCTCCAGAGATGCTGCCTGTCCCGTTGAGTTACTCCAGCATTTTGCGACTGCCTTCGGTATGAAGCAGCATCTGTAGTTCCTTTGCTGCTACTGAGTCCAGGAGCTGCAGTCCCTTGTGTGTCTGCCTCTCTTTATTAGTGTAATGCTTCACTCTACCGCAGGCTGCAACTCCAGCACAGGATATTTAAACATCTCTATATATAACTTCACTCGCGTGTCTTTGATCACCTCAGGACATTTCAAGCCATGATGTTCTTTGAAGTACATTCTGTGTTCTATCGCACGGACCACTGCAGACAGCAGGAGAATAAACTGATAATCTGTGCTGGTGATTCTGACTCCAATGGTTTTGCCGAACACCTACACTCAGTCCGCCCTTTAGTTGAGTTTAGAGATACAGCGCAGAATCAGGCCCTTCAGCCCACTGATCCCCAGATACTAACACTGTCCAACACGCTCTAGGGACAATTTTACATTAAACCTGCAAACTTGCACGTCTTTGCAGTGTGGGAGGAAACCTAAAATCTCGGAGAAAACCCACGCAGATCACAGGGAGAACGTACAAACTCCGTACAGACAGCACCTGTAGTCGCGATTGAACCCAGGTTTCTGTAAGGCAGCAACTCTCCCGCTGCGCCACCGTGCTGCCCAGTTTTGGCTCAAGCGATTTCCCAGTTGCCAAACATTTTATTTTTTTCCAAAGAGTTACCAAACACTTTCCCATTCCCACACTGACCTTTCTGTCCTGGGCCTCCCCCACTGTCAGAGTGAAGCCTAACGCAAATTGGAGGAACAGCACCTCTTATTTCACTTGGACAGCTTACACCCCAACGGTATGAATATTGATTTCTCTAATTTCAAGTAACCGTTACATCCCCTCAGTCGCCATCCCTCCCCCATCCTAGTCATCGTACTAGTTTCATTGTTGGTATCTCCTCATTACCACCTCTTCCACAGCCAACAATGGACCATTGTGGGCTTCTTGGTTATCGGTGCCGGCTCTGAATTGTTCTGAACCTTTTCATACCTAATTTCCCTCTCCCCAGACTCTCACTGAAGAAGGGTCTCGACCTGAAACGTCACCTATTCCTTCTCTCCAGAGAGACGCTGGAGTTACCCGCTGAGTTACTCCAGCATGTTGTGTCTGTCTTGCATTAAAGATAAATACTAGCCCTGGCACAGTGGGCAAGAACCTCTCAGATCTCATGCCCACTGCAGCCTCGTCTCCTACACACATGAGAACGTACCAAGCTATCAAGCAGTTATGGCAATAATTAACGCAATAAATTCACACACACTAGGGACAACTTTTACATTTATACTACCTTATCCTACAAACCTGCATGTCTTTGGAGTGTGGGAGCAAACTGAAGTTCTCGGAGAAAACACCACGCAGGTCACGGGGAGAACGTACTAACTCCGTACAGACAGCACCTGTAGTCAGGATGGAACCCGGGTCTCTGGCGCTGTGAGGCAGCAACTCTACCGCTGCGCCACCGTGCTGTGCTGCTAGTGAAAGGCTGCAGCATGCTTTACTTATATAAATAATGGCCCTGGTGGGAAACAAGTCTATGGCTTCTTGGAGGTCAGCGCCTGACCAGTACCTAGTGTCATAGAGTCGTACTGCATTGAAACAGGCCCTTGCCCGCACCAACCAACAGGTCCCATCTACACTAGTCCCACCTGTCCTATCCATGTACCTGTCTAAATGTTTCTTAAACGTTGCCACAGTCCCTGCCTCAACTACCTGAAAGGTGGCAGCTTGTTCCATACACCCACCACCCTTTGAGTGAGAACGTTACCCCTCAGGTTCCTATTAAATCTTTCTCCCTCTCACATTAAACCTGTGGCCTCTGATTCTCATTTCCCCAACTCTGCGCAAGAGACTCTGTGTCAACTCAATCCACTCCTCTCATGAATTTACCTGAAGCAGCGGGTGCGTGTATTGGCAGGAAGTAGGTGAGTCGGAGGCAAAGAAGATTTAAAAAGGGGACCAAAGGCCCAGCTTGGACTAATATACTAATTAGCCCTAAAGTAGTTGATTAGGTAGCAGATATAAGAAGTGGAGCTGTAGCGGAGTGGCCTTGTTGAGGTGAAGTGCCTTGGTGAGTAAAGTGTGAGTGTAAGTCTTTGGCTCAAGAGTGTTCGCAAGGAGGCTGAGGAAAGGAGGCTGCAAGCAGGAAGGCAGTACAAGAGGTAGTACAAACAGGAAGGCAGATTACTACCTAAATGGCGTCAAGTTGGGAAAGGGGGAAGTACAACGGAATCTGAGGGCTCCTTGTACATCAGTCAATGAACGTAAGTATGCAGGTACAGCAGGCAGTGAAGAAAGCGAATGGCATGTTGGCCTTTATAACAAGAGGAATCGAATATAGGAGCAAAGAGGCCCTACTGCAGTTGTGCAAGGCCCTAGTGAGACCACACCTGGAGTATTGTGTGCAATTCTGGTTTCCAAATTTGAGGAAGAATATTCTTGCAGCATAGGTTCACAAGGTTAATTCCGGGGATGTGGGGGACTGTCATATGCTGAGAGAATGAAGCAGCCAGGCTTGTACACTCTGAAATTTAGAAAGATGAGAGGGGATCTTATTGAAACATATAAGATTGTTGAGGGTTTGGACACGCTTGAGGCAGGAAACATGTTTCCGATGTTTGGGGAGTCCAGAACCAGGGGCCGCAGTTTAAGAATAAGGAGTAAGCAATTTAGAATGGGGACGAGGAAACACCTTTTCTCACAGAGAGTTGTGAGTCTGTGGAATTCTCTGCCTCAGAGGGCGGTGAGTCTGTGGAATTCTCTGGATGCTTTCAAGCATCTTAAAAATAGCGGAGTCAGGGGATATGGGGAGAAGGCAGGAACGGGGTACTGATTAGGGATGATCAGCCATGATCACATTGATTTGCGGTACTGGCTCGAAGGGCCGAATGGCCTACTCCTGCACCTATTGTCTATTGTCTAAACCCTTAATAGTCTTTTATGTTTCAATAGGATCCCCTCTCATCTTTCTAAATTCCAGAGTGTACAAGCCCAGCCGCTCCATTCTATCAACATATGACAGTCCCGCCATCCCCAGAATTAACCTTGTGAACCTATGCTGCACTCCATCAATAGCAAGAATATTCTTCCTCAAATTTGGAGACCAAAATTGCACACAATACTCCAGGTGTGGTCTCACTAGGGCCTTGCACAACTGCGGTAGGACCTCTTTGCTCCTATACACAACTCCTCTTGCTATGAAGGCCAACATGGCAGGCATGTTGGTGCAGTGTGTTTCCTGCAGAATGTGGGAAGTCAGGGACACTGCTGGAGCTTCTGGAGACTATACCTGCAGAAATTGTGTCCAGGTGTGGCTCCTGAATGTACGTGTTGGGGAACTGGAGAAGCAGCTGGATGACCTCAGGACCATCCGGGAAAACAAGAGTTTCCTGGACAAGACCTACAGTGAGGTTGTCACATGAAGGATACAGGAAGAGTGAAGGTGGGTGACTGTGAGAAACAGGAGTAAACGTGGAGAGCAGGAGGCCCCGGTGGCTGGACCTGCTGAAAACAGGTGCAACCTCTTGGGAGCGGAGGACACGACAAGATTGAGTTGTAGGCAGGCCTGTGATTCCAACCCTGGTGCTGAGGCTCAACGGGGAAGGGGACATCAGGCAGAGCCATAAGTTGGTGGGGAGACTCCATCGTCAGAGGTGCGGACAGGAGAGTATTGGCAGCAGGCGAGACTCCAGGATGGTGTGTTGCCTCCATGGTGCCCGGGTCCAGGACGTCTCGGGGCAGCTGCACGACATCCTTACGAGTGAGGGGGAACAGCCGGAGGTTGTTGTGCATGTTGGCACAAATGACATAGGTCGGAAGAGCAAGGAGGTTCTGCAACAAGAATTTATGGAATTGGGTCGAAGACTGAAAAGCAGCACCTGCAGCTTAGTGATCTCAGGATTGCTTCCAAACCTCGTGCTAGTTGAAGGTAAGAACAGAAGATAGGGGAAATGAATGTGTGGACTGAGGAGTTGGTGCATGGGGAAGGGATTCGGATGTGTGGATCATTGGGAACTCTTCCGGGGCAGGACCTGTATAAAATGGTCGGGTTGCACATAAACTGGAGGGGGACCAACATCCGAGCAGGAAGATTTGCTAATGCTACACGGGAGGGTTTAAACTAGATTGGCAGGGGGATGGGATCTCGTGCAGGACAGAGGCACGTGAGAGGCTAAGAAGTTGTTATGGAGGTGGTGTGGGAAAGGCTAGTGGACAGAATAGGCAGGTGAAAGGCAGAGAGCGAGGAAGGAGGGGTTGGTTTAAACTGCACATATTTTTAATGCAAGGGGCCTGACGGGTCAGGTAGATGAGCTTAGGGCATGGATAGGTAACGAGCGACTGGGGGCAATGTAGCCATGAATGGAAACCTGGTTAAGGAGGGGCAGGACTGGCAGCTCAATGTTTCCGGGTACAAGAGCTTCAGGAGAGACGGGTGAGGGAAAAAAGAGGAGGGGGGTTGCATTGGTGGTTAAGGAGGGTGTCCATGCTTTGTTCAGAGGATGACATTACAGACGGTACGTCTAGTGAGGCTGGATGGGTGGAGCTGAGGAACAAGAAGGTTCAGATGGGGTGCAATTCCTCAATTGTGTTCAGGAGAGTTTTTCTTAAACAGTATGTGGAGGCCCCCACATGTTGAAGGGCAACGCTGGAACTAGTATTGGGAAATTGGAAGGGAAAGTTAATGAAGTGTGTGGGGAGGAGCCTTTTGGACCAGTGACCACAGTTCCATTTGGTTTAAGATAGTTATGGATCGGGACAGAGAGGGTCCATGTGTTCAAATGCTCAACTGTGGGTAAGCCACTTTGAGGGTGTGAGAGAAGTCTCGCTCAAGTTGACTGGAGCAGGGTATTAGATGGGAAAGGAACATCAGCCAAGTGGGATGTTTTTAAATGTGTACTGAAGAAAGCTCAGGATGTGTACGTCCCCCTTAGAGTGAAGGGCAAAGCAGGCAAACGTAAGGAAGCTCGGCTGACAAGGGAAATTGAGATGTTAGTCCAAAATATGAACTCCCTGGAGGAGTTTTGGAAACTAAGGAGCAAACCAAAAAAAATAGATCAGATGGGCAAAAAGGGGCAGGAGATAGCTCTGGTGGGTAACATAAAGAATAATCCCAAAAGATTTTATAAATGCATTGGGGGCGAAAGGGTAACTGGAGAGAGAAAGTGGGACCTCTCGGGAATCAAAAGGATCACCTCTGTGTGGTGCCACAGGGGATCGGCAAGGTCATGAATGAGTATTTCTCCTCTGTATTTACTGAGGAGAAAGACAGTAGGACGGAGGAAATTGGAGCAGTCACTGGAAGTGTCTTGAGAGCAGGCAGGGTTACTGTGGAAGAAGTACTGAAGGTACTGTCGTGTTTGAAGGTAGACAAATCTCCAGGGCCTGATCTGATGTATCCGAGGACATTGTGGGAAACTGGAGAGGAAATCGCTGGAGCTCTGGTTGAAATTTATGAGCCGTCTTTAAATACAGGAGAGGTGCTGGAAGATTAGATGGGTGGCAAATGTTGTATCTCTATTCAAGAAGGGCTGCAGGAAAATGCTGGGACCTATAGGCCGGTGAACTTACATCTGTAGTTGGTAAGTTACTGGAGAGTATTCTGAGGGATAGGATAGATAGGCAATTGGATGGGCAAGGTGTGATTAGGGATAGTCCAGCATGTTTTGTATTTTGTACGTGGGAGGTCATGTCTCACAAATCAGATTGATTTGTTTTGAAAACGTGACCAAAAAGGTCGATGAGGGCAGAGCTGTAGATGTTGTGTACATGACTTCAGTAATGCATTCGACAAGGTTCCGCATGGTAGACTGCTCAGGAAGGTTAGATCGCATGGATCCAAGGAGGGATAGTCTGAATGGATAGCAAATTGGCTCCATGGAAGGAAGCAGGTGATGGTGGAAGGTTGCTTCTCAGATTGGAGGCCTGTGACTAGTGGCGTGCCACAGGGTTCGATGCTGGGCCCGTTACTGTTTTTGTCATTTACATCAATGATATGAATGAGAACATACAGAGCAAGATTAGCAAGTTTGCTGATGATACAAAAGTTAGTGGCTTTGCAGATAGTGAAATATGGTTGTAAACCATGAAGCAGGATCTGGATCGATTGCCAGGTGGGCAGAGGAATGGTTTGATGGAAAATTTAATAGAGAAGTGGTAAGTGTTGCATTTTGGGTAAAGTCTAACAAGGGCAAGGACCTAATCAGTAAATGGTCGGCCTCTGGTTAGTGTTGTAGAGCAGAGGGATCTTGGAGTGCAGGTGTATGGTATCTTGAAGGTCGAGGCACAGGTAGATAAGGTGGTCAAAAAGGCTTTTGGCACATTTGGCCTTCATCAGTCAGAGTATTGAGTGTAGAAATTTGGGAGGTCATGTTGCAGTTGAATAACACGTTGGTGAGACCGCATTTAGAATATTGTGGTTCAGTTCTGGGCACCATGTTTATAAGAAATAAGAAATATAATTGTCAAGCTTTGAAAGGGTTCAGAAAATATCTACGAGGATGTTGCCAGGACTAGAGGGTGTGAGCTATAGGGAAAGGGTGAGTAGGCTGGTCCCTCTATTCCATGGAGCGCAGGAGGATGAGGGGGAGATCTTATTGAGGTGTACAAATCATAGAGGAATAGATCGGTAGATGCACAGAGTATTTTGCCCAGAGTGGGGAATCGAGAACCAGAGGATAGAGGTTCAAGGTGATGGGGAAAAGATTTAATACGAATCCGAGCGGTAACATTTTTTTTACACACAAAGGGTGTTGGTGTATGGAACAAAGCTGCCAGAGGAGGTAGTTGAGGCTGGGACTATCCCATCATTTAAGGAACAAGTTAACCGGTACAAGGATATGACCAAATTTGGAGGAATATGGACCAAGTGCAGGCTAGTGGGACTAGTGTAAACATAGAAACATAGAAATTAGGTGCAGGAGCAGGCCATTCGGCCCTTCGAGCCTGCACCGCCCATTCAATATGATCATGGCTGATCATCCAACTCAGTATCCTGTACCTGCCTTCTCTCCATACCCCCTGATCCCTTCAGCCACAAGGGCCACATCCAACTCCCTCTTAAATATGGCCAATGAACTGGCCCCAACTACCTTCTGTGGCATAGAATTCCCACAGATTCACCACTCTCTGTGTGAAAAACGATTTCTCATCTCGGTCCTAAAAGACTTCCCCCTTATCCTTAAACTGTGACCCCTTGTCCTGGACTTCCCCAACGATCGGAACAATCTTCCTGCATCGAGCCTGTCCAACCCCTTAAGAATTTTGTAAGTCTCTATGAGATCACCCCTCAATCTTCTAAATTCCAGCGAGTACAAGCCGAGTCTATCCAGTCCTTTCTTCATATGGAAGTCGTGCCAGCCCAGGAATCAGTCTAGTGAACCTTCTCTGGTACTCCCTCTATGGCAAGAAATGTCTTTCCCTCAGATTAGGAGACCAAAACTGTACGCAATACTCCAGGTGTGGCCCTCACCAAGACCCTGTATAACTGCAGTAGAACCTCCCTGTTCTTGTACTCAAAATCCTTTTGCTATGAATGCCAACATACCATACGCTTTTTTTCACAGCCTTCTGCACCTGCAATGCCTACTTTCAATGACTGGTGTACCATGACACCCAGGTCTCGCTGCATCACCCCTTATTCCTAATCGTCACCATTCAAATAATAGTCTACCTTCCTGTTTTTGCCACCAAAGTGGATAACCTCACATAGCTGGGAACATTGTTTGGGCGGTGTGGGCGATTGGGAAGAAGGGCCGGTTTCCACACTGTATAGATAACTCTATGACTTCAGAAATGCTACCTGACCCGCTGAGTTACGCCAGCATGTTGTGTCTATTTAACATTAAGTGGACATTCCAGGAGAGGGATAGATTGAGTAGATGCACACTCTTGCCCAGAGGAAGGTTTGAATGGCGGAGTAGAGTTGAATGGGCCGAAATGCCTATGTTTGCGCCTATAACTGATGAACATGATCAATTCAGACATTCTTCTACAGTATGTTAATTTAACACAATCCTGGGTTTAAATTAAAATAAATAATTGTGAAATCTTGAAAACACCCATGTCCCGTAAACCACTCATTCAATGTAGCTTCCAGCAGATATCTGAGGGCCCTGTCCCCTCGGCCGTCATCTGCGCCTCATTTACGCGTCATATGTAAAAATAGGTTGACTGTCGTTTACGCGCGACGTCGCGCACAAACCACACATCATCATTCCGTCTGGTGCGCGTGACGTCATTAGAATACCCTGCGGCGCGCGGCAACACATGGTTACGCACGGTGACTAGACCATGTGATACACGTGAGATGTCCCTGGGACGCCAGCGTGCGATGCCAAAGCGTCAGTGGGATACGTCACGCAGGTGGCGCGTGAAAGGGCGGGTAAACTCCACACTCCTCCACGCCTCTCATGCGCCCGCTCCATGCTACCCACATGCTATCCCGTGCGTCACAACGCGACAACCACATTTTTGGGAGGTTGCGTAAATGACGCGTTAATGGGCGGTCAAGTGTGACAGGCCCTTACCCTCTTGCTAACAACAAATAGGACCCACTGAGATTTCTTTTCATGTTTGACAAAAGCAATGCTTTACCAATTTGTGTCCACCAAGTCAAACATCGCTCCTTGCACAGGTATCTGGTTGCTGGATGTCCTCACAGCTGAATATGGGCTCCAGGTACAGCCAACCCATTTGGACACGCAGCCAGGATTCCAAGGTGTTTGTGCATGAGCCACTGCGAGAAGAGGGTGCACAGGATCAAGTCCAAACTGTTTACTGCAACATTTAATGGATGTGCTAACTAAAGAAGCTTAATTGAGATTCAACACAGCATGGATTGAGAACAGCTCCATCCAAGACCCACAAGAAATTGCAGAGAATTGTGGACGCAGCCTAGACCATCACATAAACCAACCGGGAGATCCGGTTTCCTCCCGCACTCCAAAGACATACAACAACTTGTGTTGTGCATAGGGGCCAGGACGCATGTCTGTGAGCAGATGGCGGGCCCACATCTAATCACGTGTACACATGGATCCCGCCCCCATCCCGCCCCGGATGGCAAGGCATCAAATCACGTGTTCACAGAAGGTAGACAAAATGCTGGAGAAACTCAGTGTGTGAGGCAGCCTCACTCAATCCTTGCATGTCTCACTAGCAAGTTTCTCCAGCATTTTTTGACTACCATTTGATTTTTCCAGCATCTGCAGTTTCTTTCTTAACGTGTTCACCACAGAAGGTGCACAGCCGTGCGGCGGCTTTGCGCAGGATTCGGTACGGCCAGAGCTCGGCGGGCCGTGGATCATTACTGGGAAATAAATTAACCTGCGGGCCGGATGATTTCGGTTACGGGCCGCATTCGGCCAGGAGCCGTAGGTCGCCCGACCCCTAACGTACAGTTTGTACGTTAAATTGGGCTTGTTATAAGTATAAATTGCCTCTAGGTTGTGAAGGACAGTGTTAATGTGCGGGGATCACCTGTCTCTGCTTTCTGAATTACCTCCCTATTCAGGGAATGGAAGTTGAAATTCACTGAAGCATAACTATGAAAGATTACAAGTCAGTCGTGGGATGTAACAATAAATCTAGACACTAATTAAATCAACAAAAGCCACCTAAAACCGACCTACCAGCTTGGACTCCCCAGGATAATTTCGTCTTTGAAGGGGAGAATAAACGGAGACCCCTTCATGGATGTGGTTTTAAACAATGTGGTCTTCCCAGCAAAACCTGCGGAAATGGAGCAGGTTCACAAATTACAGACGGGAACAAACAGCAAGCACAAAATTAAATACACCGATCACTTATCGTTCGTGTGGAGCTACATTTGTTTATCATTTTTAGTTTAGCTAATTAAGTTTTTTAGAAATACATCACGGAAGAGCAGGCCCTTTGGCCCATCGATTCCACGCAGACCAGTGATACCCGCACACTATCCTACACACATGGGGACAATTTACAGTCCCTTTACAGAAGCCAATTAGCCTATAAACCTGTACGTCTTTGGAATGTGCGACAAAACCGTACGCCGGAGAAAAACCCATGCAGGTGACGCGGAGAACGTGCAAACTCCGTGCAGGCAGCATCAGGGATTGGAACCCGTGGCACTGGCGCTGTAAGGCAGCAACTCAACCGCTACGCCCCAGGATTCCTCCACCATTCCTTCCAACTATCGCAACGTTTAAGAAACATTTTACCATCGCTATGTTTAAGAAAACAGTTTATGACCAAGTAGAATGGATAGGACACATTTGGAGGGATATGGACCAAGCACATGTGGTGACTAGTGTAGATGCACATTGTTGGCCGGTGTGGGCAAGTTGGGCCGAAGGCCTGTTTTCCACACTGTATCACTCTATGACTCCTATGGCCCAAGTGGATATAGAGATTCTCCCATCGTTACAGATGGAAGCTCTTTTTGACATGGCTGCACCTGAATGTCGTCCTGAGCAGCCAGGATATCAATGCTTGTGTCTTTGTAATGCACAAATGTGAAGTCAACTTCTTCCCAGTCCTTCCTCATCATGCTGAGAGCCTTCTCCATAGTGTATTCCCTTGCTCGCCTGCGAACTAATGAGACTCAAGTCCTCCAATGCTTCTCCAGACCAGCTGCAAGATGTCACTAAAGATTGCTTTCCTCTGTGCGTTATACTGAACCCCACCTGCAACAGAGTGAAGGAAAATTCAACATCTCTCCACCAATAATGCACTGATTTTAACCTGTAAACAGCCATAGAATCAGACCATACTCTTCTCATGACATACTGCCCATGTTCTGATCTTTATTAAACTATATCTATATCTTAATTGAACTAAAAAGGCAGACACAGAATGCTGGAGGAACTCAGTGGGACAGGAAGCATGCAGGATGGAAGGAAAGTGGCGACGGTTCGTGTCGAGACCCTTCTTCAGCCTTGATTAAACTCCGGGAGCGCTGGGCACTGCAGAGGGTTAACTGTGTCCTGGATCACGATTGTAATAACAGTTATTTAATATTTAGTATGAGAATACTTGGTAATTTGTTGTGTTATGATGGTGGATTGTTTAGTTTGGTTTAGTTCAGCCCAGAGATTACAGTACGGAAACAGGCCCTTCGCACCAACCAGTGGTTCCCCGTAACACAAACACTATCCTACACACACACACAGGGGACAGCACCCGTGGTTGGGCTGAACCGGGCCTGTGGTGTAAAAGAGGCAGCAACTCCACCACTGTGCCACTGTGCTGCTCAAGCGCTGGTGGGTTTGTTGTTGTTACATTTTTATTTTGTCAATATTATTATTGTTGATAATTGCATAAAAGTTTTTTTTGTAAAAAACAAGACAAAGGAACACCTGGGTACCTGGCAGACTAGTGCAGGATTCTGTGTTTCCCTAACCATTTTCTCTGAACTGTTTCAGATTTTGAAGATAGACACAAAAAGCTGGAGCAACTCATCGGGCCAGGCAGCATCTCCAGAGAAAAGGAATTGGTGACATTTCGGGTCGAGACCCTTCTTCATTTTTGTCTACCCTCGATTTTCCCAGCATCTGCCGTTTCCTTATTGAAACTCTATGTCTGAGTGTTGGATTCAAGTCTGATATAATAATAATACCTAATTAGATAATTGTGGGGAAGGAACTGCAGAAGCTGGTTTACACCGCAGACAGACACAAAAATGCTGCGGTAAGTCATCTCAGACAGTGTCTCTGGAGTGAAGGAATGGGTGACTTTTTTCTTTTCCCGAAACGTCTCCCATTCCTTCTCTCCAGTGATGCTGCCTGTCCCACTGAGTTACTCCAGCATTTTGTGTCTATCTTCCTAATTAGATAATTGTCTGTAACACAGTGAGATTTCTTATAACTTTGTGCTTTCAAATGTACTGCCCATTCACCACAGTCTTGGTGCAGAGTTCTTGCAGGGCACTTTCCAATACTCTGCCTACCTTTCGGCTCATCAGAGTCCAGTGTCGTTGTTTAAATGCCAGGAGCACAGAGTGTGTTGATCATAGGCAATGTTGATCTTGAACTATTTCCAGCTTGGTTTAGATGGTGGTGTCAACTTTCCCATGGTCCATGTAGATCTGGGTGATTGAAGACCTTGGTCAACCTATAGCTGATCTTCCATAAACTCATGCACCTAATGGACACACATCACAGAAGTGATGAGTGCCTTTTCAACAATGAGATGCTCAATATTAAACAAATTACATTCACAAAAGTTGATATTTTGCAGAAACTTAAAAATAAATTTAGTTTTGTTTGGTTCAGAGATATAGTGTGGAGACAGGCCTTCGGCCCACGGAGTCTGCACCGACCAGCGATCCCCACACACTACCACTATCCCACACACACATAGGCACAATTTACATTTATACCAAGCCAATTTACCCATAAACCTGTACGTCTATTGGAGTGTGGGAGGAAACCGAGAAAACCCCCTCGCAGGTCACGGCAGAACGTACACATACTCCGTACAGACAGCACCCATGGTCAGGATGGAAACCCGGCTCTCTGCGCTGTACGGCAAGCAGCAACATCTACCGCTGTGCCACCTAAGTTCATATGTTCATGAATGATAGGAGCAGAATTATACTACTGTATATGCCCCATCTGTCATGCAATCATGGCTGATCTACCTCTCCCTCTCAACCCCATTCTCCTGCCTTCTCCCCATATCCCGACACCCGCACTAATCAAGAATCTGTCAATCTCCGCCTTAAAAATAATCCATTGACTGGCCTCCACAGCCGTCAGTGTGGCAAAGAATTCCACAGATTCACCACCCTCTGACTTAACAATTCCTCCTCATCTCCTTCCTAAATACGCTCTTTTATTGTGAGGCTATGGCCTCCTGGGTCCCCCACCCGAGACTCTCTCACTAGTTGAGCCATTCTCTCCACACTGCTCTAATCCAGGCCTTTCACTATTTGGTACGTTTCAATGTATCAACCTTCTAGAATAAGAACCAGAAATCTCACTGCTAAAAACTGACCAATATCTAATTAGGTTATGATTATGTTAGACTTGAATCCAACACTCAGACAGCCTTGTTTTCCACCTGAATTTTGATCTGTTGACATTAAAACTGAGTGCACCGTTAGAGTTTACAGATATAGTGTGAAAACAGGCCTTTCGGCCCCATCGAGTCTGTTCTGTGCCGACCAATGACATGATGTGAACTATACCAGTGGTATGTTTTGCATCATATATACTAGGGGCAATTGTTTTTAAGGGACAGGTTGTTTGAAGGAAAAGGAACATCAGGAACGTGGGATTTTTTTACAAGTGTGCTAAGAGTCCCCTGGACATGATGTACCTGTTGGCAGTGAAGGGCAAGGCAGGTGAATGTTAGGAACTTTGGAATGATGAGGGACCTTGAGGTTTTGGTTCAAAGTAAGAAGGAGGCATGGGACAGGTGTAGTCAGCTGGGATTCAAGTGATCCCTAGAGGAGTTTCGGGAGCTGAGAGCACGCTAAATAATGAAATCGGTGGGAAAAAAGGGCCAGGAGATACTGTAGCTCTGGCTGATAACAGTAAGGTAATCATGAGATTGTATAAGCACATAAAAGGGGAAATAAAAGGCAACTAGAGACAGAGTGGGACTTCTCAGCAATAGTGGTCACCTCAGTGTGGAGCTACAGGAGATGGGCAATGAGTGTTTCTCCTCTGTATTTACCGAGGTAGGGGAATCGAGAACCAGAGGACATTGGTTTAAGATGAGGGGGGAAAATCTATGATACAGAGCTCAGGGTAAAATTTTTACACAAAGGATGGTGGGTTTATGGAACGAGTTGCCGGTGGAGATAGTTGAGGCAGGACTATCGCAAAGTTTAAGAAGTATTTAGACAGGTACATGGATAGGACAGGTTTAGAGGGATATGGACAAGTGCAGGCAAAGTGAGACTAGTGTAGATGTGGACATTTGGTCGAATGTGGGCAAGTTTGGCTGAAGGGCCTGTTTCCATGCTGTACTATAATTCCCCCCTTCAGCCCTGACGCTCCAGAGAGAACAACCCAAGATTTGTCCTAAACATCTCCTTCTAGTTACTGCCCTCTAATCCAGGGCAGCAAGCTCCAGTAAAACCTCCTCTGCACCCTCTCCAAATCCTCCACAACCATCCTTAAATAGGGCTAACTGCACGAAACACTCCAAATGTGGACCTAATCAAGGTCCTATAAAGGTGCAAGTTAATTTTAAAATGGCAATAATTTATATCATAGATCCAAGTATCTTATTTGGTTTAAGCAGCAGAGGGATAAATCTTGTTCCCAACCCTCCTGTTCCACACCTCTTCAGCGTTAACTTTGCAACATCGAGCCCCTTCATCCACTTGTCATGGTGCAGGTTGAATTGGAGGGCAGTTTTCCACAACTTCTCAAAGGGCTTCCTTTGCATTGATGATACTCTGGATTTGGTGGTACGGGCTAACGTGTCCTGTCTCCAGCAGAACCTCTTCATGGTTTAATCAGGGGTGTGCCCCTTTCTGTGCAAAGAGGTCAGAAGAATCGTCATCGACACAAAATGGAGTGAAGGAATTGTTGAGGTTTTGGGTCGAGAGGCCTCCTTCTAAATACCGACTGAGTTAAAAAGGCAGACTGAGCAGATTGCCATGTTCAGTTCACCAAAGTGGCTCAGCAATCTTATGCCAGTTCAGACACAAACGTTTGGAGTAACTCAACAGGTCAGGGAGCATCTTTGGAGAAAAGGAATAGGTGACATTTTGGGTTGAGACCCTTCATTTGACCTTGAATAAGAGAGTCTCAATCCCAAAACATCACCTATAAATCATTTTTCTCCAGAAGATACTGTCTGTCCCACTGAGTTTTACTCCAGTTTCTGTGTCTCTCTTTGATTTAAACCAGCATCTGCAGTTCCTTCTACAGAGATGTCAGAGATCACAGATAAGCTGAAATGCACAACTGGCAGACAATGTGAATGTATGGTGTTATAATTCTCCTTTAGTTATAGTTTATTTTATAGATACATCTCGTACTCGGAAACAATCCAGTAGCCCACTGAGTCCGTGCCTACCATACCAGCTATCCTAATGGTCCCCTGTCCCACTTAAAATTAAAAACATTTATTAGTTGTACAACAGTAGACTATGAGGAGTGCCAAATGTGTGCCACAGGAACGTTTCGCCGGACGGATGCTGGGGTGTTTTTCCCTGCATGGTGGTGAGTAGGTTCCCCCCGCATTCACATAACTATTCACTCATCATCCCTGTCACCACATGTTTAAATATTCGCGGCGACCAGAATTCCAGACATCCCATGTATAGTGGCGGGGAATTCCCGTGACCATCGGTTTCAGCTTTAGTGGTCGCCCAGGAGGTGTCGCAGGTTTGCCTTGTGCTTTCCACCTTTGTTTGAACTGTGAAAATTCATTTGCTCATTAGGGAAAACAAAAATTAAAATCCCCGTAGTTTATCAGAACCAAGGGCTAACCGAAACCTAAGCAAAGAACGCAAACCGAAATCCGTAAAGATTAATGTTCCAACCGAGCTTCACAGCTCGTGTAACTCTGCATCTTAAAGAGTTGACTCCACTCCTACCTCCCCCACCCTAATCTCACCCCTTCTTCCCCCCACGCCCCCCCCCCTCCCCCCTATTCCTCTTTTACAGGACGTGTGACCCTTCCCGTAACACCGTGATTACCACCGTTCTTAATATACAGCGCCAAACAATCCTGTTACATCGCGGTGGGGTGTGGACTGTAACACATTTCCTCTTCTAACTTGTGAAAATCACTCAAGAAACATCGCTCCCCTCGCTTGCCCTGTCCCCCGCGCCTTCAAATCACTTGTATGGGATGGATGCTGTTTGTGAGTTTTCCATCTGAAATCACAGATCCCATTTGCCCGGTTTTACAGCCAAGCTAGCCTACGACCTGACAGTTGCCGGCAGTTGCCTGATACAACTCCAAAGTGGGACTGGCCCATAACCACTAATCCCACACACCATGGACAAAGTTACAATTTCAAACCGTCAATTATCCCACCGAGTTCAATGCCCACAATTTTCATCGTGCTAATCAGGAATACATCCTTCAACGTTAATTATTATAAAATCCGGGAAAGGCAACGGTTGCGCAGCGAATAAAGTATGCTTGCCACAAAGCTCCAGAGTCACCCGGTTTTCCCAACCAGAAACTGCGAATGCTGTCTGCATGAGCTTGTACTTTCTTCCTTGCCTGCTTGTGTTTACCCCAGTTAATTCCTCCCACACAACCAAAGACATACAGGTATTGTAGGTCATATGGTCATGTGAAAAGATTGTAATATGTTCCCCTAGTTTGTAGAGCAAGTATGAATAAAATCGCTGACTTCATGGACTCATTGGGCCGAAGGTCCAGTTTTCTCTGCAGTATATCAACAACTAAAACGACACCAGCTACTTTGACCACCAATTAATATTTCTCCTTTAGCAACAAGCAAGGAGAAGAAGCATTGACATTGTCAAACTTGCCTCAGGAGAAAGGTAAACAGCCCTCCTGCCTCTGAAAAAGACCATGATGGAAATGAGCTAAATTAAAACAGGATTAGAGGAGCTAAGTGATATGCATGGGGTATGTCAGGAGAGGCACACCCAGATGTCAATTGTGATGAGGCCAGACCAAAAAAAAACCCCAAATTCAAAACACCTCCTTCCCCACCTGAGAAGCAATGCCACACATCAAGCCCTTGAATCTTACTCTGCTGGTCAATTACCTTCACTAAAACCTTATTTTCCCCCAATATCACGTATCAGTACAAAATTAAAGGCTCAATTGAAATCAATGTATATTTCTTCTCCGTTGACTGGTTCACCTACCCTCTACCTCATACAACGTGAACATAAAAACATAAACTACCTATCGTTTCAATATCCCCGGCCACTAGGATCAGAAAAACTTGTAATCAACGATCCCAGGTCACTAGGCCTACAGGAGATTGCAATTTTGGAACAATAATCCTGAGAGATTATAGAAAACATTATTTGAAAAGTCAAGCCGTTGACAATGTACATACCTATACGACAAAGTAGCATAATGAGTGTACAATTGGCCCTGAGTATCCGGCACTGCATTCACTTCAATGATTACAGTGATAAGGTTTTTAGGCAAACATTCTACACAAACACACATTTCCACACTGCCTCCAGACAGTTATCAAAAATATCTCATTACATTCACGTTTGGCCCCACCTTGTATCCGGCAAGCTCCAACCCCACCGTGTCGCTCTCTGTTTTTCCGTCTACCCCTCCCCACCTACCCCCACGACCTATTTGTATCTGCCATCCGTCACCAGCCCCCCACCCCACAATTCCCCCTCCCCCCCCCCCCCCCCGCCCTCCGCCTACTCTTTGTCCTATGTCCAGCCACCTCCATCCACAGGCCCAAAAGTGGGCCAACCCCAGGAGTATCTGTCTCTCGTCCTCTCTCGTCCAACCCCATTCTCCAACTTACCCCTGAAAACCTTTGCCAAAACATTTGCACTTGACAAGAACCAATTATATCACTCGCATGAAAAATATCACATTGAACGACCTCACATGGTAGTCACACTGTCATGGCCAAAGAATCCACAGAATTCCACTCACCCACAGAACTAAAGAAACTCCACATCATTCAGAAGGTATGACCTTTTATTTGGAGGCTGTGACCCTCTAGTCCCAGACTCCTCCCTCTATTTGATAACTCTCCACATCCACTCTATCACCAGGCCTTTTCACCATTCGTAAGTTTCTCCCTGTCGCACATTCCCTCCAGTCTTTTCAACATCTTCAACAAATCCTTTTCCCTTAATTTAGGGCAAGTGAGCAGCTACCTGAAGTTGTAAAGTTGTCCCCTGCCAAGTTAGAATCAGACTCACCCTATTTTATAGTTTAGTATAGGAGAAACAGCGAGAAACAGGACCCTTCGGCCCACCGAGTCCGTACCGACCAGCCATCCCCTTACATTTTAAACACTATCCCTCAGACACTTGGTGGACAATATTTTAAAATAAACCAAGTCCACTTAACATAGAAACAACAGAAAAAAATGTGTCAGGAGTAGGCCAATCATCCCTATCGAGCCTGCCACCGCCATTCAAGTAAGAACAAGGCAGATCATTCCAACTCAGAATCCTGTTACCTGCCACATCTCTCCCATATGTTTATACCCCCATGATTCCCTATGAGCCCACAATGGCCACAATCTAATTTCCTCTATAAATATGGCCAAACGAAAACTTCCCTCAACTACCCTTCGTGGCAGAGAATCCCCAGATTCACCACTCTCGCTGTGTGAAAAATGTTTTTCTCATCTCGGTCCTAAAAGACTTCTCCCACTTATTATCCTGAAACTTTTGGGTGACCCCTTGTTATGGATTCCCAACATCGGGAACAATCTTCCCTGCATTAGCCTGTCCAACCCTTAAGAATTTTTATAAGTTTCTATAAGATCCCCTCGCAATCTTCTCAACCTGTACGTCTTTAGAGTGTGGGGTGAAAACCGGAGATCCTGGTGAAAAGCCATGTGGTTCACAGGGAGTAGTAAGTCAAAATCCATCAGACAGCACCCGCGTAGTCAGGATGGAGCTGGGGTCTCTGGCGCTGTAAGGCAGCAACTCTACCCCTGAACCATCTAGGCTACCTCTTGATGAGTTGTTGACAGGAAATTTGGGGGTCGGTGACGCGGCAGTGACTGGGCTGCTGGAGTTGGTGAGTAGCGATGCGGGCGGGGGTCGTAAGCTCTGGTGTTCCCTCTAACCTGTTCCTTAACCCTAGGCCACCTCCTTGATGAATTGGCCGATGGTTTGGTTGAATGTCTCTCAGTTGTCATGTATGCTGAGCCTGGGCATGCGGTCCCTCTCCTGTGGAATTCCCGCACATGCCTGCAGTCTCCTCATAGGCGATTTGTGAAAGTCACTTCTGCCAGTGGAGGAGCCGGGATACAGCAACACATGTCTCTCTCGGCAGCCGCCTCTACACTGTGGGGGCGGAAGAGAGACACACTCTGTGTGTATGGTGGGACTACACATGTTGACTTTCAAACAGAGCTCCCCCCAAACTCTGGCAAGAGACTGGGCATTACCCCATCTATACCACTATGTCATTCCTCAATTAAGATAGACACCAAGAAATGTGGAGTAAACTCAGCGACAGGCGCATTTGGGAGAGAGAAGGAGTAAATGAGACCTTTTCTTCAGACTGTAGAGCAGGGTGAGAGGGGAAGAGGGATTGTGACGGTGTGCTTTTAGGAGATGCACCACACAGTGCCACAAATATAGTGAGTGGTTCTGCAGCAAGTCTTTTTACTTTAGAGATTACAGCGCGAGAAATGGACCTTCGGACCACCGAGGCCTGGGCCGCCCGGTACTAGGTACACCATCCTACACACACTAGGGACATTTTACTTGTTGACAAAGTCATTAAAACCTACAAACAGCACCTCTTTGGGAATATCCAATAACCATATAACAATTACAGCCACGGTAAACAGCCTTCGGCCCTTCAGTCCGTGCGACCATTTGTTTTCCTAGTCCCATCTACTTGCACTCAGACCATACCCCTCCATTCCCTTCACGTATATACCTATCCACTTTTAAATGTAAAATCGATCTGCCTCACCACCTTCTGCGGGAAGCTCATTGCCAACAGCCACCACCCTCTTGAGTAATAGAAGTTCTCCCCCTCACGTTACCACTTAAATCTTCTGTCCCTTAATTCTATGTCTATGGCCTTCTTGTTTGAATCTTCCCTACCTCAATGGGAAAATGTTATCCACGTCAACTCTGTCGATCCCTGTGTCATCATTTTAAAGAACATCATCAAAGTCCCCCCTTAACCTTTGCGCGCCATAGAATAGACCTAACTTTGTTAACTTTCTCCGTGATAATCATATTTGCTTGGAACACTGGCAACATTCTAGTATATCTCCTCTGTACTCTTCTGATTTTGTTGAATCCTTCCTAATAATAGGGACCAAAATTGTACACCATACTCCAGAATTGGTCTTACCAATGCCTTGTACAAGTTTAACATTTCTTCCTACTCCTATATTCAATGCTTAATTTATAAAAGGCAAGAATGTGTGGAGGAAAACCACAGATTCTTGGAGGGAAAACCCATGCAGGTCACGGGAGTGAGAAGTGGAGAAGTTTGCAAATCCGTTCAAGGCAGCACCTGTCGGCCAGGGCTTTAAGCCGGGTTAAGCTGCAACTCGACCGCTGCGCTCCGTTCATTTGATGAGACAAAATGCTGGAGTAACGCAGCGGGGCCTTGCCCGGCTGGGAGGGTGGGTCGGTGACTGGTGACTGGGCGGCTGGCGTTTGGTGGTAGCGGTGCGGGCGGGGGTCGTAAGCTCGGTGTTCCCATACCTGTGTTCCTCACGATTGGGCTGATGCGGGGCTGGGCCACGAGAAAGTTTTGCTGTTGAGAGAGATGTCCTCTTCGAAAAGGCGGGCGTAAATCCACAGAGAAGAGAGGAGGTTTTCTGGGCGGCTTCGTCCAGCTTCCTCCCTGAAAACAGGGAGGCAAGAAGAGTTGGAGACTAATTGGTTCGCGGCAGGCTCGGCCGGCAAACAAGCAAGCTGGAGTAAAACTCTCGGGACAGGGCAGGCATAAATCTCTGGAGAGAAGGAAAGGGTGATGTTTCAGGTTGAAGACGAAGTGTCTCACGATAGACAACTTTCGTCCACCACCCATTCCTTCTCTCAGAGACGGATGTCTGTCCTGCAGATTTACTCCAGCACTTTGTGTCTACCTTCAGTTTAAGTAACATCCAGCGTCTGCAGAGTTCCATCCCACACAAGGCTGTTTTTGGCGTTGCACAACATTCGGGAATGTAGTCATTAGTGTTTTGTTTTTTGTTTACAAATGTTCAACACTAAATGTATTCGAAGACTGGACTTGAGGTGCAATACGTAATATTAGGTAACAAACTGTAACACCAACACCCAGACCATAATGGTGCATGCAAAGTCTGATTTCAAGACTCAATTACAGCCATCCAATATTACAAGATTGGACCCAGAAAGTTGCCATGTATCAATCAGGGTAGAAGGTCACGATCCTTCTCTCCAAGAGACGCTGCCCTGTCCCGCTGAGTGCTGCCAGCACTTTGTGTCAATACCCCGGAGCAAGTGGTTAGCAACGGGTGCACGGCAGGGGCACGGTCAGGGGCACTCGCCATGCGCCGGGCAGGTGAGGGCAGGGGCAGGGCACGGGCAAAGGTGGACAGTTGCACGTGGGCAGGGGCAACGGCAGGCGGCAACTTGGGTGCATGTGCAGCGGCATGGGGAGGGGTGCTACGGGCAGCGGGGCATGGGCTCACATCGCAGCGCCGGGCAGGGGCAGGGGCAGGGGCACGGTAGCAGGGCACGGGGTGAAGGGCTTCACGGCATTTTCACTTGTCAATGGCATGTGCCACGCAGCGCACGGTCAGTAGTGTCAGTTGTCATGGTGCAGGCCACTGGCAGGGTCACGGCAGGGGGGGGGGTCAGTGGGGCACGGGGCCAGACGTGTGGCATTGGCCCCAGGGCAGGCAGGGGCACTGGGGCAGGGCACTGGCAAGGTTCACGGGCAGGGCAGGGCAGGGGCACGGGCAGTCAGGGCCGGGCAGGGGGCATTGGGCACGGTCAGGGTGGGGCAGGGCACGTGCATGGGGCAGGGTCAGAGGGGCAGGGGCACGGGGCAGGGGCAGGGCAGGGGCAGGGGCAGGGGCACGGGTCAGGGGCAGGGGCACGGGCAGGGGCAGGGGCAGGGGCACGGGCAGGGGCAGGGGCTCACGGGCATGGCAGGGCACGGGCTGGGGCACGGGCAGGGCAGGGCAGGGGCACGGGGCCAAGGGGCAGGGCAGGGGGCACCGGCAGGGGCACGGGCCGGGGCTTACGGGGCAGGGGCAGGGTTTCACTCGCAACGCCGGGCAGGGCACGGGCAGGGGCAGGGGCAGGGGCTCGGGCAGGGGCAGGGGCAACTAGGGCAGGGAGACAGAGGCTACGGAGCAGGGGCACGGGGCAGGGGCACGGGCAGGGTCAAGGGGCAGTTTACACGGTCAGGGTGCACGGGTTCTCGGGTCATGGGGGTCACGGGCCGGTGGGCAGAGGCAGGGGCACGGGCAGTGTCACGGGCATGGGGCCAGGTGGCACGGGCAGTGCAGGGGCAGGGGCACGGGGCAGGGGCACGGTCCACGGGCAGGGGCAGGGGCACAGGGGCAGGTCAGGGGCACGGGCAGGGGCACTCGGGGCACGGGGCTCCGGCAGGGGGCAGGGGCAGGGCAGGGGCAGGGGCAGGACGGGCACGATTCAGACCGGCAACAGCAGGGGCAGCACAGTGCCCACTTTACAACACGGGCAGCCCGGCAAAAGGGGCACGTCATGTGGGCAGCGGGGCTCGGCAGGGGCTCGGGCAGGTCACAGGCGTGCCACGGGCAGGGGCACGGGCAGGGGCAGGGGACGGGCAGGGCACCGGGCTGGGCAGGGGCCAGGGGGCTTAAGGCAGGGGCCAGGGGCAACGGGCTGATGGGGCACTGGCAGTGGCACATCGCAGCGCCGGCAGCGGGCTGGAGTGTTCGCCGCGGGTTCATCGCCATCGTCCACACGGTGCTTGTCAATTACACATTGGGGACTCTGTTAGCTATGTGCGCTCAGAGGCGAGCTGTCAATGACCTGTGGATGTCACAGCGGTCGTGCAGCTTATCTAACCCAGACTGTATCTCTCTCTAAGCCCGTCTGGTGTCTGTCTAACACCCATCTGGTTGGGTTGTCCATATTATGTCTATGTGCACTATGTTTACATATTCTGTTGTGCTGCGCAAGTAAGAATTACAAAGTTGTTTCTCTGGGACATGACAAAAACAACGACTCTCTTGACCCTTGTCTACCCCCCGGATCTGGAGTGTCCTCTCTACCCCGTGTCTAATGTCTGTCTAATCTACCCTCCCCCTGCCCCACCTCTCATCCTCCTCTCCCTCCGCACTTTACCCTCTTCCCTTCCCCCATCAACAACTGTCGCTAGGGGGAGCTGAGGGTCCCTCACCACCCCTCATCTCCTCCTCCCCCCATCCGTCGTTCTCCCCTCAACCCCTCCCCCACAATTATCACCCCCTCCCCTCCACCACCCACTTTCCTCACACCTCCTCCCCTCATCTATCACCGCCATCCATCCTCCCCCTCACTCCCACCCCTCCCCCCTCACTGCTCCCTGCCCCCTCTAACATCCCCCCTACCCTCCCCCTCCCGTCCCCGTATCTGTGACCTCTCCCCTCTCCCCACCTGTACCCCCAACTGTTTCCGTGACCTCTCTCCTCACCTGTATCTGTGACCTTCCCCTCACCTGTACCCATGACCTCTCCCCTCCCCCAGCTGTACCCGTGACCTCTCCTCACCAGTATCCGCGACCTCTCCCCTCAACTGTACACGTGACCTCTCGCTCCTTCACCTGCACCCGGGACCTATCTCCTCACCTGTATCCGTGTATCTCTCCCTCCTCCCCCACCTGTATCCAGTGACCTCTCCCTTCACTGTATCCGTGACTCTCCCCTCACTTGTACCCCGTGACCTCTCCCCTCCCCCGCTCCCTCTCCCATCACCTTGTAAACGTGACCTCTCACTCACCTGTACCCGTGACCTCACTCCTCACCTGTATCCTGACCTCTCCCCTCACACTGTATCCGTGAACCTGTATCCCGTAC
Source organism: Okamejei kenojei (assembly GCA_035221665.1). Taxonomy (NCBI): domain Eukaryota; kingdom Metazoa; phylum Chordata; class Chondrichthyes; order Rajiformes; family Rajidae; genus Okamejei; species Okamejei kenojei. The sequence continues at coordinate 2,113,447 of CM069151.1, read as the reverse complement.
CACCACCTTCCGTGACCTCACTCCCTTCAACCTGTTCAGATATCGAACCTCTCCTGCCTGCACCTGTATCCGTGACCTCTCCCCTTCACCTTACCCGTGACCTCTCCTTCACCGTATCCGTGACCCTCTGCCTGGCACCTGTATCCGTGTCACTCTCCCCTCACACCTTACCCGTGACCTCTCCCCTCCCGTCCATGTACCCGTGACCTCTCCTCCCTGTACACAGATTACTCCCCTCACCTGTACCCGGTGACCTCTCCCTCCCCCACCCTGTACCCGTGACCTCCCCTCACCATCCCCTTCCTCACCTTACCCGTGACCTCTCCCTCTCGTCTGTACCCGTGACCTCTCCCCGCCCCCACCTGTACTGCCGTTGACTCCCCCCACCTGTACCCGTGGTACCTCCCCTCCTCACCTTTACCGGGACCTCCCTCACCCTGTACCGTGCATCTCCCTACCTGTTCCCGTGAACCTCTCCCTCACCTGTACCCTGATGACCTCTCCTCACTGTACACGTGACCTCCCTCACCTGTACCCGTGACCTCTCCCACCTTGTACCCGTGACTCCCTCACCCTGCATCATTGGCAGTTCTCGTCCCTCAGGCTCTACACATCGCGCTGCAATCAGCACCAGTTGGGCGGTACAGTCTGCCGTTCCGGTCACCCTGCGCACCTGCCGCACCATACAGGGCCACACACACGCCGTGTTTTTTAAACGTGCTGACGCCAGGGCACCCTGGCTCAACACCTGCTCGGCCAGGGACTGCGGGCTACAGGACTCCACGACGCTGACCCAGATCAGGTTGTGGAGAGAGAGGTCGCAGGGTTTGTGATACAGCCGAGAGCACTCACACTCACCCCCCTCATCCCTCACCTAAACTCCATCACGCTCCCCACCCTTCACCTCATCACCAGGGGCACACACACACTCACACTCACACCCTCACCCCTCACCAATCTCACTCACCCACCCCTTTGCGCTCTTTACACTCTCCCTCCTCCTCTACCTCATCCATGCTCGCTTTACTTCCCTTCCCCCAATACTCACTCACCTCCCCACCCCCCATCCTCACCGCCCCACCCCCACCCCACCTCCTCCCATATTGTTCGCTCCAACCACCCCCTCTCTTCTCCCCCTACATCCCGCCTCTCATCTCCCCCCACGCTCCCATTATCTCCCCCCACGCCCCTCCCCCGCAACCCTCGCATCTCACCTCCAACCAGTTCCTCTCACCTCTCCCACAACACCCCCCACCCCACATTCAGAAAAGTGGTTGAAGGGGCTGCTGCATGATGAATAGCACAGGCTCCTCATTGAGCTGCCAGGATTGTGATTGATCTAAGATCTTAGGAGTGCAGGTGCATGGTTCCTTGAAGGTGAGTCACAGGTCAAAAAGGCTTTGGCCACATCGGCCTTCATCAGTCAGAGTTAAGTATTGAGTATAATATTGGGCAGTCACGGTGGCGCAGCGGTTGAGTTTAACTGCCTTACAGCGAATGCAGCGCCGGGAGACCAGGGTTCGTTCCCGACTACGGGGTGCTGTCTGTATGGAGTTTGTACGTTAGCCTAAGACCTACATGGGTTATCCTGAGATCTTCTGTTTCCTCCCCACTCTCCCAAGCGTACAGGTTTGTAGGTTTAATTTGGCGTGGTAATGTGAATGGAATTGTCCCTAGTGGGGTTGTAGGATCGTGTTTCGTGTCCGGCCCAAGATCAGGCTGGTCAGCACGACCCTTTGGGCCAAAGGGCCGTTTCCATGTGTATCTCTAAACTAAATTTTTAGAAAAACTGAAGAAGGGGGGGGTCATGTTGCAGTTGTATATGATGTTGGTTGATTGAGAACACATTTAGAATATTGTGTTCAGATTTCTGGAGGCTCCATGTTATAGGAAATAATAAGGTTAATGGCCAAGTAGTCACATACAAGGAATTTGCCTTGGTGCTCTGCCGCAAACGACAAGATGAGATACAGTGACAGTTAAGAATGATACTATAAAACATTACACATAATATTAATTATTATTGATTTAAAAATATGAAATTTAAATGAAATACCAGAGCATGAGGTGGACTACGGATTTTTTGGTTATTGAGTAGATGCTACACTGTGGATAAAGCTGTTTTTTTCTGTCTGGACTGATGGCAGCTTGTGGCAGTCCGGATGGTCGCCTTCCAGAGGAGTGAGGCGGGTTAAGGGACGATTTACGGGATATTGCCAGGACTAGAGGGTGAGTGTGGAGCTTAAGGGAGAGGTTGAGTAGGCTGGGTCTCATATTCCATGGAGCGCAGGAGGATGAGGGGTGATCTTATAGAGTTATACTAAATCATGAGAGGATAGATTGGGTAGATGCAGAGTCTATTGCCAGTAAGCGGAATCGAGGAACCAGAGGATATGGGCTTTCAGGTGAAGGGAGAAGAAAAGATCTTAATAGGAATCTGAGGGGGTAACATTTTCACACAAAGGGTGGTGGTGTATGGAACAAGCTGCCGGAGGAGGTAGTTGAGGCTGGAACTATCCCATCGTTTAGGAAAAACAGTTAGGACTGGTAATGGATAGACGGTTTGGAGGGATATGGACCAAGCGCAGGCAGTGGGATAGTGTAGCTGGGACGTTGGCCTGGTGTGGGCAAGTTGGCCGAAGGGCTTTTTTCCACCACTGTTATGGGACTCTATGACTTTGGACCTCTATACATGAGGTATTGAGGGGCTGCGCCGTGCTTTCTAGCAGCACCTCACTCCACCTTCCTATCTCTAATCATTCAGTACCTGGATGGTTGAAAGCCGTTGTGCTGGAAAGCCTTATGACACCTTATTCTACTGTGACACACCTTCGCTCCTTAATCCTGCACACCCATTGTCTGCTTTACGTTCTAGCCTCATCCACCACCTGTCACCTGCCCAGTAACCTGAATCACCTATCACTCCGGGCACTTTGCCTTCCACCCCACCTCTTCATTCTTTCTCCCGCCCCTGCTACAATGACGAAGAAGGATACCAACACTAAACTTTGCCAATCATGTCTCAGAGACTAGCTGCTGACCAGCTGAGTTTAGAATTAGTTTAGTTTAGAGTACAGCATGGGAAAACGGCCCTCGGGCCCACTGGAGACCTCAATCGACTAGCTGATCCCTGCTCGTGCGATCCACTTTCCCCACACACATTTGGGGGCAACTTACAATTATACCAACCAGTTAACCTACAAACCGGACGTTAACTGGATCGTGAGGGAGGGGAACCGAAAGCAACCCGGAGGAAAACCCATGGGGTCACAGTGACACCTAACAAACTCCGTATCAGAAGCTCTGTAGTCAGATGAGAACCGGGTTTCTGGTGCTGTGGGGCAACACTCCACAGCTTGCAACACGTGCCCCCATTAGAGTATTACCCCAGCGACTGGCAGCACAAAGATTGTTTAAATCATGGGATAAAGTCCTTAGGTAGCTGGGCCAGAAGATAAGAAGCATGGGACTCATGGTGACCTTTGGTCACGGAGTCAGAACAAGTTGCCATAGGGAAGGTTTAGAGGGTGATGGGGGAAGTGCTGGAGATATGTAATGAGGTGACTTGCTGCCAGAGCTGCCAGAGATGCCAAGGTAATAAAAGGTCATACATTTAGGGTGCAGTGTGCGGGCATTTCGACCCATCAAGTCCGCTCTGCCATTCAATCATGGCAGATCGTCTTCCCTTTCAAACCCCATTCTCCTGCCTTCTCCCCATAACTTCCTGACACGCCCGTACAATCAAGAATCTGTCAAAAATCGCTGTTAAAAATATCCAATGACATAGCGTCAACAGCAACGAATTGCACAGATTACCACCCTCTGACTAAATAAATTCACTCTCATCTCCTTTCTAAAGGTTTGTCCTTTTTATTCTGTGGCAATGCCCTTTGGTCCTAGTCTCTCCCATTAGTGGAACATCCCTCTCCACACCCACCTCCATCCAGGACTTTCACTATTCAGCGACGTCTCAATGAGGTCCCCCCCTCCATCCATCTAAACTCTCAGCGAGTACAGGCAGTGCCGTTCAAACGCTATCATCATATGTTAACCACACTCATCCTGGGAGATCGTTCTTGGTAACTCTCTGGACCCTCTCCATCCCTATACACCTTCTTCGAATGGGGTCTGTATCTGCTCATGATACTCCAAAATGCGGCTGTCCAGTGCCTTATAAAACCCTCGCATTATATCTCTAATTTTACTTCGGAGTAAGTGAGGGCTCGTGAGACCCCGCGCAAGCATGCGCGACATATGTGAAAAGCATTGCGGAAGCGACAGTGGGTAGGAGCGCCGCTCCTTCCAGGCGAGTTTTGAAAAATTACGGAAGGGTTAAGTCTTACCTTATCTGGTGAGGTGGCGACTCGGTGCGTTTCTTTTTCTAGAAACGGAGGAAGCACATGGAGTCACGCAGGGGAGAGCGCATCCTTTCAAGGACTGCTCAAATGTTTCACCTTTCGCAGGGGAGCATTAGGGGTCAGAGCTGGGCTGACCTGAAGAAGGGGCAATGGTTCTGAACAGTCAACTGTGAGGAGTGCCAGAGAGAGAGCTAGAGAGATTTGTGGGAACGCAATGCTGTAACACTCAGGAAGGACTGCACTATACAAAGCTGCAAGCCTAGTACAAATACATGGCTACAAACAGCTACAGGAGCAAGCCATAACTATATGGTGGGAAGTACATTGCTCCAGAGGAACTCCATTTCTCTAAAGTACCAGCAGTCTATGACCCCATTTGGGGCAACAGGAGCCCATCTGATAAAGGGAGCCAGGTAGGGGAAGCTCAGGAGGGAACTGCTGGCTGCTAAAATCACAGCAGTACCAGGACTATGATGGGGGTTGATTTGTCCTTGAAGAGTTACGAGATGCTTAGGGCAGACTGTGGAATATCAGTGGAGATTAACAGGTACAGGAAGTGCTTCATCAAGAAGTGCGGAAAATATGCAAGACAGTATGCACACAGGCGCAAAATTGCTGTTGGGGGACCTCTCCCGAAGCAGAGTGAAGACCTTGCATGAGGTTAGCCAAGGCTATTGGCCTGATCAAGGTGCCTGCACCTCTAAAACCACTATCAAACAGCGGCTAGACCCCTACACACCCACCAGACAGCGGTGCTATGAGAAAGACCATCTGGTTGGTGAAAGCTCGAAGGGCCCACCTGCACAGCGGGCTTTCAGACCCTGGCCCAGCCCGGCCTTCTTGGAAAATGGGTCCAACCCACAACGCAGCAACTCAATACCAGAAGGAAACAAACTGCAGTGACAAACCCACTCAACCCCGGGAAACCATGGAGTGGTGGTAGGTTGTCTTAAAAAAATTGCATGTCGATTCCATCAAATAGTTGGGGACGGTCTGCACTTGTTTCTTCATGTGTGGTGCCTTTTACCTGTCGGAACTTTTACATACTCGGAAGTATTCAGAATTTCAAAAGAAAAAAAGAAAACAAATTGAATTTGTATACGTAAACTACCGTTCCCAGTTCAGGCATACGCCTAGCAGGAAGTTCTACTTCACAAAAAGAGAGAACAGCAGGCCATGCTGAACTGTTAAGGACTAAACACAAATGGGCATTGAGAAAAATATCAGAGAATTTCAAGAGTTCGTATCAAATATATTTATAAAAACTAAAAGATGAGTGGTTGCGTATCATTACAGATTTGGGACCGAACTAAATACTTCCGGTCTCAGTATGCAACATTTCAAAATAGACACACGTTGTCACACACAGGGTCATCGTAATACCTGAAATTTATCTGGACTGGGACAGGCAATGGCAGTATGGCGTATCCAATTGGGTTGTCATCAGCACCCAGGCTATTCAAAATTATTAAAACCAGCTTTAGCATACTTATAGAAACATAACATATCGTCATGGCTATACCTTGATGATTTCTCATTGGAGGTGAAAACTGGAGCTGGATCATTGGTGGGTTTCAAGGCCATGCAACACAGAGAATTAAGTACATCCAGATAATCAAAATTGGAACCCTCCACTACCATGGATTATTTGGGGGTCAGATCTATTGACTCTGTTATATGTCTAGCATTCTGCCACCAAACAAATGTGACAGACTTGATGTGGCGTCAGGCCCCCCCCCAAAAGCCCTCACTAGGCATCAGGGAACCATCATTCGGGCAAGGAGCAAAAGAGTGATTGGGAACTTGGTGGCTGCGTGTTACCAGCAGTATTAATTGGACCATCCATTATGAAAACCTGGAAGAGGGACATTTTTAGCTCTCAAAAATCATGCAGGCCATGTCATAGGCCGTATGCAAACTTCCAGTGCGAAAGTAAATCAGAAATTAAACTGGTGATAGAAATTTCAATATTATCCTAACCCCATCACCCATTCTATATCCCTAGAGGGTACATTACAGACTGAGCCAGTGCTAAAGGTTGGGGAGCAACTAATACCACGCAAGTTGTGGTGGCAGTTGAGTGCACAAAAATTCTTCTGTTTAAAGCACTAGGAATTATTTATTAGAAATGCTGGGAGCGTTTCATGGACTCAGGCCTATGCTCATGATGAGCGCACCAGTTTGCCAATGTACTGGTAAAATTGATACCACAGTGGGGGCCTATATATAATCATATGGGTGAAATAAAGTCGGATATCATGTGATGAATTTGCCTAATAAATTCTGCCACTGTTGTCTGGGAGAGAGATTTGGAGATTCTCAACCACCTTACCTTTCCAGGTAAGCTTAAATACAGTGGCAGAACCAGGTCACGTAAATTCTACGCACATTAATGGAGGTTGGATCGGAAAGTGTTTTACAAGATAGAGTAGACGGTTATGGGACACATGATATCGACCTTTTTTCCATCCATGACTATTTCACCAACTACCTTCTTATTGTTTTGTTTGGAACCTGACAGGGGCAGTAGCGATGGACGTTTTCTCGCTGCATTGGGGGGGGGGGGGGGGGGGTTTGTTTTGTATGGCATTTTCCCCTTCTGCCTCTTCAGGCGAGTCTTACAATAATTAAACAAGACGCTATCAAAGATTGGTCTCAGAACCCTGCATCTGGATCAAACAACGGCGCAAAAGAGGTTGGCACACCCCGTTAGCGGGAAAGGAAAGTAATCCGTGCCATGACTGTATGATCTTGTTGATTTGCAGTTTCTGATACAGGCCATTTCTGGGAGGATTACGGACTCTCTCGAAAGGACGATCCAAATGCCATCTCAAGCTCGTTGCAGGGAGTCCACGAGATGACATGTACCTGACATATGTCAGGAATTGGACGGGGTCTGCACCAGGGACAACACTACATATGACTCAGTTCCACCAACACTGAAGTGCTGGTGTTCTGGGCCACCCTTCATTCGTATGAGGAATTGAGTTACAGTGCCATTATTGGGAGGAGTAGTGCCCTATCTATATCTGGGCTGAGGGGAGTGATCCACCTGGTTATAGGATCAAACCACTAGTAACCTGTAAACGAATGAGGGGTATTTGTACTCTATTCCCCCAGCCAGATACACCTATATATGGGACATAAGGTAGTACACCATGTTACGAGGGATGGACACCAATATCGGGCTCACTCTGGACAAACCTATATCATAGATGGGAATTGATTATGGCACTTGATCAGCACAACGGGTCCCAGTCTTAACAAGCTAGAAGTACTAGGAGTCATTGTCTGTTGCAACAAATGGCAGAGTACTGCTACTACAGAAAAGGGTACTTGAACAAGGATCTGACGGTTCCTTTGGCCAATATTAAGAGTTCTGGCCTATCCTGCAGGATAGTCGGGCTGCAATAGTGGGCACATTTTTTCACTATAGAGTCACCTTGACACTTATGGGGACGGAGAGAGCTTTCTCATTAGCCATAGAAATGCCCGTGCCCTTAAGGTCCAAAGGGCAGTAACCATATCCAGATGATTCGGGTGGTATTACATGCTGTGGTGAATACTATTGTTTCAATCTACTCCAACTGGCTGCATCTACATCGGACGCTAGGAATGTGGGGTTCCTATGGAACCCCATCCTTGCAACAGGGGGGCGCGGAGCATTGACGGCATTCACTGCTTTATAATAAACCGTGGCGATCCTGGGAGCGTTTTTGCAGGGAAAAAATTAAGTTTGTTAAAATAAATTACCCAATGTGGGGCATATTATTTTAGGTATGAATAATACCTTTATGGTTTTTCAGACACTAGGTGTCGTGTGTTGAAATACTTCATCCTCCGTCCAGAATGGCAGTGATGTGAGCAGGGTCTCGTTCCTGGGCATTGTGAACTCACAGAGCTTTTGAAACTCTTCACGTAGCCATCACGTTGACTCTCGAAGTTAAAAATAGTAAGATTAAATGAGAATAAAACAACTTACAGTTTGAAGTGTTGGATCTTTATTTTAATGAGGAGTTACGATGAGGGATAAGTGCCCTCCGCTCCCAAAACCCTCTATTTATAAGTTCAAATGGTATGGAAGTTCTCTCTTATCTTACTATATTAGTCTACTCTGGTATCTGTGATTTCACACCACTGCTTTGAAGAATGCGTAGCTGGCGGGGGACTTCACGTAATCCCTCATCGTAACTCCTCATAAAATAAAGATCAAACTTCAAACTGGTAAGTTCTCATTTAATCTTACTATTTTATTTTCTAGCCCTCTCAAAATAAATGCAAGCATTGTATTTGACTTCCTTGCTACCGATTCGACTTGCAAATTAACTTTAAGAAGGAACTGCAGATGCTGGAAAATCGAAGGTAGACAAAAGTGCTGGAGAAACGTTGCCTATTTCCTTCGCTCCATAGTTGCTGCTGCACCCGCTGAGTTTCTCCAGCACTTTTGTCTACCTTGCAAATGAACTTTTGGGGAATCTGCACCAGCACTCCTTTGCACCTTGGATTCTCTCCCAGTGAGAAAGATAGTATCTGCCTTTATTCCCATACCAAATTGCATGACTCCACACTTTGCTACATATATTTCCATTTGACCACTTCTCTGCCCACGCTCCCAACCTGTTCCTGACCTTCTGTGAGTCCTGCTTTCTCCGGAGTCCTCCCTATCTTCGTATCATCTGCAAACTGGCGCAAATCCTTCAGTTTCCCTTATCCAAATAGATGGATATGCACCCTTACTGATTAATGCAGAGCAATCGCGCATCATGGCAACTCCATGAGGGGGTGGACTGGAAGGGAAGCCAGCTCTGCAATCCATCGTCCTGAGTTTCTCAAGCTCCCTGACGTAGGTTACTCAGGTTAAATTTGGTTCAATTGTAGCCTAATCTTACCCTCAGGGTAGGGACAGGAGGTACTGGAATGGTTCATACACCACGCTGTATCTGCCAAATGAAGAAAATCCCTTCAATAACTGGGAACAGGTCCTCCCTCCTAACTACGAGTGGTAGGACCGTCACTAACTTTACTCGGAATTATTTTATTTTTAAGACAATCTAGATTTCTTACCTTCGTATCCGCAATACCAGCGTTCATGTGGGTATGGGGCACGGGAGTTGCTCATGGGTCGGTAGGAGGTTTTGGACACGCTGATATTGTGGGCACTGCGATTGTGGGCACGGCAGTACATTGTGGGCACAGCAGAGGACTGTGGGCACTGCAGAGGACTGTGGGCACTGCAGAGACTGTGGGCAACGAGCAGACAGTGTCTGGTAGGGCAACGGCAGAGATTGTGGGCCACTTGCAGGATTGTGGGCACTGAGGAGACTGTGGCACGGCAGCAGAGGGATGTGGGGCACGGCAGGATTGTGGGACGCTGCCACTGCAGACAATTGTGGGCATGCAGACATTGTGGGCGCTGCAGAGATTGTGGGCGCTGCCGGAATTGTGGGCAGCTGCAGAGATTGTTGGGCACTGCAGTGTACTGGGCATGCAGAGACTGTGGGCACTGCAGAGACTGTGGGCACTGCAGAGATTGGGGGCACTGCAGAGATTTGTGGGCACTGCAGAGATTGTGGGCACTGCCGAAGACTGGGCACGGCAGAGACTGTTGGGCACGCAGAGCTGTGGGCACTGCAGAGACTGTGGGCACTGCAGAGACGTGTGGGCATGCAGAGATTGTGGGCACGGCACAGAGATTGTGGGGCACGGCAAAGAGATTGTGGGCAGACTGCAGAGGATGTGTGGCAGGCGAAGACTGTGGGCACTGCAGAGACTGTGGGCACTGCAGAAGTGACTGTGGGCACTGCAGAGATTGTGGGCACTGCAGAGATTTGGGGCACTGCAGAGATTTTTGTGGGCACAGCAGAGATTGTGGCACTGCAGAGATTGTGGGCACGGCTGAGATTGTGGGCACGCAGACGTTGTGGGCACTGCAGAGAATGTGGGCACTGCAGAGGATTTTGGGCATGCACATGTGGACATCTGCATAGATTGTGGGCCGCACTGCCGAGAGTGTGAGGCACTGCAGAGATTGTGGGCATGCAGACGTTGTGGGCACTGCAGAGTTGTGGGCATGCAGACGTATGTGGGCACTGCATGAGATTGTGGGCGTGCAGAGATTTGTGGGCACTTGCAGACATTGTGGGCACTGCAGACTTGTGGCGCTGGAGGAGATGTGGGCGCTGCAGAGAATGTGCGGCACTGCAACATTGTGGGCACTGCAGACATTGTGGGGTACTGCAGACATTGTGGGCACTGCAGCGATTGTGGGGCACTGCAGACATTGTGGGCCACTGCAGACATTGTGGGCACTGTGGTGCATATGGCCACTATGGGTATGAGGATATCGGCAAGAACGTGCAGGCAGGTCCGATGGGCAGGTGGGCTGAGGAATGGAAGTTGGAGTTTAATACAGAATAAATGGAGATTGGTGAGGAAGGAAGAAGGAAGAGAAATGAAAGAAGATAGTGGGAGAAAAAATGGAAAGAAAAAAAATTAAAAAAAAAGAAGAAAAAAAGAAAGGAAGAAGAGAAAAATAAAGAAAAAAGTCAAGCCAGTGGCCGGATCTAAGCAGTGAATGGTTAGTTAGGGGCTCTAGGGACTGTTATAGACCAGATGGACCTTGTGAAGTGGCTGGAACATAGTTCTTAAAGATGGCGTCAAGGTAGATAGGAGAGGCTTTTGGTCTTCATCGATCACAGTATGAAAGTTGTTAAGGTTATGTTACAGTTGGCACAAGATATTAGAATTATGATTTCAATTATAGTCACCCATGTTATTGAGGAGGGTGTTATCAAGCTGGAAATGATAGAGCAGAGATGCTCTTTAGATGGGCATGATTGCCAGTACTCGAGGGCTTGACCTTTTGGGAGAGGTTGAGCAGGCTGGGACTCTATTTCCTTGGAGCGCAGGAGGATGAGGGAGAATCATTTTGAGGTGCTAGAAAATCATGAAGAGGAAATGATTGGGACAAATGGATTCTCTTGCCCATAGTCGGGGAATCGAGTGCACAGTGGAACATTACAATAACACGGCGGGGTCGGGGCTGGTGTGGGAGGGTTGGGTTTTGTGGGTGTTGTAGTTTTTTGGGTAGGTGTGGTGTGGTGTGGTGGGTTGTTTGTTTGGGGTGTTGGTTTTTTTTTGTGGGAGGGATTTAGTGGGACGTTGAGTAGGGGGTTGGTTGTTGTCGTATGGTGTTGTTCGGGGTTTAGGTGTTTGGTCGGTTGTGTATTTTTTTGTTTTTTGTTGTTTGTTATTTGTGTAGTTGCTCTTTTTTTATCTTTCTCGGATCTTTTTTTATGTAATCTACCTAATTATCATCTTTGTAACAACTTTGTCTCATACCCACATGTGATCTATGTTTGTTGTAGTTTTTTTTTTGTATTTTTTTTTTTTTTTTTTTTTTTTTGTGTTTTTTTTTATTGTTTTATTTTTGATTGTTTGTTTGCTTTTTTTTTTTTTTTTTTGTCTGTTTTTTGTTTTTTTTGTTTGGTTTGTTTGCTTTTTTTTGTTTTTTGTTATTTGTAAGGTGAAGGGGAAAAAAAATGTAATTAGGAATATGAGGTGTAGTTTTTCACACAAAGGGTGGTGGGGGTATGGAACAAGCTGCCAGAGGGAGAGTAGTTGGGCTGGGACAATCGCAACGTTTAAGAAACAGTTAAAAACAGGTACATGGGAGAGGACACGTTTGAGTGTAGATGGAGCAAACGCGGGCAGGTGGGACTCGTTGTTGCACGGGTTTTTTGAACACTGTGAATACCAAGTGTTTTGGGCCCCTGCTGCGGATGTGCTGGCTGCACCTGGTGCCAATTGAAACCACAGACTGCTGCTGCTGGGGATGGCATTCCATGCTCAGTCGATCTTACTTTACAATGGAACAACACACAGATGGGGTGAGTGATTTGCTGTGGCGTCTCCCTTTGTCCGCATGATGATCCCTAAGTTTTCAGTTACCTGGCACTTTCATTATCTGTTCCATCCATACTGACGTCGGACTTTTGCTTAGTCTAGAGTGTGAAGGGCAATGTTGAGGAACATCACAGCATCTACGTGTGTCGTGCCATTCAGGGTTCAACACTGACTTAATCCGAAACCTAGTTCTTTTATGTTTTGTGGCTGTAGCAGCCCGATTTTGTATAGTTTTAGATTAGTTTAGTTTAGCGACACAGACGCGGAAGGTGGAAACAAGGCTTTCAGCGCAGAGAGCCTGCGCCTTCCAGTGATCCCCGCGACACACTAGCATATCCTACACCATAGGGACAATTTTACAATTATTCCAATTAACCTAATGGGTCCCGACCTGACCCGTCACCATGCCTTCTATCGAGAGTGTTGCTTTGTCCCGCTGAGTTACTCAACTTTTTTGTGTCTATCTTGGTTTAAACCAGCATTCTGAAGGTCCTTACCGACACTTCAACCTACAAAACTGTATGTCTTTGGTGTGTGTGGAGGAAAAACCAGAGCACCGGGAGAAAACCACATGGTCACAAGGGAGAAATGGTTCAAACTCCGTCATGAAGCGCCCGGAGGTTAGGACGAACCCGGTCTCCGACGTTGTAGTCAGCAAATCTTTATACCGCCGTTACCACTTGTAAAGGACACCTCCCCAATAACATTAAACACCTTGTAAAGGACACCTCCCCATAACATTAACCCAGTATCATCTCCCCTCACGATGCTGCTGATCTGATGTGTATTCCAAACACTTCTCTTTTTAGTTATACAATTTTCAGCTCATTACTGATCCTATCCGTGTCTGGAGCCCGTGGACCTTGTGCTCCCTTCCTCCCTCTATCAGTCTAGAGCTGAAAATAAGGTTAAACAAAAACACGATTTTTCACCGAAGATAGACATAAGAGCTGGAGTAAAGCAGTGGGTCAGGCAGCATCTCTGGAGATAAGGTTAATAGGTGACGTTTCAGGGTCTGGAAACCCTTCCTCAGACTCGCGACCCCAAATGTTACCCATCTTCTCCAGAGATGCTGCCTGAAACCACGTTGAGTTACTCCAACATCTATCTTCGGTATTATAAAGCAGCATCTGCAGTTCCGTTTTCTAAACTGATTTATTTCACTTGTTGTGTTCTTTGACCTAAAATGCTGCCTATTTCATCCTCCATTGCCGGATCCTGATGCACATACTTGCAGAGTGTGAAGTTAAAGAACTTTTGAAACTGTGGCTGGTCCAAAAATCCATACCAATAATAAACGGGACAAGAAACACAGACCCATCCGCCACCATATTGAAAACCCCAACTTGACATCCCAGTCCAGCAATTTGAACCACCCCCGCCAGTTTTGTGTCCTGTGGATTTAATGTTGAAGGGGATACCCAAGGATGGGTTTGGGACACAGCTCCATCCAAGACCACAAGCAATTGCAGTGTAAATTGCTGCCCAGAATCATCACACAAACCAAAACTCAATTCCAATACCTCCATCTACACCTCCCTTCTAGTGACTCGGCAAGGCCAGCCGCATAATCAAGGACCAGTCACACCCTGGCCACTCCCTCTTCTCCCCTCACCCATCGGGCAAAAAGTATAGAAGTGTGAAAACGCACACCTCCAGATTCTTCCCAGCTGTTATCAGGCAACTGAACCATCTTACCACAACCAGAGAGCAGTGCTGAGCTACTATCTACCTCATTCGTCCCCCTCGGACTATCTTTGATCAGGCTTTACTAACTTTATCTTGCATTAAACATTATTCATGTTATTCCCTTCACCATGTTTTTATACACTGTGACCGGCTCGATTGTACTCACGTGTTGTCTTTCGCTGACTGGTTAGCACACAGCAAAAGCTTTTCACTGTACCTCGGTACACGTGACAATAGACTAAACTCATGTACACTTCAGCAGCCTTGTCTTCACACAGGTTATTCACACACTGCATCCCATAGTATGTAATTGTAACCTTACCTAAGGGACCGTAACTATTGCTTTTAGCAACAGCTTGAAGCCTTGCTTTAATATTCAGGACGTTTTTCCGTTCCATTTGTACTGAGCCAATATACTTGATTTCCAGGTTGTCTACAGCCTGCAGAAGAAGAATAAAGAATGGATGACCCTTACGCCTCAATCCTCCAAACAATGAACTAGAAAGGTGCTACATTGGACACAGATAAAAAAACAAGCTATTAGTTTATTTAGTTTATGAGATACAAGCCCCTTCAGCCACTGAGTCCGCACCGACCGGCGATCTCCTCACACGAACACCTATCCTACACACAGTAGGGACAAGTTACATTTATACCAAGCCAATTAACCTACAAAACTTGTATGTGTCTTTTGTAATGTGGGAGGATAAACGCAGCACCCGGAGAAAAAACCCACACAGGTCACGGGGAGAGAGTACAACTTCGTACAGACAGCACCAGCAGTCAGGATCGAACTCGGGGTCTCTGGTGCTGTGAGGCAGTAACTCTACCGTGGCTGGTGCCTGTTGCTGAGAATAACTTTGTTATCCACTCATCCATAATCAAAGGTGAATGTGAAAAATTGATTACGCAGAAATCATGAAGATGATTGGAGCTATGAACAGAGAAATAGTTATGGGAGTGCAAAACACATCTTAGGTGCTTGAGAGAAGTTGGTCAATCGGTTGCAAGTCTCTGGGCAGCTCGGCCTGGTGAAGACAGCAGTGACTGTTTATTGAAGACCCAAAGACCAGAGTGTAGTGGTGAATGGTCAGAGCCAGACCTTTTCAAAGGGGAAGATCCCAGAAACCTATGAAGGAGTTGTGAAGGCTTCCCAGATGGACCTCCCACCGGGCAGGCGGTCGAGGGCATCAGTGATCGAGGTCACGGTCAGTAAGGGGTAGGCAGTCGAGGACGCAGTAGAGGGTGAGGGTGATGGTTGGCACGGCGGTAGAGGGTTTTTTCCGAGATCTTCGGTTTTCTCCCACACTCCAAAGACGTACAGGTTTGTAGGGTAGTATTAATGTGCGGGGGATCGCTAGTCGGTGCGGACTCTGCGGGCCAAAGGGCTGTTTCCACGCTGTATCTGTAAACTAAACTAAACTAAAAACTAAGGGGGACCACAAAAAGGATTGTGTTAAAAGTGGTTTATGCAAAATGGAATTTTAGTTACTGTGTCTGCATCCTTTATGTGGCAAACACTTTGCATTACCTTGTGTATACAGCACGGAGAATCTCACTGTGACCTGTCACATGTGGCAATAAAGTAACATTCATTCATTCATCAATCAAATCGAGTGGAGTTTGTAGCCAGACGTCCCAGTATGGTGCAGTACAATGAAGACCTTGTGTGAAGCTCCATCACAGGCAGAGCTTCAAACAACATGCAATACAAATTCCACAAGGCAATAAAAAGATAAAATGTGCAAAAATGAAGACATTGGTTCAAAACTACACAAAGACATACAGGTTTGTTGGTTAATTTGACAGTAGAAATTGTAGCTTGTCCCTAGTGCTAGTGTACGGGGATCAGTGGGCGATGCAGACTCTGTGGGCCCACGGGCCTGTTTACACACTGTATCTCTAAACCAAACACAATTAAAAATCACGTCCATGATAGTGCAGGACGCAGGCTGTAGTGTTCCCTTGCCTGGGTAGCATTAGGGTTGTTCTGGTAGGTTCTAGAAACTGATAGTTGGAGGAAAGTAGCTGTTCCCCAACTCAGTAGTGAAGAGCCAGGTTTGTGCTTCTTAGTTCAGTTTACTGTCACGTGTACCGAGGTACAGTGAAAGGTGTTGTCACATGCTAGCCAGCCAGCGAAAGGCTATACATGATTATAATCGAGCCATTCACAGTGTACATATACAGGCACATGATAAAGGGAATAACATCGGTGTGAATAGTCCAGTAAGGTCCGATGAAAGATAGTGGAGGGTCTCCAATGAGGTAGATAGTAGCTCAGGACCATTCCTGATAACAGCTGGGAAGATACTATCCTGAATCTGGAGGTGTGCGTTTTCACACTTCTGTACCTTTGCCCCGATGGGAGTGTGTAGAAGAGGAGTGGCCAGGGTGCGACTCGTCCTTGATGATGCTGCTGGCCTTGCTGAGGCAGCGTGGAGGTGTACACGGAATTCAATGGAAGGGCGAGGTTTGGTTGAACATGGGACATAGAAAATAGGTGCAGGAGGCCTGCACCGCCATTTCAGTGTGATCATGCGTGCTCATCCACAATCAGTGACCCGTGCTGCCTTCTCCCCACAGCCTTTCATTCCGCTACCGCCTCAATCTAACTCTCTTTTAAATACATTCAGCGAATTGGCCTCTATTGCCTTATGTGGCAGAGAAAATTCCACAAATTCACAACTCTCTGGGTGAAAAGGTGTTTCTCATCTCAGTTTTAAAATGGCTTCCACTTTATTATCTCAGACTGTGGCCCCTGGTTCTGGACTCCCCCAACATTTGGGAACAGTTTTCCTGCATCCAGCTTGTCCAGTCCTTTATAATTTTATACGTTCGATAAGATACATCTTCTAAATTCCAGTGAATACAAGCCCAATCTTTCCTCATTTGACTGTTCCGCCATCCCGTGAATTAACCTTGGTGAAACCTACACTGTACTGCCTCAAGAGCAAGATGTTCTTCCTCAATTTAGGAGACCAAAAAATGCACACAATACTTTGTGAGATGGCCTGGGGTTGCATCCATAAATTCCCTGCAATTTTACTTGCAGCCTTGGAGCTGTTCCCAAACCTTTTCTTCAGATGAAGAGTCAACATTAAATCCACAGGAACAAAGTCAGGCAGTGTTCCCAAGCTGGGAACATGTTGCATCCTTAATCCAAGTGTTTAGAGTACTTCATCTAGGAGTCACTGTGGAGCTGGTCTATGCTGAGATGAGACATGTATTGTGAGACATTAGCACGGTTGTGTAGAATGGGACAATAAAAGAATAGAATATGTAAGAAAGAAATGTACAGCACATACTAACCCAAACAGTTGCTGTTACAGTAGCGGGTAAACCTGGCTACTTACACAGTGGACTTATATGAGTACATACGTCTAGGAGCAGAATTAGGCCATTTGGCCCATCAAGTCTACTCCGCCATTCAAATCATGGCTGGTCTATCTTTCCCTCTCCACCCACATTCTCCTGCCTTCTCCCCATAACCCCTGACACCCGTATAAATCAAGAATCTGTTTTTTTTTTTTTTTCAATCTCCACCTTATAAAAAATACCCATTAACGACCTCCACTAATGAATTCCACAGATTCACTACCCTCTGACTGAAGAAATTGTTCCCAACTCCTTCCTAAAGGAATGCCCTTTTATTCTGAGGCTATGGCCTCTGGCCCTGGACAATCCACATCCTCTCTATCCAGGCCTTTCACTATTCGGTAAGATTCAACGTGGTCCCCCCTCAATCTAGCATGTGGTATTTGAAGGGAGTTGAGCAACAGATAGCTACCTGAAAGAGCTGGTGTTCAATCCTGGGGATGTGCTGGGCACCAGTGACCATCAGATTCACCATCTGACCTAGTCCTTCCATCACTTCATCAATGGTTGGGGTAAACGTGACGCCATTACCATCCACGCGAGGTGTCTAAACAGTAAATGAAACAAAACAGCCTCATATATATTAGTATCTATCAGCATAGAAGTTGGGAGGTCATGTTGCAGTTATATAAGACATTGGTGAGGCCGCATTTAATGTTCAGTTCTGGGCACCATGTTATTGGAAAGATGTTGTCAAGTTGGAAAGGGTACAGTGAAGATTTATGAGGATGTTGCCAGGACTGGAGGGCCTGAGCTATAGGGAGAGGTTGAGCAGGCTAGGATCCTTTGAGCGCAGGAGGATGAGGGGTGATCTTATAGAGAAGTATAAAATCATGAGCAGAATAGATCGGGTAGATCGGGAATTAGGAACCAGAAAATATATGTTTAAGGTGAAGGGGGAAAGATTTAATAGGAATCTGAATCCCTATTTTTACATTCTAGTTCTCTTGAAAGAGATGCACACATTGCATTTGCCTTCCTTACTACCAATTCAACTTGCAAATTAAACTTTTAAGTACTCCCAAGTCCCTTTGCATCTCCAATTTTTAATCCTCTCCCCTTTAAGAATAGTCTATGCCTTTATTCCTAAAAGGAAAGTGCACAACTCCACACTTTGCTGCACTATATTCCTCTGCCACTTCTCTGCCCGCTCTCCCAACCTGTCCAAGTCCTTCTTCAGAGCCCCTGCTTTCTCATTCCTACCTACTCCTCCACCTATCTACATATCACCCGCAAACCTGGCTACAAAGACTTCAATTCCCTCTTCCAAATCATTAATATACAAGGTGAAGAGTAGCGGCCCCAGCACCGAGCCCAGCAGAACCCCGCTGGTCACTGGCCAGAAAAGCACCCTTTAATCCCACTCTTTGCCTTCTGCCATCCAACCAACCTTCTATCCATGCTGCTCTCTTGCTTCTAATACCATGGACTCTCATCTTCTTTAGTGGCCTCAAAGGTTATCAAAATCTTTCTGAAAATTCAGCTAAACAACATCCTTGTCTATCCTGCTATTAACTTCCTCAAATAATTCCAACAGATTCATCAGGCAAGATCTCTTCACCTTCACAGAACCATGATGACTTCAGCCTATTTTATCACAAACTTCTAAGTACTCGGAAACCTCATCCCGAATGGGGGTTAAATTATTGGGGGGTTAATCTGCTTATTTGTAGGAAAATCAGGTGGGCAAAGGTCGCCAAAATGTGGAGCCACTAGGTGATATCAAAGTGTTAATGAAACTTGCCAAGTAATGGCAGGTGATGTTTAAACCTGATAAATGTGCACTAA
Organism: Okamejei kenojei; assembly: GCA_035221665.1. Classification (NCBI taxonomy): domain Eukaryota; kingdom Metazoa; phylum Chordata; class Chondrichthyes; order Rajiformes; family Rajidae; genus Okamejei; species Okamejei kenojei. The sequence continues at coordinate 2,094,332 of CM069151.1, read as the reverse complement.
TGATGTTAGAATCCTCACCATGGAGGATTCAGTCTGGAAGCGTTGAGGAGCAGAGAGACCTTAGAAACATAGAAAATAGGTGGAGGAGTAGGCCATTCAGCCCTTCCAGCCAGCCGTTCAATATGATCATCCAGAATCAGTACCCTGTTCCTGCTTTCGCCCCATATGACTTGATTCCATTAGCCCTGAGAGCTACATCTACTTGAATACACTGTTGTGCGCAAGTCCACAAATCCTTGAGGATGGCAGTGCAGATAAATAAAGTGGTGAAGGCAACATCTGAGTAACTGGCCCTCATTAGTTTGGCCATTAAACACAAGAGCAGGGAGGTGATGCACCAACATTATAAAATGCGGTTCAGTCCTCAGCTGGAATATTGCAAGCAGTTCTGTACACAACATGAGAGAAAAAATTATAAAGAAAGAGTCTGCAGAGGAGTCTCAACCCAAAATGTTACATATTAATCTGAAGAAGAGTCTCGACCCGAAACGTCACATATTACTTTTCGCCAGAGATGCTGAGTTACTCCAGCTTTTTGTGTCTATCTACAGTGTAAACTAGCATCTGCAGTGCCTTCTTACATGCAAGGTTTCCAGGAATAAGACCAGTTGTGGGCTAGCTTACAATGGGGTATCTTGGTCAGCATGGACAAGCTGGGCTGAAGGGCCTGTTTCCATGCAATGATATTTTGTACATTACTAGTGGAAAGCATCTTGCACCATTTCATTCACTTTGTTAATAACTGGATGTTTCAAATGATTACAAATGCTTATTGTGTCTATCTTTGGTTTAACTAACCATATAACCATATAACCATATAACAATTAACAGCATGGAAACAGGCCCTCTCGGCCCTTCCAGTCCGTGCCGACCATTTGTTTTCCCCTAGTCCCATCTACCTGCACTCAGACCATACCCCTCCATTCCTTCACGTCCATTATACCTATCCACTTTACTTGTAAATGTTAAAATCGATCCTGCCTCCACCACTTCTGCTGGAAGCTGATTCCACACAGCCACCACCCCTCTGAGTAAAGAGGTTCCCCCTCACGTTATCTCCTAAACTTCTGTCCCTTAATTCTCATGTCATGCCCTCTTGTTTGAATCTTTTCTACCCTCAATGGGAAAAGCTTATCCACGTCAACTCTGTCAATCCCTTTCATCATTTTAAAGACCTCAATCAAGTCCCCTTTAACCTTCTGCGCTCCAAAAGAACAAAGACCTAACTTGTTCAACCTCTTCTCTGTAACATAGTTTGCTGGAACCCTGGCAACATTCTAGTAAATCTCCTCTGTACTCTCTCTATTTGGTTGACATCCTTCCTATAATTAGGCGACCAAAATTGCACACCATACTCCAGAATTGGTCTTACCAATGCCTTGTACAATTTTAACATTACTTTCCCTACTCCTATATTCAATGCTCTGATTTATAAAGGCCAGCACACCAAAGGCTTTCTTTACCACCCTATCTACATGCGATTCCACCTTCAGGGAACTATGCACAGTTATTCCTAGATCCCTCTGTTCCACAGCATTCCTCAATTCCCTACCATTTACCATGTATGTCCTATTTTGATTTGTCCTGCCAAGATGTAGCACTTCACACTTATCAGCATTAAACTCCATCTGCCATCTTTCAGCCCACACTTTTCCAAATGGCCCAAATCTCTCTGTAGACTTTGAAAATCTACTTCATTATCCCGCAACACCACCTATCTTAGTTATCATCTGCATACTTACTTATCCAATTTTCCACCCCATCATCCAGATCATTGATGTACATGACAAACAACAGTGGACCCAACACAGATCCCTGAGGCACCCCACTGGTCACCGGCTTCCAACCTGACAAACAGCCATCCACCATTACTCTCTGACATCTCCCATTCAGCCACTGTTGAATCCATATTGCTACTCCGCCATTAACACCCAAAGATTGAACCTTCTTAACCAACCTTCCATGGGGAACCTTGTCAAAGGCCTTACTGAAATCCATATAGACAACATCCACTGCTTTACCCTCATCAATTTCCCTAGTTGCCGCTTCATAAAATTCAAGAAGGTTTGTCAAACATGACCTTCCAGGCACAAATCCATGTTGACTGTTCCTAATCAGACCCTGTTTATCCAGATGCTTATATATATTTATCTCTAAGTTATCCTTTTCCATTAATTTGCCGACCACTGACGTCAAACTAATAGTCTATAATTGCCTAGGTTTATTTCTTTGAACCCTTTTTTAAACAATGGAACAAACAGCGCAGTACGCCAATCCTCCGGCACTATTTCCCTGTTTCTAATGACATTTGAAATATTTCTGTCATAGCTCCTGCTATTTCTACACTAACTTCCCTCAAATGTCCTAGGGAATATCCTGTCAGGACCTGGAGACTTATCCACTTTCATATTTTTCAAAAGTGTCAGTAGTACTTCCTCCTCTTTGAATCTCATTAGTTTCCATAGCTACTTTTTTCCCCCCAAGATTACCCTCACAGAGTTCAATATCCTTCTCCTTGGTGAATACCGAAGAAAAGAAAAAGTTGTTCAATATCTCCCACCATCTCTTCTGGCTCTGCAGAATAGCTGTCCATTCTGGTTCTCTAATGGTCCAATTTTATCCCTCGATTATCCTTTTGCTATTAATATAGCTGTAGAAAATTTTTTGCCTTTGGATTTTACTTTCACCTTTCTTGCCAAAGCAACCTCATATCTTCTTTTTAGCCTTCTAATTTCTTTCTTAAGATTCTTTTTTAACATTCTTTATACTCCTCTAGCACCTCATTTACTCCATGCCTCCTATAATTATTGTAGATATCTCTCTTTTTTCGAAACAAGTGTCCAATTTCCCTTGAAAACCATGGCTCTTTCCAATTTTTACTATTTCCTTTCAACCTAACAGGGACATAAAGATTCTGTACTCTTACAATTTCCCCTTTAAATGTCCTCCATTTCTCTTCTACATCCTTCCCATGAAACAAAGTGTCCCAATTCACCCCTTTAAAATCATTACGCATTCCCTCAAAGTCAGCCTTTCTCCAATCAAAAATCTCCACCCTAGGTCCAGTTCTGACTCTCTCCATAATTATATTGAAACTAATGGTATTGTGATCACTGGTCCCGAAGTGCTCACCAACGCATACCTCTGTCATCTGACCTGCCTCATTTCGTAACAGGAGGTCCAGCACTGCCCCTTCTCTGGTCGATACCTCTATGTACTGCTGCAAAAAACTATCCTGCACACATTTTACAAACTCCAAACCATCCAGCCCATTTACAGAATGTCCAAACCATCCAGCCCATTTACAGAACATCAGCAGATCCTTCCTATACAAGAAAGATGATGGATGTACAGGAGAGGGAGCAGAGGATATTAACTGGTGGACTCAGATGGAGTGCTTCAGTTGTGAGGAAAGTGTGGAAAGGCTGGCATCAGTCTGAAGAAGGGTCTCGACCTGAAGCGTCGCCCATTCCTTCTCTCCAGAGTTGCTGCCTGTCCAGTATTTTGTGTGTATTGAAGAGGGGACATGATTGAGGTATGAAAAGATATGAGGGGAATAGATGGGGTAGACTATATCAGAGGATGAATATGGAAGTTGGTGGCATGGTGGTGCAGTGGTAAAGTTGCTGCCTTACAGCGCCAGAGGCTCGGGTTCGATCCGTCTATGGGTGCTGTCTGTACGGAGTCTGCACGTTCTCCCCATGTTCTGCGTGGGGTGCTCTGGTTTCCGCCCACATTCCAAAGATGCGCAGGTTTGGTGAGTAGAGTGAATCTCACTGTCAGGTACAATGAGGAAACCTGGATATATTAGCCTTGCCTTTATGAGCTGCCTTGTCTCTCATATGTAACACTCCAGCCTCTGTGGGTTGCTTTACTGTAGCCGGTGAACTGACAGGGGCATGTACAATAAAGCAGACACACTAGAATCTCTTCACAGCAGGCAACATTTGCTTTCATATAATCATTAAAGCTGCACCTGCATTTGTTCCTTTAATTAGTCTTCACAACACCATGGAGGCAAGTTAACAACCAAATATCAATCTAGCAGTGACAAGCAAACTTCTAACTGGTAGGTTCTCGTTTAATCTTACTATTATCCACTGAAATTACTGTCACTTTCCTTTCCCTTTCCACTCTCGAGGGTAAAATCCTGCAGAACAAGTCATCCACTTTTGATCTTCGCTAAATTCCAGGCTACCATCTATCTGTTTATTACATAGCAGCAAACAATGCTGGAGTAACTCAGTGGGACAGGCAGCATCGGAGAGATGGAATGAATGACGTTTCTTCAGACTGAAGAAGGTTCTAGACCCGAAATGTCACCCATTCCTTCTCTCCATAGATGCTGCTTGTCCCGCTGAGTTACTCCAGCACTTTGTGTCTATCTTCAGTGTAAAACAGCATCTGCAGTTCCTTCCCACACAATAGATTGCATCAATCTCTCTTAAGCCATGTTGACACAGCTTGCTGCAATCAGTAATTATGCAAATTAACTAGACAAGTTGACTAAAGCCTCCCATAGTTTATCGTTACACTCATCATAAACGCTATCCTCCGGCACACAACACAAGGAGGCAAAGAAGATACTGTAGAGAATGTAGAGATACTGATACCCAGATACCAGTGAGGACACTGGAAATGCATAGACATCATCCTTTATAATAGACTCAAATATTACCAACCACTAGTCAGGCTATCTGGCCTATAGTTTCCCCTCTTTTGCTTCGCTCCATTCCTAAACAGTGGAGTAACATTTGTAATTGTCCTGCCCCCTGGGACCACTCCTGACTAGTGATTCTTGAAATATCACACTATCAATGCCTCCACAATCTCTAAAGCACCTCTTTCAGATCCCTACGGTGACATATCCACCTTCAGCCCCTTGCAGCTTCCTAATCACCTTCTCCCTAGTAATAGCCGCTCCACTAACTCCACCCCCCTGATTCTCTTGAATTTCAGGCACGTTGCTGGTATCTCCATTGTGAAGACAGATGTAAAAACGTTATTCCACTACTCTGCCATTTCTTTATTCCCCATTATTACTTCTGCATCATTCTCCAGTGGTCCAATGTCCACTCTTGCCTCTTTCTTACTCTTTATATAACTGAAGAAAACTCTTGCTTTCCTCTTTTATATTATTAGCTAGCCTGCCTTCGCATTTAATCTTTTCTCCCGTATTGCCCTTTTAGTTACCTTTGGTTGGTCTTTAAAAAGCTTCCCAAACTGCGTTATATAGTGCAATCTTGGCGACTTGCTGCATCGTGAGATTTGTGTGGGAAGAAGATGCTGGTTTGCATCGAAGATCTAGTCGGCCCCCCTCAGCCCATCACTGACCATAGGTGATGCATCCTAGTTTGCAGGTGATGGATTGTGTGTCTGATGCAAGCCTGGGCGATGTCATATGGAAGACAGGCTGTTGCCCACGCAGCACGTCCCCCCTCTCCACGTCACTGATCGATCCAAAGGAACAGCAGGGCCGTTATAGTCTGGCACCAGCGCTGTCGCAGGAGCTGCCAGAGCGAGGTTGTAGACAACGACAAACTGCCTGAGGGGCTCCGACTCCAGTTTTTCTTGAGGTTTACTCCTGGAGCCTTTTCCATGACTGGATACAAGGCAGCGGAGGTTTTAAATCAGAGTTTTCCCTCTCCTAGATGGACTGCCTTCCCAGGCTGACGTGCCCCATCTGCCCGAGACTCATGGGGGCGGGAGCCTCTACCTTCCTCCCGTGCAGGTCTATAGCACCTGCCCACTGGCCACAACACCGAAGATAGAAACATAGAAACATAGGTGCAGGAGTAGGCCATTCGGCCCTTCGAGCTAGCACCGCCATTCAATATGATCATGCTGATAATCTAAAATCAGTACCCCGTTCCTGCTTTTTCCCCATTTCCCTTGATTCCTTTAGCCCTAAGAGCTAAATCTAACTCTTGAAAACATCCAGTGAATTGGCCTCCTCTGCCTTCTGTGACAGAGAATTCCACAGATTTACAATTCTCTGGGTGAAAAGGGTTTTCCTCATCTCAGTCCAAAATTGCCTACCACTTATTCTTAAATTGTGATCCCTGGTTCTGGACTCCCCCAACATCGGGAACATTTTTCCTGCATCTAGCCTGTCCAATCCTTTAAGAATTGTATATGTTTCTATAAGAGAACCTCTCATCCTTCTAAATTCCAGTGACCACAAGCCCAGTCGACCCATTCTTTCATCATATGTCAGTGCCACCATCCCGGAATTAACCTGGTGAGCCTACGCTGCACTCCCTCAATAGCAAGAATGTCCTTCCTCAAATTAAGAGACCAAAATTGCTCACAATACCCCAGGTGTGATCTCACCAGAGCCCTGTACAACTGCAGTAGGACCTCCTGCTCCTAAAGTCAAATCCTCTCACAATAAAGGCTAACGTGCCATTCGCTTTCTTCACTGCCTGCTGTACCTGCATGCTTACTTTCAGAGGCTGATGCACAAGTACACCCAGGTCTCATTGCATGTCCCCTTCTCCTAATCGGGAGAGAAGGAATGGGTAACATTTCGGGTCGAGACCCTTCTTCAAAATGAAAGTAAGGGAAGAGGGAGACACAGAGATAAGGAAGTGTAAGGTGTGAAAATGGGACATCAAAGGGGATGGAGCTCGAGGCAAATGTACCACAAATCATTGTTAGCTAGGAGAAGGTGACAACGAAGCATATAAAGATAAAAATGTAATCAAGTGGACAGTCAGACTGGTCAGAGAACTGGGTAGGGAGAGGGGTGGAGAGAGAGGGAAAGCAAGGGTTACTTGAAGTTAGAGAAGTCAATATTCATACTGCTGGGTGTAAGCTGCCCAAGCGAAATATGAGGGGCTGTTCCTCCAATTTGCGCTGGGCTTCACTCGGACAATGGAGGAGGCTCAGGACAGAAAGGTCAGTGTGGGAATGGGAGGGGGAGTTAGTTTAACAAATGGGATACCAGGTACATTAAGGTGGACTGAGCGGAGGTGTTCAGCTCAACAATCGCTGAGCCTGCACTTGGCCTTGCCGATATATGGGAGATTGATTGATTAATTGATTGATCGATTGAAAGACACAGCAAGGAAACACATCCTTCTGCCCCCCAAGTTGTCTCTGGAACATCGGAGGTTGAGGGGAGGACTGTTAGAAGTATATACAATTATGAGAGCCAAAGATAGGGTAGAACAGTCAGAACCTTTTTGCCAGAGTGTAAATATCCACCACATTACTCATGATTAAAGGAATCTCCACTCACCATAAAGATGATTATGGGATGAGGTTTGACAGGAAGTCCGAGGGTATCAGTGGGATACTCTCCTTCATATCTGTTCCCAATCTGATACTTTTCAAACATGTGTACCAATTCCGTAAGAGATGCCTCCACTATGCTGCGCAGTAGATTGGACATGAGGGTGGCAACGCTGGCAAAGAAGTGATCCATCTTCTTCATTCTCACCTCCTGCATCAACATCGGGAAGACCTTCAATATTTAGATACATAGATACATAGATACATAGACAATAGGTTCAGGGGAGGCCATTTGGCCCTTTGAGCCAGCACCGCCATTCAATATGATCATGGCTGATCATCCACAATCATCCTGCCTTCTCCCCATACCCTTGATTCCGCTAACCCTGAGCTCTATCTAACTCTCTTTTGAATGCATCCAGTGAATTGGCCTCCATTTCTTTCTGAGGCTGAGAATTCCACAGACTCACAACTCTCTGGGTGAAAACGTTTTTCCTCATTTCCGTTCTAAATGGCCTACCCCATATTCTTCAACTGTGACCCTTGGTTCTGGACTCCCCCAACATCGGGAACATGTTTCCTGCCTCTAGAGTGTTCAAACCCTTAATAATCTTATATGTTTCAATAAGAATGTCCTTCCTGAAATTAGGAGACCAAAACTGCACACAATACTCCAGGTGTGGCCTCACCAGGACTCTGTACAACTGCAGAAGGACTTCATGTTACTATACTTAACTCCTCTTGTTATGAAGGCCAACATTCCATTAGTTTTCTTCACTGATTGTAACCCAACTTTCAGTGACCAGTGTACAATGATGCCCAGGTCTCGCTGCACCTCCCCCTACAAACATAGGTTTAAGGTGAAGGGGAAAGATTTTATAGGAGTCTGAGGTGTAACTTTTTCACACAAAGGGTGGTAGGTGTATGGAACGAATGGCAGAGGAGATAGTTGAGGCAGGGAGTATCCAAACGTTTAAGAAACAATTAGACGGGTGCATGGATATGGCAGGTTTAAAGAGATATGGACCAAACACAGGCAGGTGGGACGTGTGTAGTTGGGGTATGTTGGTCAGTGTGGGCAAGTTGTGCCAAAGGGCCAGTTTGCTCACTGTATCACTCTATGAGTCTGACCTGCCCTTCATTGAGGTGATAGCAGTTGCCATGGGATTAACATGCCACGAGTGCTTTAGTGTGGGTACGACTGCCAGTCAGATAGGCAGAGCTCGGAGGGGTGAGGCTTCTGATTGAATGATTGATGGATATAGTTTAGTTCAGTTTAGAAATACAGCAAGGAAACAGGGGCCTTCGGGCCGACCAGCGATCCTACACACTAGGCACAATTTACATTCATACCAAGTCAATGAACCTACAAACCTGTACGTCTTTGTAGTGTGGAAGGAATCCAAAAATCTCTGCGAAACCCACACAGTCACGGGGAGAACGTACAAACTCCGTACAGACAGCGCCGTAGTCAGGATCGAACCCGGGTCTCTGGCGCTGCAAGTGCTGTAAGGCAGTAACTCTACCGCTGCGCCACCGTGCCACCCTGATTGAAGGAGGCTGAGGTCAGCGTTTGACACCACTGGGCCTCTACTCGCTGGAGTTTAGAAGGTTGAGGGGGCATCATATTGAAACTTACAGAAAGGCATAGATAGTGGATGTGGAAAGGATGTTTTTCCACTGGTGGGAGAGTCTAGGACCAGAGGTCACAGCCTCAGAATTAAAGGGCACTCTTTTAAAAAGGAGGCGAGGAGGAACCACTTTAGTCAGAGGGTAGTTAATCTGTGGAACTCATTGCCTCAGAGGGCTGTGGAGGCCAAGTCAGTGGATATTTTTAAGGCAGAGATAGACAAATTCTTGATTAGAACGGGTTTCAAGGGTTATGGGGAGAAGGCAGGAAAATGTGATTAGGAGGCAGAGATCAGCAATGATTGAATGGTGGAGTAGACGCAATGGGAAGAATGGCCTAATTCTACTGCTACAACTTGTGAACTTGTCAGCATAATAGATCCCTGGTCGTTCACACTTTATTATTGCGTTACAGAAATAATGCAAGATGGCGGGCACCTCATTATCCTGGGGCATCCAGGACTCCACCTTCTCCCTGTTTTCACCGATTATATCACAGCAATCTGTCAGCCATAGATCCCGCAAAGTGGCTACCCTGGTCTTCGTAACCATGGTGACGTGGTTAATCAGCTGTTCAAGGGTGAAGGGAAAAAGCTGCTCCAGGGGCTGGATTTCAATCAGCCTGAAGTTCCTGTATCTAAAACAGACAAACAACCAATAACGTTATAAGTTCTTAAGTGATAGGAACAGAATTGGGCCACTCGGCCCATCAAGTTTACTCCGCCATTCAATCATGGCTGATCTATCTCTCCCTCCTAAACCCATTCTCCTGCCTTCTCCACATAACCTCTGCAACCTGTACTAATCAAGAATTTATCTCTCTCTGCCTTGACTTGGCCTCCACCGCCTTCTGTGGCAAAGAATTCCACAGATTCACCACCCTCACCTATAAAGCACATGTGAAAATTATCAACAAAATGCACCGTTGAATTTGTTGAAAGTGAACGACAACAATGAACACATCAGGTGGATGCACAGTGTAGGAAGGAACTGCAGATGCTGGTTTACACCGAAGATAGACACAAAATGCTGGAGTAACTCGGTGGCTCAGAGAAGTAATGGGTGAGGTTTCGGGTCGAGACCCTCCTTCAGACTGATGTCATGGGAGTGGGCGTTTCTCTGCCAAGGTAAGACGCAACACAACAACATTCTTGAACAGAGATTGCATGGATGCAAAATGGTAACGTTTACTTTGTTCAGTTTACTTCAGAGAAACACCCTTCAGCCCACCTAGTCCGCGCCGACCAGTGATCCCCACACATTGACACTAGTTTAAAAAAAAACCCAAAAAACACTAAATGCACCGTAACGGACAGAGTCTCAACACAAGCAATGTTTTTGGGTAAATCCCTTTTTCATAATCAATAACAGTCTCAAGCCCTTCTTGACTCAGGCCATTTTAAGGCATTGGTGAAAATTAAGTTTACCTGGTCTGAAAGTTGAGCAGTATTATGGACATGACTGGGTGAGTGATGTACAAGGTATCTTTGATCTTGAGACGTGCACCTTCTATGCTTTCATGCCATGGAAACCTCCCCCTGCCGGCAGTCTCAGACATCTACAAACAAATAAAACCAGGTTGCAGCAAGCGCCAAGAGAGGAAGAAAGTAAAGATGCAAGGCATGGCCATTGCTGGTTATTGATGGGTGACCGCATCCACCGGTGCAGCGGTAGAGTTGCTGCCTTACATCGCCAGAGACCCACCCGGGTTCCATCCCGATTACGGGCGCTGTCAGTACGAAGTTTGTACCTTCTCCCCGTGACCTGCGTACGTTTTCTCCGGGTGCTCCTCGACTTTACGCGTGGCCTCCCTACGGTTTGTAGGTTAATTAGCTTTGTTAAAAATTGTAAAGTGTCCCCAGTGTGTAGGATAGTGCTGGTGTGCGGAGATCACATGTCGGAGCGGACTCGGTGGGCCGACGGGCTGTTTCCGCGCTGTTTATCTAAACTAAACTAAACTAAACCATGATAATTGCCATACTCTGCTTTTCGCCAAATGCATTGTCAATCTGTAGAAGAATTATCCTCTTCTTAAATATGGATAATGTGAATATAATTGTTGCACAATTATAATTTCTCCTGCAACCATGAATGCTGTCACCAAACTCGGTGGTTGCATTGTTTGCTGTATTTGGGTTTTGCTCCTTGACTCTTGTTCCAGATGCTGAAAAGGACGCTTGCCCATTGAGCTTTAGTTTACTTTAGTTTAGAGATAAAGTGCAGAAACAGGCCCTTCGACCCACCGAGTCCGCTCTGACCGGTAATCCCCACACATTAACACTCCAGAAGATCTTGGAGAAAACCAGATGGTTAGGGGGAGAACGTACAAACTCTGCACAGACAGCACCTGTAGTCAGGATGGAACCCGGGTCTCTGGCGCTGTGAGGCAGCAACTCTACCGCTGTGTCACCGTGCCTGGTTTTGGAGTTGTGGAAGGAATTTAATTTGATTTGATTTGATTTAATTTATTGTCATTGTCTTCAATGAAGAGACAACAAAATAATTTTTCCCTTACAGTCATACAAAAAATTAAATTAAAAAAACACAAAACACAGAACACAGTTCACAGTCCACAACACAAACATCCCCACAGCAGCACCAAAGTTCCCCACTGTGAGGGAAGGAACCAGTGGAACATAGAAACATAGAACATAGAAACATAGAAAATAGGTGCAGGAGCAGGCCATTCGGCCCTTCGAGCCTGCACCGCCATTCAATATGATCATGGCTGATCATCCAACTCAGTATCCTGTACCTGCCTTCTCTCCATTCCCCCTGATCCCTTTAGCCACAAGGACCACATCTAACTCCCTCTTAAATATGGCCAACAAACTGGCCTCAACTACCTTCTGTGGCAGAGAATTCCACAGATTCACCACTCTCTGTGTGAAAAATGATTTTCTCATCCCGGTCCTAAAAGACTTTCCACTTATCCTTAAAATGTGACCCCTTGTCCTGGACTTCCCCAACATCGGGAACAATCTTCCTGCATCTAGCCTGTCCAACCCCTTAAGAATTTTGTAAGTCTCTATGAGATCACCCCTCAATCTTCTAAATTCCAGCGAGTACAAGCCAAGTCTATCCAGTCTTTCTTCATATGGAAGTCGTGCCATCCCAGGAATCAGTCTGGTGAACCTTCTCTGTACTCCCTCTATGGCAAGAATGTCTTTCCTCAGATTAGGAGACCAAAACTGTATGCAATACTCCAGGTATCGGAGTATATGGAACCTCCTCACTGATGTTCCCCAATGTTCACCCGTGGTCGGGGCCTCCCGAACCCTACGCAGTCGCCACCACGGGCAGCCCGATGTTCAGGCTCTCTCGCCAGGAACTTCTCGTTGGCCACCTTCCACCGGAGTCCGCGGCTCCCGATGTCCGCAGGCCGCGCTGGGCAGAGATTCGCGCTAGCGACCCCTGGCAAAGGGTCCCAGGACTCCGCGATGTTGAAGTCAGCGCCGCCCGGGTTGGGAGCTCCGTGGTGTTGGAGCAGTGGCCCAGCACTCCGGAGCTCCTAGCGGCGATCCCAGGAGGGCCTCGCCCGCTCCGCGATGTTACCAGCGCCTTGCCGCCGCTGCTGAAGCTCTGGTCCGATCCCGGCAGGAAAGGACGCGCCAATCCAGCTGGTAGGCCGCGAGGGGTGGAGGGGGGGAGGGCGAAGACACGACTCAGATAATAGCCGCATCCTCGCCAAGAAGCGACTGAAGGACGGTTTCCCCCCTTAAACCCCTGTCTCATTGTGCGAGTTGGCCCACGAGTGACCCCGAGTTTTCACTCGTGGTGATCACGTAACGGGAACGTCGGAACTCGCACGAGCAACTTATCGACTCGTGGCGCTAACGGCAGGTACTCGGGAAACTTGTTAACTCGTGAAAAAAATCAAACATGTTTGATTTTTTCCACGAGTCAAATTAACTGTTCAAGTGTAAAATGGAAACATTTTAACTCGTTGTAATAACGTAGTGGCCCCGTGCGTTTATCTTAGTGTCTCGTGAGTCTTCCGTGGAAACTTTAATAATCTGTTCTTTTGCTCGTAAGACTGAACCAAAGATAGACACAAAATGCTGGAGTTTATAACTCAGCGGACCAGGCAGCATCTCTGGAGAGAAGGAATAGAGTCGAGACCCTTCTTCAGACTTTCCTTCGCTCCAGAGATGCAGCCTGTCCCGCAGAGTTACTCCAGCATTTCGTGTCTATCTTCGGCCTTTCTGCCACTTGTCCCCGTGGCTTCACTCTGTCTCAATGAACGGCTTAAAGACCTGCCGTAGGGGCAAGTCTGGGGTGGTGGGTGGGATGTGTCCACGTGTGATGCTCCATCCACCCCCCCGGGGCCGAGAGTGTGGGATTGGGAAGGAACTGCAGATGCTGGTTCACACCGGAGATAGACACACACAATGCTGGAGTAACTCGGCGGGACAGGCAGCATCTCTGGAGCGAAGGAATGGGTGGCATTTCGGGTAAGTCTGAAGAAGGGTCTCGACTCTATTCCTTCTCTCCAGAGATGCTGCCTGGTCCGCTGAGTTGTGTGTGTGTGTCTCTCTCCCTCTCTGTCTATCTGTGTGTATCTGTGTGTGTGTCTGCTGTCGGGTCCCGGTGGCCGCTCAAAGTCACCCGAGCTGCTTGATTCCTCTGAAGTGGTGGCCAGCTGCTGTCTGTGTGTGTGTGTGTGTGTGTGTGTGTGTGTGTGTGTGTGTGTGTGTGTGTGTGTGTGTGTGTGTGTGTGTGTGTGTACTGTGGGTGGTGGCCGCTCAAAGTCACCCGAGCTGCTTAATTCCTCTGAAGTGGTGGCCAGCTGCTGTCTGTGTGTGTGTGTGTGTGTGTGTGTGTGTGTGTGTGTGTGTGTGTGTGTGTGTGTGTGTGTGTGTCTCTCTCTCTCTCCCTCTCTGTCTATCTGTGTGTGTGTGTGTGTGTCTGTCGGGTCCCGGTGGCCGCTCAAAGTCACCCGAGCTGCTTAATTCCTCTGAAGTGGTGGCCAGCTGCTGTCTGTGTGTATCTCTGTGTGTGTGTGTGTGTGTGTGTGTGTGTGTGTGTGTGTGTGTGTGTGTGTGTGTGTGTGTGTGTGTGTGTGTGTGTGTGTGTGTCTCTCTCTCTCCCTCTCTGTCTATCTCTGTGTGTGTGTGTGTGTGTGTGTGTCTGCTGTCGGGTCCCAACGGCCGCTCAATGTCAGTCACCCGGGCTGCTTCCTTTTTTAAAATTATTTAAAATAGAGATCCATTGCAAAAAAGTATTTAAAAACATAAAAAAAACAAGAAATGCTTGGTAGAATGCGCATTTTCCCATTGTAGGTCATATCAATAGATGCGGCCGCGCTGAAATAACTCAAAACCACAGGATGGAGATGTATTTTAACATTGTTGCTTTATTAAACCATACCTTCATTCACGGTTGGCTCAAGAGTAACGGGAGAGGAACTTGCTAACTCGGGAGAGGAACTTGCTAACTCGGGAGAGGAACTTGCAACATCGCAGCAATTACATACCCGTGGGAACTCGGCCACACACTTGATCATACACTTGCAGTCTCGTGCGCAGCCACGAGTCTATCACTCGGGGTACCTCGTGGGTCAACTCGCACAGTGAGACAGGGGCATTACCCTACATGCTTCCCCCCCACATAAAAAACTGAAAAACAAAACAAAAAAAACTAAAACTAAAAAAAAACACACTCTAAACATAACAAAATAAAAAAAGACAGCCAGACCGTGGGCGGAGGCAGCTAGCAACAGTGCCACCAGATGATCAACAGCCCATTTCCTGATGGACATTTCTTTCCTACCTTAGGAGGAAGTTCGATGCCGAGCCTTTCTTGTTCCATTGGGTCTAAGAGCACATAGTCAAGGATTGCCTTCTTAATGGCAGCGGTGTACATATCCTCAATTTCCTAAGCAGGGGGAAAAACTCGTGCACTTCAGTCAACATTATTGTATTGATTATAGCACCGCCGCCCACCATGTCACACCGACCATGCCATCTACTCATCCGTTTTACCAGCACTTTGTCCATTGCCTTCTATGCTTTGGAGATTCCAATGTTCATCATGAACCTTATTAAATTTCATTGGCCGGTAGACGAATTGCAACGAATTACAATATCTTTATTTAATAAAATTCCTGAGACTTTGTGTCCAATTCATAGATTCATAGAGACTCTATGTCCAGTTCATTCAGATGCAATGACTCTATGATTTGGACAGATAGTTCCAGGACTTTTATTAAATAAAAATAATGCAAATCATTCCGAATAGCCCAAGGCCAGATAGACACAGAATTACCAAACTGAAATGTGATAAAAGCACTTCTGTCTTATGTTACATTTACAGAACTGTCTTAGGACAATTCACTGAAGAAAATGTCCAAACTGTTTTTACAAAGCAGAGTATTCTGGAGATATAGTAGCTTTGGCAGTATCTGCAGAGAGAGGAAGCTGGTTAACAATTCACGTTGATCCTTCATCTACATCGCTGGTTACATTCAACTGGGAATTTCGAAGCAAGTTTCACCTTTGTTCATACATTCTATGTGTGGAACGCAACTGCTGATGCTTTTTTTTTAACTGAAGAGAGACACAAAGTGCTGGAGTAACTCGGCAAGTCAGGCAGTATCTCTGGAGAAAAAGGATGGGTGATGTTTCACGGGGGGACCCTTCTTCAGGCTGAAAGTATAGGGGAGGGAACTGGAGGTAGGAACAGGCCGCACAAATCAGGGCCAGCAACTGATGACCAAGGAAGGGTGGAGCCCACAATGGCCTATTGTTGGCTGGGGAAGAGGTGATAATGAAGAGATACAGGATGCGAACAGTGGAACATAGGACATTTAGACTGGGGGAGGGGAGAGAGAGGCAATGCAGGGGTTACTTGAAATTAGAGAAACGTCACTCATCCTTTTTTCTCCAGAGATTGCCTGACCAGCTGAGTTACTCCAGCACTTTGCGACTATCTTCATACATTCTATGGCTGGGATTTGACCCTGTTGTATGTGAGTGGACATCATGTTGAGCCTGAGTGGGGTTAGAAAGTTGCTTTCACTAATCTCTCTTCACTCTTGCTTTGCAAAGACTACCTGGTTCTTGAGGCAGTGATGAACCAGGGAGGCGCATCTTGGTCATGGTGCACAATTACTAATGTTTTGCTGCCCATGGGTACTGCCTGAATACTCCCAGCATTCCCTTCTATTTCACATCTCCAGCCATTCCTGCTCTCTCACAGTTCCAGCAATGTTTACTTTTGTGGAAACAGGCCCTTCGGCCCACCGAGTCCGCACCGACCAGCGATCACCCGTACACTCGTTCGAACCTACATACTAAGGATCATTTACAAATCACAGCAGCTAATTCACCTACAAACCTGTACATCTTTGGAGTGTGGGAAGAAACCGGAGCTCCCGGAGAAAACCCACAGAGGTCACGGGGAGAACGTGCAAACTCCGTACAGACAGCACTCATTGTCAGGATCAAACCCGGGTCTCTGGTGCTGTAAGGCAGCAACTCTACCGCTGTTCCATGGCTCCACATGGCATTACCTAACCCACACCGGGGCATTCTCAAGGGCATTGAGTGAGTAATTAATGCTGTCCAAGGTGGCAATGCACTCACCCAAGTATAAATGAATGAAGCTGCAGATACTGAGCTCACTGCCGTCCATCACAACTCACATTGCATCCCAAAGTCAGGATTTTCTCGGAAGAACACAGCTACCTCATAGCCGATAGCTGCTGGAACATGCTCAATTACAGGACATCATTTGGTACATGGATAGGACAGGTTTAGGGGGATATGGGCCAAACGCGGGCAGGTGGGACTAGTGTAGCTGGAACATGTTGGCCGGTGGGTGTGGGCAAGTTGGGACGACGGGCCTGTTTCCACTCTGTGTCACTCTATGACTATGACATCAGTTAGACACCACAAATGCTTCCCATACCAATGACCATGACTCACCACACCAACAATGGAGGCACCAGGCAAGGCCAGGCCAGGATCGTACTTGAGTTTAGGTTGAGTTTATTGTGATGTATACCAAGGTACGGTGAAAAGCTTTTGTTGCCTGCTATCCAGTCAGCAGAAAGACTATAAATGATTACAATTGAACCTTCCACAGATTCATGATAAAGGGAATAACATGAATAATGTTTAGTGCAAGATAAAGTCCAGTAAAATCCGATCAAAGATAGTTCGAGAGTCTCCAATGCGGTAGATAGCAGTTCAGGACCATCTCCAGTTGTGGTAGGATGGTTCAGTTGCCTGATAACAGCTGGGAAGAAACTGTCCCTGAATCTGGAGGTGTGTGTTTTCACACTTCTGTACCTTTTGCCCAATGGGAGAGGGGAGAAGAGGGAGTGGCCAGGGCGCGACTCGTCCTTGATTATGCTGCTGTTAGGGACATGCTGAACTCCCTAAGCCTTCTGAGGAAGTCGAGGCGTTGGTGTGCTTGACTTTGGTGGCTGCTCAATGTGCTGCACAATTCGTTCCACAACAAGATTTCCTCAAGATACTGTCGACACAAAGTGCCGGAGTAACTCAGCGGCTCAGGCAGCATCTCTGGAGAAAAAGGATGGGTAACGTTTCGGGTCGGGACCCTTCTTCAGACTGTTGAGGGGAGGGAACTGGAGGTAGGAAAAGGCCCGAACAAATCAGGGCCAATAACAGATGACCATATGGTCCTTTGTTGGCTGGGGAAGAGGTGATAACAAAGTGATACAAGGATGCAAACAGTGAAACTAGTAGGACGACTGGGGTGTGTGGGAGGAAACCGGAGCACCCGGAGAAAATTCACGCAGGTCACGGGGAAAATTGAGCCGTTCACAGTGTACAGATAGATGATAAGAGAATAATGTTTAGTGCAAGGTAAAGCCAGCAAAGTCTGATCAAGGATAGTCCGAGGGTATCAAGAATAGCGAGTATCAATCAAGGATCGTACAAACTCCGTACAGACAGCACCCGTAGTCGGGATCGAACCCGGGTCTCTGGCGCTGTGATGCAGCATCTCCACCGCTGCGCCACCGTGCCGCTCTGCTGCTGTGGTCCACGTTAGACACAATTTTAACTTTAAATCTTATTGGCTCAAAAATAATCAATAGAATGGCAAAGCTAGAATAGACACAGGAAGGCACAGGCCCACATCATGTCTGGTAGCCTCATTCGGGCATTGGTTATCTTGTTTACTTATAACATCCGTACACTGTGGAAGGCCTGACTGTAATCATGTGTGGTCTTTTTGCTGACTGCTTACCACACAATATAAGCTTTTCACTGTACCTCGGTACATGTGACAATAAAGTAGATTGAATTAAACTAAACGGCACGGTGGCGTAGCGCTAGTTACAGCGTCAGCGACCCGGGTTTGACCCTGACTACGGGTGCTGCCTGTATGGAGTTTACACATTCTCCCCGTCACATACTCCGGTTTCCTCCCACACTCCAAAGATGTACAGGTTTGTAGGTTAATCGGCTTGTTATAAATGTAAATTGTCCCTAGTGTGCGCGGGATAATTCTAGTGTGCGGGTCTCGGTGGGCCGAAGGGCCTGACTCCGCGCTGTATCTCTAAACTAACCTAATTTGACACTTCCAGCGAAATAAGGAAGCTCAGACATTGGTCACTTACTCACCAGCACCAGAGGTACACTGCTTCTTCTTCTTTCGTGTGGCGTGCACACCCTAACGTTGTCGGACAACTAGTTCTATTTGATCTTCCGTTTGTGCACATCAAATTGATTTCATTAGTCGAAACAGGGTGGACCACATGAAGGTTGCAATCTTCCACCCCAGAGGCACACTCAGAGTTTCATACTCATGATAATAACTATTTACAGAGTGTGTTGTTCAACATGTGCCTACCTGGGTTAACTCCTGGCACAGTGGTGTGCGCTCATCAGTTGGGACGGAGGAATAGATTCTCTGTAGCCATTCATTACTCAATGGAGTCACAACTGATGGGTCAATGCATCCTTCAAGAAGGTCATGGTACCTAGAAGGAAAGCAAGGTAGACACTAAGTACTGGAGTAACTCAGCGGGTCAGGCAGCATCTCTGGAGAAAAAGCATTGGGTGACGTTTCAGGTTGAGACCCGTCTTCAGTCTGAAAGTAGAGGGAAGAGGGAGAACTGGAGGTAGGAAAAGAGGGGAGGATGCTTCTCAAACTGCGGAGCATCCTGGACAATACAGCTCACCCCCTCCATGGCACACTGGTCAACCTGAGGACCACCTTCAACAACGGACTGGTCCCACCAAGATGCAGCACAGAACGCCACAGGAGATCCTTCTTCCCTGTAGATATCAAACTGTACAACTCCTCCCCCTTCTGTCATGGGGTAGACTGAGACAGACACCCCCATCCCCAATCTTTGCACACCCCCCAAGCCTTTCCGGACGTCACTTTAATTTAATGTTTCAGGGATTTTGTGTTTTTGATGACTGTTGGCAGATCAATTTCCCTCCTGGGATAAATAAAGTTCTATTGTATTTTATCGTATCGTAAAAGGCCAGAACAAAGCAGGGCCGGCAACAGATGACCAAGAAAGGGTGGAGCCCACAATGGCCCATTGTTGGCTGGGAAAGAGGTGATAATGAAGGGATACAATGATGTGAACAGTGGAACTAGTAGGACGACTAGGGTGGGGAAAGGACGGAGAGAGATGGAAAGCACGGTTTACTTGAACTGAGAGAAATCAGCATTCATAGCGCTGGGGTGTAAGATGCCCAAGTGAAACATGAGGTACTGTTCCTCAAATTAGCGCTGGGCCTCTGACAGTGGAGGAGGCCCAGGCCAGAAAGGTCAGAGCGGGAATGGGAGGGGATGCTAAAGTGTTTGACTACTGGGTTATAGTGTTGGCCAAGGCGGACTGAGCAGAGGTGTTCAGCGAAACAATCGCCCAATCTGCACGTTCTGCAAACGAAAGCAAAATCGGCAAACGTCAGAAGCCTCTTCAAAACATTGTCACTCTGTGGCAGACGGTTGCAGAAGCTCATCCCTCACCACCAGTAGTTGTCCTCACAATAACTGCCCCAGCACCGGTACCACCAGGCATCCAGGTTCGATTCTGAGTACGGGTGCTGTCTGTACGGAGTTTGTACGTTCTCCCCGTGACCAGCGTGGCTCTTCTCTGAGAGCTTCGGTTTCCTCCCACATTCCAAAGACGTACAAGTTTGCACGCTAATGGGCTTGGTAAAAATGGTAAATTGTCCCTAGTGTGTGTAGGATAGTGTTAGTGTGCAGGGATCGCTGGTCGGAGCGGACGAAATTAAACTAATCTCAAGATCTCGCAGTCCCATAAACTGTATCTGGTGACAAACTATTAGTTTTGTTTAGAGATAGATGGCGAGTTACTGGCTGGGGGTTTCCTCCCCTCTTATAGCCTTTTGATTGAGTGAATGTTGCTGATTAAACAGATGATAGACACAACGACCTGGAGTAACTGAGCGGGTCAGGCAGCATCTCTGGAGATAAAGGATGGGTGATGTTTCACATCAGAACTACTCTGTACATCACTGCCGTTAAGCGACATGCCATTAATTGCACATATTCCCATCACGTTCAACTCCCAAAGTGCAAAATCTCACACTTGCTTGGATTAAATTCAAGCTGCCGTTTCTCCGTCCATTTCTGTAGCTGATCGATATCCCGCTGTGTACTTTGACAGCCTTCTGCACATTATGACCTGAGCAGTCTTTTTTTTACCAAAAATAAATCAATTATTACCAGAATAATATGTACTACACAAAACAATACCAACAAACCAACCACCATAGAACAAAGTCAAACAGATGTTCAAATATACTGAGCATGAAACAACTCTGCTACAATCCTTGTCAAGGATACATTCTACCCCCAGCAGCCTCGGAAATCCCCCAGGGTGCCCGTAGACAGCGTGTAGTCCCTCTCTAACACCACCCGGGTGCAGACATAACCCCAAAATATCAGCAGTCTTGGTGACATCTGCAAACATACTAACCAACCTGTCTGGAGACAGGGTCACAGGGCTCAGTGACTGGAGCCTGGGTCACAGGGCCCCATGTTCAAGGAGGAACTGCAGATGCTAGAAAATCGAAGGTAGACAAAAGTGCTGGAGACACTCAGCGGGTGAGGCAGCATCTATGGAGCGAAGGAAATAGGCAACGTTTCGGGCCGAAACCCTTCTGATATATCTGTTTATCTGTTATTTCTGAATATCTGTTTGACTTTGTACTGGAGCCTGGGTCACAGGGCCCCGTGCTGGAGCCTGGGTCACAGGGCCCGGTGCTGGAGCCTGGGTCACAGGGCCCCGTGTTGGAGCCTGGGTCACAGGGCCCCGTGCTGGAGCCTGGGTCACAGGGCCCCGTGCTGGAGCCTGGGTCACAGGGCCCCGTGCTGGAGCCTAGGTCACAGGGCCCCGTGCTGGAGCCTGGGTCACAGGGCCCCGTGCTGGAGGGCCATGGGAGCCTGGGACACAGGGCCCCGTGCTGGAGCCTGGGTCACAGGGCCCCGTGCTGGAGCCTGGGTCACAGGGCCCCGTGCTGGAGCCTGGGTCACAGGGCCCCGTGCTGGAGCCTGGGTGACAGGGCCCCGTGCTGGAGCCTAGGTCACAGGGCCCTGTGCTGGAGCCTGGGTGACAGGGCCCCGTGCTGGAGCCTAGGTCACAGGGCCCCGTGCTGGAGCCTGGGTGACAGGGCCCCGTGCTGGAGCCTGGGTGACAGGGCCCCGTACTGGAGCCTAGGTCACAGGGCCCCGCGCTGGAGCCTGGGTCACAGGGCCCCGCGCTGGAGCCTGGGTCACAGGGCCCCGTGCTGGAGCCTGGGTCACAGGGCCCCGTGTTGGAGCCTGGGTCACAGGGCCCCGTGCTGGAGCCTGGGTGACAGGGCCTCGTGGCTGGAGCCTGGGTCACAGGGCCCCGTGCTGGAGCCTGGGACACAGGGCCCCGTGTTGGAGCCTGGGTGACAGGGCCCCGTGCTGGAGCCTGGGTCACAGGGCCCCGTGTTGGAGCCTGGGTCACAGGGCCCCATGGCTGGCCCCTGGGGCGTTGGAGTGGAGGCGTTAGGTGTGGACCTGGTGGCGGTCGAAGAGGAGGATGGTGTGGCGATTGTTGATGGTCGCTGAGGACGGAGCATGTGGGAGCTGGAGGGTGCACCTCCGGAAACAAAGGAGGACCCAGCGTGGGGGAATGGCCGTGAGGATGAGGAACAAGGAGGACCCGGTATGGGATTCTTTGTAACTTTGCAAGCGCCCTGTGTGTGGCAACCCTTTGCATACCTTGGCGATGCACAACAAAGAATTTCACTGTAACTCCACTTGTCACAGACCTGTAACCAAAACATTGTCCATCACCACAACATTCTGTCTTGTATCAGCGAGCCGGTTCTGAATCCATACAGTCAAGTCACTGTTAATCCAGTACATCTGGATCAGCCTACCATAGGGGAGTTTATGAAATGCCTTATGAATATTATGTAGATAACATCCACGACCCTACCATCATTGATCATCTATCTCAAAAAACCTCCTCAAAACACTGCCGTGTACAAAGCCATGCTAACTGTCCAGAGTTAATCTATTCTCTTCCAAATGGGAGTAAATTCTATCCTGAAGAATCCTCTCCAATAGTTCCCAAACCACTGACGTGAGGCACACCGGCCTAGAATTCCCTGGATTCTCTCTATTTCCCTTCTGAAATTAAAAATATATGATCAACTCTCCAGACCTCGGGGAGCAAGGCTGAGGCTGGAGAAGATGCAAAGACCTAAGCCTAGGCTCCTGCCTTAACAGGTGGGGGACGGGCATTCTGGCAGGCAGGTTTGCCACTGCGACACAGGTGGTTTTAAACTAAATAAAGGGGGGGGGGATGTCAATTGGGATAGTCAAGGACGGAGTTAAAGGGAAAGGGAATAAAGGGATAGTTAATGACCCCAGAATTAATGGGAAAGAAAGCTCACAAAGGGATAGGAGAGTGTGGCCAAGTGTAGTAGGGATCGATGTGAATGGTGAGATGCGCAAGGAATGAAAAGTACTGTATTTGAATGCACGATATATAAGAAGTAAAGTAGATGAGCTTGAGGTTCAGATAGAGGTTGGTAGATATGACATTGTGGGGATTACCGAGACGTGGCTGCAGGAGGATCGGGCCTGGGAACTTAATATTCAGTGTTATACATCCTATAGAAAGGACAGGCAGGTGGGCAGAGGAAGGGGGGCAGCTCTTCTCGTGACAAATGGAATTCAGTCCCTTGCGAGGTAAGACATAGGGACTGACGAGGTAGAGTCACTGTGGATTGAGTTGAAGAATTGCAAAGGCAAGAAGACACTAATTGCTGTTATCTACAGACCCCCAAATAATAGCCCGGATGTAGGGTGTAAGTGGCAGCAGGAGTTAAAACTGGCATGTTACAAAGGTAATGCCACTGTGGTGATGGGGGATTTCAATATGCAGGTAGACTGGGAAAATCAGGCTGGTTCAGGACCCCAAGAAAGAGAGTTTGTAGAATGCCTCCGAGATGGATTCTTAGAGCAGCTTGTAATGGAGCCGACCGGAGAAAAGGCAATTCTGGATTTAGTGTTGTCCAATGAACCAAATTTGATAAGAGAACTCGAAGTAAAGGAACCGCTTGGAGGTAGTGATCATAATATGATTAGTTTTAATCTGCAATTTGAGAAGGAGAAGGTTAAATCGGAAGTGTCAGTGATGCAGTTGAACAAAGGGGATTATGAAGGCATGAGAGAGGAGCTGGCCAAGGTAGACTGGAAAGGGATACTAGCAGGAATGACAGTGGAATAGCAATGGCAGGAATTTCTGGGCATAATTTGGAAGACACAGGATTATTTCATTCCAAAAAGGAAGAAAGATTCTAAGGGGAGGCAGCCATGGCTGACAAGAGAAGTTAGGGATAGAATACAACTAAAAGAAAAGATGTATAACACAGCAAAGAGTAGCCGGAAGCCAGAGGATTGGGAAACTTTCATAGGACAACAGAAGGAAACAAAACAGGCAATACGGGCTGAAAAGGTGAAGTACGAGGGGAAGCTGGCCAGGAATATAAAGAAGGACAGTAAAAGCCTCTTTAGATATGTTAAGGGAAAAAGAGTAGCAAAGTCAAATGTGGGTCCCTTGAAGGCAGACACGGGTGAAATTATTATGGGAAACAAGGAAATGGCAGAAGATTTGAACAGGTACTTCGGATCTGTCTTCACTAAGGAAAACACAAACAATCTCCCAGAAGTACTGGAGGACACAGGATCTAAGGGGGTCGAGGAACCGGAAAAATTTTCATTAGGCTCTAGAAATAGTGGACGCATTGGTGAACATTTTCCAATGTTCAATAGATTCAGGATCAGTTCCTGTGGATTGGAGGATAGCTAATGTTATCCCACTTTTCAAGAAAGGAGCGAGAGAGAAAACGGGGAATTACAGATCAGTTAGCCTGACTTCGGTGGTGGGAAAGATGCTGGAGTCAATTATCAAAGAGGTAATAATGGAGCAGTTGGATAGCAGTAAAAGGATTAGTCCAAGTCAACATGGATTTATGAAAGGAAAATCATGCTTGACTAATTTTCTGGAATATTTTGAGGATAGACATAGAAACATAGAAATTAGGTGCAGGAGCAGGCCATTCGGCCCTTCGAGCCTGCCATTCAATATGATCATGACTGATCATCCAACTCAGTATCCTGTACCTGCCTTCTCTCCATACTCCCTGATCCCTTCAGCCACAAGGGCCACATCCAACTCCCTCTTAAATATGGCCAACGAACTGGCCTCAACTAACTTCTGTGGTAGAGAATTCCACAGATTCACCACTCTCTGTGTGAAAAATGATTTACTCATCTCGGTCCTAAAAGACGTCCTCCTTATCCTTAAACTGTGACCCCTTGTCCTGGACTTCCCCTACATCGGGAACAAATCTTCCTGCATCTAGCCTGTCCAACCCCTTAAGAATTTTGTAAGTCTCTATGATATCCCCCCTCAATCTTCTAAATTCCAGCGAGTACAAGCCGAGTCTATCCAGTCTTTCTTCATATGGAAGTCCTGCCATCCCAGGAATCAGCCTGGTGAACCTTCTCTGTAAACCCTCTATGGCAAGAATGTATTTCCTCAGATTAAGAGACCAAAACTGTACGCAATACTCCAGGTGTAGCCTCACCAAGACCCTGTACAACTGCAGTAGAACCTCCCTGCTCTTGTACTCAAATCCTTTTGCTATGAATGCCAACATACCATTCGCTTTCTTCACAGACTGCTGCACCTGCATGCCTACTTTCAATGACTGGTGTACCATGACATGGTATTGGCGGTAGGATGTTGACGTGGATAGAAAATTGGTTGGCAGACAGGAAGCAAAGAGTAGGAATGAACGGGTCCTTTTCAGAATGGCAGGCAGTGGCGAGTGGAGTGCCGCAAGGCCCGGTGTTGGGGCCACAACTGTTTACCATATATATTAATGATTTGGAAGAGGGTATTAGGAGCAACACTAGCAAGTTTGCGAATGACACCAAGCTGGGTGTTAGTGTGAACTGTGAAGAGGATGTTAGGAGGTTGCAGGGTGACCTGGACAGGTTGAATGAGTGGGCAGATGCGTGGCAGATGCAGTATAATATAGATAAATGTGAGGTTATCCACTTTGGTGGCAAAAACAAGGGGGCAGATTATTATCGCAATGGGGTTAGGTTAGGTAAGGGGGAGGTACAGCGAGACCTGGGTGTCCTTGTACACCAGTCACTGAAAGTTGGCTTACAGGTACAGCAGGCAGTGAAGAAAGTTAATGGAATGTTGGCCTTCATAACAAGAGGATTTCAGTATAGGAGTAGAGAGGTTCTTCTGCAATTGTAGAGGGCTCCTAATTTGAGGAAGGACATCCTTGTGATTGAGGCAGAGCAGCTTAGGTTCACAAGATTGATCCCTGGGATGGTGGGACTGTCATATGAGGAAAGATTGAAAAGACTAGGCTTGTATTCACTGGAGTTTAGAAGGATGAGTGGGAATCTTATAGAAACATATAAAATTATAAAAGGACTGGACAAGCTAGATGCAGGAAAAATGTCGAGTCCAGAACCAGCGACCACAGTCTTAGAATAAAGGGGAGGCCATTTAAGACTGAGGTGAGAAAAATCTTTTTCACCCAGAGAGTTGTGAATTTGTGGAATTCCCTGCCACAGAGGGCAGTGGAGGACAAATCACTGGATGGATTTAAGAGAGACTTAGATAGAGCTCCAGGGGCTAGTGGAATCATGGGATATGGGGAGAAGGCAGGCACGGGTTATTATAATCATGTAACCATATAACAATTACAGCACGGAAACAGGCCCTCTCGGCCCTTCTAGCCCATGCCGAACACTTATTGATTGGGTATGATCAGCCATGATCACAATGAATGGCGGTGCTGGATCAAAGGCTGAATGGCCACCTATTTTCTATGTTTCATGATCTATATATATTCATCCTTCGAGCAGTCTTGGTGTCATCTCTCTTAATAACCAAAGATCTCCTCCCTTAATAACCAGGGTAAATCACCACAGGTCATGGGGATGTTTCCACCTTAATGCGTAAATGCATAGAGCCTCTAACCCAGAGATGGGGTATCGAGAAGTAGAGCACAAAGGTTCCTTGCTCTACCTGTTGTATATGTGATTGTGTTTATTGTATTCATGTGTAGAATTATCTGATTTGATCGGATAGCACACAAACAAAAGCCAAAGGTATGAATATTGACTTTTTTAACTTAGTAGCCCTTACATCCCCTCTCTGTCTACCTCTCCCCCACCCTAGTCGTCATACTACTTTCACTGTCGTCCTGTTGAGTTCCATTGTCTGTATAACTCGTTATCACCAACCCCACAGCCAACAATGGACCATTGTGGGCTCTACCTGTCCTTCATAATCATCATTGCTTTTTGCACACCTTTCATTCATTTAATATCTATACAACTAAAAGTCTCATCTTGACCACTTCCTGTCTGCGCCGTATATTGGTTTTTGAAAAAACGCTACCATATATCGCTACGAATTTTGGCCATCTTACTCACAGTCCTCCTCCGCTGAGGCAACCCCGAAGATTATCCCTATCGATGAAAAATAAAAACATTATGAGTGTTTAAAAAATCTTGAGATCAGCTGGTTGGTCCTCTCACCTGTCAATCACCACGTTGAAGGCTGTCAGCTGGTTGGTCCTCTCGCCTGTCAATCACCACATTCTCACCAGGACTATAAAACCCCGGATGCCTGGACGTGAGATTGCGAGGGAGAGGCCACAATGGTGATTCTAAGCTGTGAATCAACTGAACTGTGAGTCTGCAATAAATGTACTTGCAATAAATGATTTGTTAGCATTAATGACAATGCAATTGTTTGGCAATTATTTGCTGGCCTGCACTCTGCTTGAAATACTATGAAATTGAATTTGATGGCCTGCACTCTGCTTGAAATGCTGTGAAACTGAATTTGGTGGCCTGCACTCTGCTTGAAATGATGTGAAACTGAATTTGGCAACCTGCACTCTGCTCGAAATGCTGTGAAACTGAATTTGGCATCCTGCACTTGACTTGAAATACTGTGAAACTGAATTTGGCGGTCTGCACTCTGCTCGAAACGCTATAAAACTGAATTT
This sequence comes from Okamejei kenojei, assembly GCA_035221665.1. Lineage (NCBI taxonomy): Eukaryota > Metazoa > Chordata > Chondrichthyes > Rajiformes > Rajidae > Okamejei > Okamejei kenojei. Next base: position 2,066,913 of record CM069151.1, on the reverse strand, counting down.
GGCGGTCTGCACTCTGCTTGAAACGCTATGAAACTGAATTTGGTGGGCTGCACTCGGCTTGAAATGGAATTTCAAGGAATAGCAGTGAGTGAACTGCCAGCCCACCAGCCCTGAGAGACTGATCTGCCGGCCCACCAGCCCTGACTGACTGAGCTGCCAGCCCACCAGCCCTGAGTGACTGAGCTGCCAACCAACCAGCCCTGAGTGATTGAGCTGCCAGCCCACCAGCCCTGAATGACTGAGCTGCCAGCCCACCAGCCCTGAGTGACTGAGCTGCCAGCCCACCAGGCCTGAGTGACTGAGCTGCCAGCCCAGCAGGCCTGAGTGACTGAGCTGCCAGCCTGCCAGCCTACCAGCCCTGAGTGACTGAGCAGACTGAGGGTTTCAACCCTAGACGTCAATCATTCTTTTTCTCCAGAGATGCTGCCTGTCCTGTTGAGTGACTCTTTTTGTATCTATCTTTGGTGTAAACCAACATCTGCAGTTCCTCCCTACACATCTCAACTCATGTCTTCACTGCTTGTACAGGGGTTTGAGATGTCCTTCGGTTAGTGAGAGGGGCCACATCAAATAGCACGTCCTTCCTTGCCTCTGACATCCTACAACCGACCTTGAAGGCGCTGGAGACATGACCCCGGTTCACCCTCCTACCGGCCCTTGTCTCCTGCTCCCTCCCGGTACTGCTGACCGACGAGTCCTCCTGAGAGCCAAGTGGACTATCAGGCCACCTTCCAGCAATGCTGTTGGCTGTGGGCTCTGATCATGTTATTGATGGCTCTAATTTGAAGCGGCAGCACAGTGGGGACAGCTGCCCTCCAGCCCATTCATTTCACGGGCAGTGTCACTTCATTACACATTTATACCAAAGCTTCATGCGGCTTCACGCACGGGATGATTCATAGTTTTCATATCCGCAGCGTAGTAAACACAGTGGGAAGATAAAGCTCAGGATCAGTGCCACTTATTTTCATTGGCGAATAGAGACACAAAAAGCTGGAGTATCTCAGTGGGACAGGCAGCATCTCTGGAGAGAAGGAATATGTGACATTTCGGGTTGAGCCCCTTCTTCAGACTTCGTTGAGTTCACATTGAATCTGAAGAAGGGTCTCTTTTTCTCCAGAGATGCTGCCTGACCCACTGAGTGACTCCAGCTTTTTGTGTCTACCTTCGATGTGAACCAACACCTGCAGTTCCTTCCAGCACAATAATTGATTTTAGTTCATCTTCTCATTTTTTAAGTCGAGGTACCACCCAATGAGTTACACCAATCTTCAATGTAAACATGTTCAAAAGCTCAAATTCCAGGAGAAGAATTAGGCCATTCAGCCCATCTAGTCTACTCCACCATTCAATCATGGCTGATCTATCTTTTCCTCTCAAACCCATTCTCCTGCCTTCACCCCATAACCCATGACACCTGTACTAATCAAGAATCTATCAATCACCACCTTAGAAATATCCATTAACTTGACCAATTGACGTCCATTGACTTAAACCAGCAACTGCAGTTCCTTCTCGCATATTTTTATTGGCATTGGTTTAGTTGAGTTTAGAGATAAAGCATGGAAACAGGCCCGTCATTCTACACTGAACATGGGATAGCTATGTGTTATCCCACTTTCTCACTCACTCCCTGCTGCACATTTGGGACAATTTTTAATGAGGCCAATTAACCAACAAACTCATAAGTCTTTGAGACATGGGAGGCAACTGGAGCACCCAGAAGTACCCATGCAGTCACAGGGAGAACGTGCAAACTCCACACAGACAGCACCTGAGGTCAGGATCAGACATGGGCCTCTGTTGCTGTGTTCTACCAGTGCCACCACATTGACATTTGTTACTATCTAAATGGCGACAAGTTGGGAAAAGGGGAAGTACAAGGGGATCTGGGGCTCCTTGTTCATCAGTCTGTGAAAGTAAGCATGCAGGTACAGCAGGCAGTGAAGAAAGCGAATGGGCTGTTGGCCTTTATAACAAGAAAAATCAAATATAGGAGCAAAGAGGTCCTTCTGCAGTTGTGCAGAGCCCTAGTGAGACCACACCTGGAGTATTGTGTGCAGTTTTGGTCTCCTAATTTGAGGAAGAACATCCTTGCTATTGAAGGGGTGCAGCGTAGGTTTACAAGGTTAATTCCCGGGATGGCGGGACTGTCATATGCTGAGAGAATGGAGCTCTGGAGAATGGAGATGACCGGTTTCCTCCCACACTCCAAAGATGTACAGGTTTGTAGGTTAAGTGGCTTCTGCAAATTGTCCCTAGTAGGATAGTGCGAATGTACAGAGTGATCGCGAGTCAGCGCGGATGCAGAGGGCCAAAGGGCTTGTTTCCATGCTGTATCTCTAAACACATCTGGAATATCGTGAGTGGTTTTAGCTGCCATAATCCAGATGTTGCTCTGTGGGTGGGTTCAGAGAAGCTTCACCTGCATGCAGCCAGTAATGAGGAGAGACGGCATAACCGAGGTTTGTTTTCCTTGGAGCACAGGAGGCTGAGGGAAGATCCGACTGGGTGGTACAACATTATGGGTTAGATGAATCCTTTCCCGTAGGTTTAGGGTAATAGATCAGATTTGTAGGAATCTGAGGAAGAACATTTTTCACCCAAAGAATGTTTGGAATCTGGAACACACCTGCCTGCAAGACAGTAGGAAGAACCTGCTGATGCTGGATACCAAAGATAGACACAAAGTGCTGGAGTAACTCAGTGGAACAGGCAGCATCTCTGGAGAAATTGAAGAGATGACGTTTTGGGCAGGGGAACATTTACAAGAATGTAAAAAGAATCTTAAGAAAGAAATTAGGAAGGCTAAAAGAAGATATGAGGTTGCTTTGGCAAGAAAGGTGAAAGTAAACCCAAAGGGTTTCTACAGCTATATTAATAGCAAAAGGATAACGAGGGATAAAATTGGACCATTAGAGAACCAGAATGGACAGCTATCTGCAGAGCCAAAAGAGATGGGGGAGATATTGAACAATTTCTTTTCTTCGGTATTCACCAAGGAGAAGGATATTGAACTCTGTGAGTTAAGGGGAAAAAGTAGAGTAGCTATGGAAACTATGAGATTCAAAGAGGAGGAAGTACTGACACTTTTGAAAAATAGAAAAGTGGATAAGTCTCCAGGTCCTGACAGGATATTCCCTAGGACATTGAGGGAAGTTAGTGTAGAAATAGCAGGAGCTATGACAGAAATATTTCAAATGTCATTAGAAACGGGAATAGTGCCGGAGGATTGGCGAACTGCGCATGTTGTTCCATTGTTTAAAAAGGGTTCAAATAATAAACCTAGCAATTATAGACCTATTAGTTTGACGTCAGTGGTGGGCAAATTAATGGAAAGGATACTTAGAGATAATATATATAAGCATCTGGATAAACAGGGTCTGATCAGGAACAGTCAACATGGATTTGTGCCTGGAAGGTCATGTTTGACAAACCTTCTTGAATTTTTTGAAGCGGTAACTAGGGAAATTGATGAGGGTAAAGCAGTGGATGTTGTCTATATGGATTTCAGTAAGGCCTTTGACAAGGTTCCCCATGGAAGGTTGGTTAAGAAGGTTCAATCTTTGGGTGTTAATGGCGGAGTAGCAAGATGGATTCAACAGTGGCTGAATGGGAGATGTCAGAGAGTAATGGTGGATGGCTGTTTGTCAGGTTGGAAGCCGGTGACCAGTGGGGTGCCTCAGGGATCTGTGTTGGGTCCACTGTTGTTTGTCATGTACATCAATGATCTGGATGATGGGGTAGTAAATTGGATAAGTAAGTATGCAGATGATAATAAGATAGGTGGTGTTGTGGATAATGAAGTAGATTTTCAAAGTCTACAGAGAGATTTGGGCCATTTGGAAAAGTGGGCTGAAAGATGGCAGATGGAGTTTAATGCTGATAAGTGTGAAGTGCTACATCTTGGCAGGACAAATCAAAATAGGACGTACATGGTAAATGGTAGGGAATTGAGGAATGCTGTGGAACAGAGGGATCTAGGAATAACTGTGCATAGTTCCCTGAAGGTGGAATCGCATGTAGATAGGGTGGTAAAGAAAGCCTTTGGTGTGCTGGCCTTTATAAATCCGAGCATTGAATATAGGAGTAGGGAAGTAATGTTAAAATTGTACAAGGCATTGGTAAGACCAATTCTGGAGTATGGTGTACAATTTTGGTCGCCTAGTTATAGGAAGGATGTCAACAAAATAGAGAGAGTACAGAGGAGATTTACTAGAATGTTGCCAGGGTTCCAGCAACTATGTTACAGAGAAAGGTTGAACAAGTTAGGTCTTTATTCTTTGGAGCGCAGAAGGTTAAGGGGGGACTTGATTGAGGTCTTTAAAATGATGAAAGGGATAGACAGAGTTGACGTGGATACGTTTTTCCCATTGAGAGTAGGGAAGATTCAAACAAGAGGGCATGACATGAGAATTAAGGGACAGAGGTTTCGGGGTAACGTGAGAGGGAACTTCTTTACTCAGAGGGTGGTGGCTGTGTGGAATGAGCTTCCAGCAGAAGTGGTGGAGGCAGGATCGATTTTAACATTTAAAGTGAAGTGGATAGGTATATGGACGTGAAGGGAATGGAGGGGTATGGTCTGAGTGCAGGTAGATGGGACTAGGGGAAAACAAATGGTCGGCACGGACTGGAAGGGCCGAGAGGGCCTGTTTCCGTGCTGTAATTGTTATATGGTTATATGGTTATATGGTTATTCTGGGGCTCTGGTGAGGTACCAGCAGGCATGGTGTCTTTATTTAAGTTGGGCAGCTGGGATCAGTCAGATTGTTACAAGCCCGTGCCTCCAAAGTCAGGGCTACGTCATTTATCGAAATAATTCTGAGGGATGGGATGAATTTTCTCTTGGAGAGTTTGAAGTCGATCTTGAATTGTCAGCACTGCGATATCAAAGGGAGATTCTCTCTGACTTCATAAGTTACTAAGTTCATAAGTCATAGCAGCAAATTAGGCCATTCAGCCCATCAAATCTACCCCGCCATTCAATCATGGCTGATCTAACTCTCCCTCCTAAACCCATTCTCCTGCCTTCTCCCCATAACCCCTGATACCTGTACTAATCAAGAATCTATCAATCTCCTTCAGCCCAATTCATCCATGCAGACCAAATTGTCTTGGGCTTGACCAACCTGCCCTATATCTACGTACCTGTCCAAGGGTCTTTGAAAGTTGCAGATCTATCTCCCTTTGTGACTTCCTCTGGCAGCTTGCTCCATATACCCTGTGTGTGTGGAAAAGCTGTCCCTCAGGTCTCATTGGAATCTAAAGTACATCTTTCAGCTTCCTTCAGGGAGAAATGTCCCCCACTCTCCTTATAGCTCTAGCCCTCCAGTACATCCTTGACGCTTTCCTGAAGCAGACAGGAGGATGGGTCTTGCACTTTCTACATGCAAGACGAAGGCCTGCTATCAGCCATCTCCTGTAGGAGTTCACTGGCCTTCAACAATCACAGTTCACTCTCAACACTTGGCAGCATGCCTTAACAGAGTCACCATTCAACAATGGCAAGAGTGTCCAGACTCAAGCGTGTTTCATTCTCTTCTTTCCTGGGCGGTTGAGCTGCCTAGCTCGGATTCGATGTAACCAGCGATCACCCTGTACACAAGCACTAACCTACACACGAGGGACAATTGACCATCTGTACCAAAGCCAATTAACCTCCAAACCTTTGGAGTGTGGGAGGAAACCGGTCACGGGGAGAACGTACAAACTCCGTACAGACAGCACCCGTAGTCAGGATGGAACCAGGATCTCTGGCGCTGTGAGGCAGCAACTCTACCGCTGCGCCACCGTGCCGCCCCTCCATCTCCTCAATCTTCTAAGAAAGTAGAGGTGCTAATCAGCTTTCTCCCTGAGTGCATCAATGTACTGGGCCCTGCACAGATCTACAGAGATACGCACACTCAGGAGCTCACCACCGCCAGCCCACCAATGAAGGCAGCTTCGTGTATCCACAACTTTCCCCTGGCTCCACCCCTCCTTGGTCATCTGTTGCCAACCCCGCTTGGATCTGGCCTTTTCTTACCTCCAGTCCCCTACTTTCAATCAGAAGAATGGTCCTGACCTGAAACATCGATCATCTTTTTTTCTCCAGAGATGCTGCCTGACACGCTGAGTTACTCCAGCACTTTGTGTCTATCATCAGTTTAAATAAAATCCAAGTTTATAAATGACTCTAGCCTTATCTGATCTTGCAATTTTTACAGCCAAGCACATGTGCGATAAAAGCTACACTCAGACCCACACTAACTCAGCCTCATGTACACATACTATACATACCTGTGTAGTTGATCTTCATTCGGAGTAGCTGGTCTTGACAAGCCATGTGTGGAATGTCTTGCTGCTGGGAAATACACACTGAGAGCTGCACTTGTAGCTTCATCGTGCAAGGTATAATCTTCATCTGAGAATACTAGAGAATACAAAACAGGAAGGGTGTTTAGGGTGACACGGTGGTGCAGCGGGAGAGTTGCTGCTTTACAGCTCCAGAGACCCGGCTTCCATCCTAACTATGGGTGTTGTATGTATGGAGTTTGTACCTTCTCCCCGTGACCTGCATGGGTTTTCTCCGGGAGCTCTAGTTTCCCCCCACGCTCCAAAGGCATACAGGTTTGTAGGTTAATTGGCTTGATATAATTGTCAATTGTCCCTTAGTGTGTGTAGGACAGTATTTTACTTCGGAGTCACGTGAGTGACTTCGTGAAGACCCCGCCAGCACGCATGCGGGGCATATCGTCGCGCGCATTTGCATCGGCAGGCTGGGGGGGGGAGTGCGCTCTCTCCTCCGGCTCCTTCATAAGGCCGGCAGGTAAGTACTTACCTTCACTCCACAGGATGGACAAGGACAAGAGGAAGGCGACACTGTCGAGGAGCCGAGCGGCATCGACCAGCCAACGGCCCTTGTCCCCGGAGCTGCAAGCACCACCGGCAGCTTCGAGGCATGTGGGGGCAGGAATGCGGAAGTCGGGCGCTCCCGCTACTTTAGCGCCCGACTCACCCGAGTGGTTTACCGCCCCGGAGCTGGATGCATCGGATCCAGACTTCAAGCCCCCTTCCCCCAAGAAAAGAGGGGGAAAACAGGTACATAGCATGGGGCCTCCATCCTCACAAGCGACCTCTCTACGAGTTCCAGAAGACCCGAGGGGGCTGGGCCGGGGGACAGCCGCACGACAGGGGAGCCCTACAAAAGTGCAACACGTACCACTGCCAGGGAGATCTGCCGTAGAGCAGTCTGGCAGCTCCACTGCTGCGTCGAGTAGGCCTGCAGGAGCAGGTGCCGCCGACAAAACACCCCGTCAGGCTGCGGTCAAGGGCGGAGGTGGCAGCAGGAAGCGGTCGGTCAGCTCAGCTCTGGGAGCGGCCGACCATGCGCCTCCACGCCAAAAGATGGGCAAGTGTGGAGGTAAGCCTGCACGGACTCCGGGGAGCCAGGTTCCGGGGGCCGGCGCCGATTCAACTCACCTGCCTTCATATCAGACAGGTGGGCCGCCACAGTCTGGGAGAAGACAGACTAGCGGAGAGTCCGTGCGGGAGTCGTATGATCCTACTTGGGCTGTAGGTCACGACAACCTGCCATTGGACCCTAGACAGCACCCTAAGGGGGTGTGGTCCGATGGTGGAAGCCCCAGTGAGTTCGCAGGGCCTGGGGAAGTCGGCTTGTCCACTGCAGATAGCAGGGACTGTCGCATAGAGCGGTTGGAGCTCTTAGTGGAGCAACTCCTCCAGCGGGACCGGGAACGGGAAGAGCGGGACTCACGGGCATCCACTAGCCTTGCGAGGAGCCCACTCAGCATCTCATCGTCTCCAGCCAGAAGTGCTAGCAATTGCCCAGCTGCTGTGTTTGAAGACGACCCGGGACAGCCAGTGACCACTGAGCCAGAGCATGAGGAGGATATGCTGGACGTGGTGGGTAAGTTTGCCGCTACTACACAAACAGGTGAACCTCTGCACCACAAATTGGCGGGCACCATTGTTTACCTGACTACGCACCAACTTCAGAGTCAGGTTCTCAATGGAGAAAATAAAACCGCCCGAGAACCGCATCAACCTCAGTGTGCCCTTGGTTAATGCCCAGATCTGGGGACACTTGAGTACGGCCACCAGGATGCAGGATGTCCGCCTCCAGCGTATCTTAAAGGTTCTCTCCACGGGCATAACGGCGTTTACTAGGATAATGTGTCCAGTGAACAACAAGATGCACTGGCACTCCTATGCAACGCCCAGTATGAGATAAACTGCCTGCGTAAGAGCTCCATAAAGCCCACAATCAACCCCAAATTTGCGGGGTTGTGTCGACCATCAACCGCTCCACCGCCACATCAGTTGTTTGGAGACCTGCCCAAACAGGTGAAGGAACTGGACGAGGAGGCCAAAACAGCTGGCCTCATGAAACCTCCGACGGCCAGACTACACCCATACCACCGGCAACAGCCAAACACAACCTGGAAGCCGCGACTGCCGGACAGGGCACAAAGGTCCTACCCACCTCCACTTCCGCAAACACAACGACCTTTTTTAGGGCAAGGCCAACAGCGGCCTGCATGGAAGATGCGGCCACCACCCCGTCAACCTCCACAACGTCCACCCAAAACACCGTACGTACGGAACCGCCGCTAACCATGGAGGTAAGGGGGTCTGGTTCCTCTCACGCCGTAGCATCCCCTCCTGCACGAATAGGTGGGCGATTGCGGGCTTTTTTGGACATATGGAGAACTGTCACCACAGATGAGTTTATTTTACAAAGTGTTCGAGGTTATGTTATAGAATTTATTGGAGGTATAAATCCCCCTACCCAGCATTCGCCTCATAGGAAGTTTACTCTATCCCAGAAAGAGGTGGAGGCAGGACATGCAGAAATTATACGGCTAGCAGAAAAAGGGGTAATTGGCAAAACCAAGCATGAACCTATTGAGTTTGTGTCCAACATCTTCACTAGAATTAAAAAAGATGGGGGATGTCGGATTATAATAGACTTAACTGAGCTGAACACTTTTGTACAATATACCCATTTCAAAATGGATACTTTTGAAACAGCCAAGCAGATGCTTTACCCAGGGTACTTTATGGCATGCATCGATTTGAAAGATGCATACTATACGGTGCCCATCTCTGAGGCTCACAGGAAATTCCTAAAGTTTGTCTGGAAGGATCTAATTATGGGAATACAAGGCATTGCCCAATGGAATCACCACAGCTCCTAGGCTGTTTACAAAATTGGTAAAACCTACATTGGCCCTTCTCCGATAGCAAAATTATATGGTAATGGCATATTTGGATGATATCCTTATAGTGGGTCAGACCCTCCAATTGGATAATACTACAGTGGTGGCTTACATCAATCATATGGGTGGTATCAGGTCGCTATCTTGTGATAAATTGGCTAATACAATTTGGCACTGGTGCATTGAAAGGAATATTTGGATTACGGCAACCTATTTGCCTGGGAAGCTTAATACAGTGGCGGACACCACGTCACGAGTATTCAATGACAACATCGATTGGATGTTGAACCCCCAAAATTTTGGAGACATTATAGCTCACTATGGGACACCAGATATTGACCTATTTGCATCCAGGCTGAACCATCAGATACCAACGTATGTGTTGTGGGAACCAGACCCTGGGGCAATAGCAATGGATGCGTTTTCTATCCATTGGGGGAAATGGTTTTGCTGCACATTTCCCCCATTCTGCCTCATCAGTCGGGTATTGCAGAAAATTAAACTGGACTCTGCAACTGGCATATTGATCATTCCCGACTGGCCTACACAACCATGGTACCCAATGGTCGTTAAAATTTTAAAACAACCGTGGATGGCGATTGGGAAACACCCCAAATTGATTACTCACCCCATTACGGGGGATAGTCCTCCTTGCCATGGTCACCAACTTGTTGGCCTGCAGGTTCTGAAAAGACCACTCATCCAGGCGGGCATCTCATCACGAGCCATAGAACTTATCACCGCATCATGCCGAGAATCAACTCGGAAACAGTACCTCACCCAAATTAGGAAGTGGGAGGCATTCTGTGCTCGGACCAACAAGACTTCCAACTCGGAACGATACCTGATGACATGGAGTTTCTAGCAGGCCTCCATTTTGATGCTGGCCTTAGCTACAGTGCCATCAACAGCGCCAGGAGTGCGCTGTCCTCATACCTGGATATAGGTATCGGCTCCAACCACCTGGTGTCTAAACTAATGAGGGGAGTGTTCAATACCAACCCTCTGCGACCCAGATATACAGTAACATGGGATGTGGGGATCGTGCTGACCCTACTGAGGAGCTGGGCTCCAATGAAAGAGCTACCACTGATACAGCTCACCCTCAAGGTGGTGATGCTCATGGCACTGACTACAGCCCAACGAGCCCAGACGTTACAAAAACTGTGACTGGACAGCATGGTGGCCACCCCTGGTCAAATAAATTTCTTTGTCCAAGATTTATTGAAGCAGCACAGGCCAGGGGCGCATGGGCTGCAGTTGGAATTTCGGGCGTACCCTGCAGATGCCACTCTGTGCATAGTCACTCATCTCCACCACTACATCAGGGTTACAGGAGCCATCCGGATGAAGGAACAAGGGCTCCTCATCAGCCACAAACCTCCGCATCATCGGGTGACTGTACAGACTGTCGCCAGGTGGCTCAGGGTGGTGCTGGATGCAGCAGGAGTCGCTACTAACATTTTTAAGTCTCATTCCACCAGGGCTGCATCCACATCAGCGGCGAGGGCCATGGAGGTGCCCATGGACCACATCCTCGCCACCGTGGGCTGGGCCAGTGAAGAAACCTTTCAACGGTTCTACAACAAGCCACTGGTCGCCCCTGCGACATTTGCAGAAGCTGTCCTGGGAACCGCTCAGTGAATGTCTGTCCCCGAATTAGGGGTTATTTGTTATTTATTTGATTAATAAATGGTGTTGATTTTTCAGCCAGTTTCGACTGAACTGCATTAACAACCTTCCTCCATCAGACTGGCGGCAGTGTGATAAGCATGGACGTTGTCCAGGGCGTGAAATCACAGAGCTTTGAAATCTTCACGAAGTCACTCACGTGACTCCGAAGTAAAATAGTAAGATTAAACGAGAACTTACCAAGTTTGAAGGTTGATCTGTATTTTACGAGGAGTCGCGGTGAGGGATTTCGTGCCCCCCCCGCTCCCACCCTCTATCATAAGGTCAACTAGGAAGTTCTACGTTCTTCATCTTACTATTTTAGTCATGATGTGTTTCTGTGATTCCACACCGCTGCTTTGAAGGATGCCGCGCATGCGTGCTGGCGGGGTCTTCACGAAATCCCTCACCGCGACTCCTCGTAAAATACAGATCAACCTTCAAACTTGGTAAGTTCTCATTTAATCTTACTATTAAAGTGCAGGCATCACTGGTCAGCACTGACTTGTTGGCCAAAGGGACTGTTTCCACGCTGTATCTGTAAAGTAACTAATAGAGGTAGGATGGTGCATGGGAGGTCTTGATTGAAAGTAGCTCACTTCTATCGGCATCTTAAAGGACAAGCAGTGAGATACTGGAGCTAAGTGGAATTAATCAATGATGTGATGAAACTCGACAAGTGTTAAAGAAGATGTATTGCACCTCATGAATTGATGCAGGCGTGAAGACACTAACAATTAATGGATACACTTTGCGTGTCAGTCCTACCACAGTTCACATGCCCACATTATGAATTATTTGAAAATTCATGCAGTTATTTGCATTTGGAAAAGAAAACTTATAATGGGCGGTGCAGCGGTAGAGTTGCTGCCTCACAGCGCCAGAGACCTGGGTTCCATCCTGACTACAGGTGATGCCTGTACGGAGTTTGTACTTTCTCCCCGTGACCTGCGTGCGTTTTCTCCGTTTTCTCCGGTTGCCCCGGTTTCCTCCCTCAAAAAAAAAGGTTTTTAGAATAATTGGCTTCAGAATAGATTGTAAATTGTGTCCAGTGTGTGTAGGATTGTGCTGGCGAAGGGGGTTCCTGGACGGCACGGGCTCAGTGCGCTGTAACTAAACTAAACCCAAAATACTAAACTCAGCAGGTCAGGCAGCATCTGTGGAGAACATGGATAGGTGACCTTTCAGGTCAAGACCCTTCTTTGAACCCGGGTCTCTGGCACTAAGACAGCAACTCTACCACTGCGCCACCGTGCTGCCCAGTTACTCCAGTGTGTTGTGCCCTCTTGGTCATTTTCACCTTCCTTACACATTCACCTTTGTTCTCCTGCCTATCATCTTCCAGCAGTTGTCTCCACCTTCATGCTCCTCTCCCCCACACCTGGCTCCATCTACCTTTTTTATTGTCTTGTCCCCTTCCACCTATCACTCACCTGCCTCTGTCGCCCAATCCCACCTCTTCTCCACCCGAAACGTCACCTATTCCTTTTCTCTAGAGATGCTGCCTGACCCTCTGAGTTACTCCAGTATTGTGTGTCTATCTTCGGTGTAAACCAGTATCTGCAGTTCCCTCCTACACAACTCTTCCCCTCCCCTACCTCGCTCATTGCCCCTCATCCATCACCTCTCCACGGTCTATCTATCTTTTGCACAACTCTTCCCCTCCCCACCTCTCCACCCCCCTCTCCTGCTGGTCCCTGCCTCTCCACACCCTCTCTTTTTTATACCGAATATCTTCTCTCTCCACTCTCAGTCTTGGTGCAGGGGGTTGCCCCAATTCCACCGCCTACCTTTCACCTCCCCCCGAGATTCCCCCCGTTTTCTCCGAGATCTTCGGTTTCCTCCCATACTCCAAAGGCGTACAGGTTTGTAGGTTAATTGGCTTGATATAAATGTAAATTTTCCCTTGTGTGTGCAGGATAGTGCTAGTATTTTCCCTCCTGGGATGATTCTACCGTATTGTATGTGGGGATCGCTGGATCGCTGGTCGGTTGGCCAGCTTCCACATTGTATCTCTAAAGGAGGTTAGCGGAGGTTAGGAGCGAAGAGGTCCTTCTGCAGTTGTACAGGGCCCTAGTGAGACCACACCTGGAGTATTGCGTGCAGTTTTGGTCTCCAAAATGAGGAAGGATGTTCTTCGTATTGAGGGAGTGCAACGTAGGTTCACGAGGTTAATTCCCGTGATGGCAGGACTGTTATATGTTGATAGAATGGAGTGGCTGGACTGGTATACTCAGGAATTTAGGATGAGAGGGCCATTGCAAGAGATTCCTGCGGAATCAACACTGCGAAGTCAACACTGTCCGGATCCGGATGGGCATTTGCATCCGACTCATTTTTTCGAGGTTATTCGTCCGGATTGTGTTCATACCTTAAAGGTAATTGTAGTAATGGTAACTGTAAGTATCAGAATGGCATGGTTTGTGTCCTGTGATATATTCTGTATCTTCCCGGTCTGGTGAATATGTGTGAGTATGCGCAGTGTCCGTTTGTAAAACGGAGAAGACCCAGACTGGCAGCTGCATGTACTGGAAAGATGTGCTTGTTTCTATCTACATGCTGAAGCCGTAACATCTTACAATGGCGTTGAGGATCGGATAGAGTTTGTGAACTCAACCTTTAAATAAAGTGCAGGACTGTCTTGCAACATGCGGTATTGTTCAACGTTCTAAAGTTGTGTCGCAGTTGTTTGTGAACTGGACATGATAGGCCGCAGATCCTTCCATGCATGGGGCTGCAGTTTAAAACAGCAGCTGTACAAATCATCCAGAGTTTGTCAGGCGATCTCTATGTTGTGTCTACGTGGCAAGATGGCGTCCTTGGGATACATAGGCCGATTCGGGACTTTCGACAAGAACCGTCAAACGTTTACCTCGTACTGTGAGCAAATGGAAATGTGTTTTACTGCAAATTACATTATTAAAGCTGAAGAAACAAAGGATGATGTAGGTAAGAGCACAAAGCAAGGCCATCCAGGAACGAAAGAAAGCCTTTCTATTAACTGAATTTGGTCCTATAGTTTATGACACTCTTACCAACATCCTAGCCCCAGAGAAAGCAAGGAATGTTTCAGTTGAGACTGTTCTTTCAAAACTTGATGCTCGCTTCAACCCTAAGCCCATAGAGATTGCAGAAAGTTACAGATTTCACTCAAGAAACCAGACGTCTGGTGAGACTGTGGGGGAGTATATTATCTCACTGAAGAAGTTGTCTCTACATTGCAATTTTACTTCGGAGTCACGTGAGTGGCTTCGTGAAGACCCCACCAGCACCCATGCGCGACATATCGTCGCTCGCATTTGCAGTCAACAGCTGGAGGGGGGAGTGCGCTCCTCCACCGGCAGCTTCAAAGAGGCCCTCAGGTAAGTTATACTAACCTTGAGTTGCTTAGTTTCTGTAGTAGACTTATTTGCTTCCAGAAACGATGGACAGGAAGACCAGAATGAAGGCATCGAAGCATGCCTCCAAGGACCGCGGGACTTCTGACAGGAGTCAGCGGCCGCAATCCCCGGGGCTGCCCGCTACACCGGCAGCACCCGCACCGCGGGCCGGGAAAAGAACGCGGACGTCGGGGAGCCCCGTTCAGTCGGCAGGACCCGACTCTTCACCACAGCAGGCCAGGGAGCTGCACATTGGTAGGAGGTCCGCGCGGGAGCAGGGTAGGCAAGACCCTGACTCTCTACCGCTTTCACCTGAACAGCACCGGGCCAGCGGTAAAAAGGTGCGTAAACCTGTGCCTACTTCAACGGCACGTTCCATTTCCCCTCTATTACAGGTCACCAGAGGGCGGACCAGGGGAAAAGCCGCACTGAAGTCGAGTAGCCCCGCTGCAGCGGCCGGCACCGACTCACCACCGGCACAGTCCGCCAGATCGCGGACCGGTGAGGAATCAACACGGAAGTCGGGGAGCCCCGCAGGAGCGGCCGGCACCGACACACCACCGTCACAGTTCGCCAGATCGTGGACCAGTGAGGAATCAACACGGGAGCCCCGCAGGAGCGGCTGCCAGCGGCTTTGCGTCGCATCAGTCCCGTACGACCGGGACTGGCGGCAAGCCCACGCGGATGTCGGGGAAGCCCCGCTGAGGCGGCTGGCACCGACTGATCACTGCTGCTGTCGTACCAGACAGGCGGATACACCAACAGGAGGTTGTGTAGCCCCGCAGGAGCGGCTGGCACCAATACTCCACCGCTTCCCGCTTCTGTCCGGAAGACTGCGGACAAGCGGCAAATCCGCACGGGAGTCGTGAGCCCCGCAGGAGCGGGCGGCGACTACCTACCTAGGTTCCTGAGACATCACCTCAACGAGGTGCGGACCAATGGTAGAAGCCCCAGTTGTTCACCAGAACTTGGGGAAGTCGACTTGCCGTCCGCAGATAGCGGCGGCGGTCGCATGGCTCGTATATAGAGCGTATGGTCGAGCAGCTGCTCGAACGGGACCTTCTCCAACAAGAGCGTGTGTCCCTAGGATCAAGGTGACACACAGCAGAACCTCCAAGTATCGCTCCCTCATCAATAGGGAGTGCCAGAGGTCAGCCGTTAGCTGACTTTGAAGAGGGGTTGGCGCAAGAACCGATGTTGCCAGAGATGCCTGAAGAGGAACTACTGGAAGTAGTGTCAAAATTCGCCCAACCAGCACAATCAGGGCAACCTCTTCAGCCCAAACTAGCAGCCAGCATCAATTACTCAACCACACACCAGCTGCAGGAACAGGTGCTCATGGAGGCTACAAACAAGTACAAAGCTCCGGGTAATTGTGTGTCGCTCAATATCCCGACCGTCAACACACCCATCTGGGGCAGTCCCGGGATCAGGGCTCAGGAATTAAAAATACAGAAAATCCTGAAATTGTTGACCTCAGGCATTACTGCCTTTGCCAGGTCCATAGACGGGACGGACATGACGGAGGAGCAACAGGATGCACTAGCGTTGCTGTACAATACACATTAAGAAATAAACTATTTTTGCGAGAGCTCCATCCGCCTAACTCAAAACCCAATATTCGCGGGTTTGTGCAAAGCCTCTGCTACGCCACCACCGAGACAGCTGTTCGGTGAAAACCTGCCAAATCAGGTAAAAGACCTGGACGAGGAGGCAAAAGCGGTCGGGTTGAGAAACTACCATCCTCGAGCAGGCCACCGGCGTATCGCAGACAGCATCCTTATGCTACATCTAACAGGCTTCGGGTTCAACCCGACAGGGCAACCAGAACCTATCCACCGGCCGCACCCTATCAACAAAAGCCTTTTTTAGGACAGGGCCCACAGCGACCAGCGTGGAAGATGCGCCAACCCCACATCCCAGCAACACAATGAGCCTGGGGGTCTATAACTTCGGATACATTTATATTACAAAGTATTCAGGGTTATGAGATTGAATTCATAAATGGACACCTTCCCCCAGCTCAACATGTACCTAACCGAAAATGTGCACTTTCTCACAAAGAGAAAGTGGAAGGACATGCGGAATTATTAAGGCTATACGCCAAGGGGGTAAAAGAAAAAATGACACATGAACCTCTTGAGTTTGTATCTAACATCTTTACTAAAACCAAAAAAGATGGTGGATGTCGTATCATAATTGATTTAACCCACTTGAATACCTTTGTACAATATACCCATTTCATGATGGAGACATTTGAAATGGCTAAGCAACTGATTTCCAGAGGGTGCTTCATGGCCTGCATTGACCTAAAAGATGCATACTATTCAGTACCTATACGGAAACATCACTGGAAATACTTAAAATTTGTCTGGATGGGGCAACTATGGCAATACAAAGCCCTACCTAATGGGCTTACAACAGCCCCTAGGTTATTTACCAAAATTCTAAAACCAGTATTGGCATCTCTAAGAAGACAAAACCACATAGTCATGGCATATCTAGATGACATCTTAATTGTGGAAAAAACTTTGGAATTAGCTAAATTAGCAGTAACAGCCACCGAAACATTATTCAAGAAATTATGGTTTGTCATCCATCCAGACAAATCTAAGTTCAACCCTTCTGTGGTTATGGACTATCTGTGATTCACAATTAACACCAATCATATGATAGTCACTAACCCAGGGAGCAAAGCAACAGACATAATAGAGGCATGTAACAGCCTTGCTTGGGCCAGGAAACCGACTATTAGACATGCTGTCAAGGTGATTGGGAAACTTGTAGCTACATTTCCAGCTGCACAATTTGGGCCATTACACTATCAAAACTTGCAAAGAGCAAAATCTCAGCATTAAAAGCGAATGCTGGACATTTTGACAGGCCTATGCAGCTGCCAAACAAGGCAAACATTGAGCTACAATGGTGGATTAGCAATGTTTGTGATTGTTTTAATCCCATCATTATATCAAACCCATCAGTCATCTTACAAACCGACGCAAGCACCCAGGGCTGGGGAGCTACCGACATTACTTCCAGTTGTGGCGGTAGATGGGATTTGCATGAGTCTACTCTTCTTCAATCACAAGGTATAAACTATTTGGAAATGCAGGGAGCATTTCACGGGCTGCGGGCTTACTGCACTAATCTGCATCATACACATGTCTGTCTTCAAATAGATAATACCACTGTGGTGGCGTATTTAAACCATATGGGTGGTATCAAATCAATATCTTGTGATGAATGGCAAATTTAATTTGGCTCTAGTGTATTGAAAGAAATATTTAGATATCAGCTATGTTCCTTCCGGGTAAGCTCAATACAGTGGCAGACACCAGGTCACGAGTATTTAATGACAACATCGAGTGGCTGTTGAACCCCCAAATATTTCCTAAAATTATAGCCAAATATGGAACACCAGATATCGACCTCTTTGCGTCCAGGTTGAACCAACATATGTCTCTTTGGAACCAGATCCTGGGGCAGTGGCGATGGACGCATTCTCGCTACATTGGGGCAAATGGTTTTTCTATGCATTTCCCCCATTCTGCCTCATCAGTCGGGTATTGCAGAAAATTCAACTAGATTCTGCAACAGGCATACTGATAATACCCGACTGGCCCACACAACCATGGTACCCGGTGGTCCTCAACATGAGAAAAGAACCATGGGCACAGGTTACCAAATGCCTGAATTTGGTGACCAATCCCATAACAGGGGAAAATCATCCATGCCATGGTCATCTGAACCTGTTGGCTTGCAGGTTCTGAGCAGGCCACTACTGGAATTCGGGCTGTCATCAAGGACCATGGACATCATAACAGCATCGTGCAGAGAGTCCACAAGGAAACAGTACCTCACCCACATCAGGAAATGGGAGGCCTTCTGTAGTCGGACCAAGACCACCTACAACTCTGCTACGATTTCCAATGTGCTGGAATTCCTCGCGGGCCTTCATTATGATGAGGCCCTCAGTTACAGTGCCATAAACAGTGCCAGGAGTGCACTGTCATCCTATCTCAACATTGTAGTGGGATCTCACCAGCTGGTATCCAAACTAATGCGGGGTATATTCAATTCCAACCCTCCCCGACCAAGATATAATATTACCTGGGATATAGGGGTGGTGTTGACCCTACTCAGGAGCTGGTCGCCTATGACGGGTTTACCACTGGACAAACTCACCTTCAAAGTAGTGATGTTAATGGCACTGACCACAGCACAACGGGTCCAGACTCTACAGCCACTAAAACTGGATAGAATGGTCTCGACCCCCAATAAAATGACTTTCTTTATAGATGAGTTGCTTAAACAACACAGACCTGGGACTACAGGACTGAAATTGGAATTCCTAGCATATCTCGTTAATGTAAGACTCTGTATAGCCACCTATATCCGACATTATATTAATGTCACACACACCATCAGGAATATGGAGACGGATCTGTTTATCAGCCATGAAAACCCACATCCCAGGGTGACGGTGCAGACTATCTCCAGGTGGCTCAGGGTGGTATTGGGTGCAGCAGGTATAGACACTAACATTTTTAAATCTCATTCTACCAGGGCTGCATCCACATCAGCGGCGAGGACCATGGAAGTACCCATGGATCATGTCCTCGCAACAGCGGGCTTGGCCAGTGAAACTAGATTTCAGCGGTTTTATAATAAGCCTGTGGCCGCTCCCGCAACGTTTGCGGAGTCAGTTTTAAGTGCTGTTCCCTAAACGTTTATCCCCAAGTTAGGGGTTTATTGTTTGTATTAATAAATACATTATTATTTTCCAGCTTGTTCAAGCTTCAAATACGTTAACATACTTCCTCCATCAGTAATTACGGCAGTGTGTGAGCATGGACGTGGTCCAAGGCATGGGATCACAGAGCTTTGAAATCTTCACAAAGTCACTCACGTGACTCCGAAGTAAAATAGTAAGATTAAATGAGAACTTACCAGTTTGAAGTTTGATCCTTATTTTATGAGGAGTTACGATGAGGGATTTCGTGAAGACCCCGCCAGCACGCATGCGCGACATCCTTCAAAGCAGCGGTGTGGAATCACAGATAACAATGACTGAAGATAGTAAGATTAAGAGACACTAATATACCAGTCGACCTTATGATAGAAGGTTGGGAGCGGAGGGCGCAAAATCTCTCATCGTAACTCCTCATAAAATAAGGATCAAACTTCAAACTGGTAAGTTCTCGTTTAATCTTACTATTTTAATTCGGAGTCACGTGAGTGACTTCGTGAAGATTTCAAAGCTCTGTGATTCCATAATGTTAAAATTGTACAAGGCATTGGTAAGACCAATTCTGGAGTATGGTGTACAATTTTGGTTGCCTAATTATAGGAAGGATGTCAACAAAATAGAGAGAGTACAGAGGAGATTTACTAGAATGTTGCCAGGGTTCCAGCAACTATGTTACAGAGAAAGGTTGAACAAGTTAGGTCTTTATTCTTTGGAGCGCAGAAGGTTAAGGGGGGACTTGATTGAGGTCTTTAAAATGATGAAAGGGATAGACAGAGTTGACGTGGATACGTTTTTCCCATTGTGGGTAGGGAAGATTCAAACAAGAGGGCATGACATGAGAATTAAGGGACAGAAGTTTAGGGGTAATGTAAGAGGGAACTTCTTTCCTCAGAGGGTGGTGGCTGTGTGGAATGAGCTTCCAGCAGAAGTGGTGGAGGCAGGATCGATTTTAACATTTAAAAGTAAAGTGGATAGGTATATGGACGTGAAGGGAATGGAGGGGTATGGTCTGAGTGCAGGTAGATGGGACTAGGGGAAAACAAATGGTCGGCACGGACTGGAAGGGCCGAGAGGGCCTGTTTCCGTGCTGTAATTGTTATATGGTTATATGGTTATGCCCTGGACCACGTCCATGCTCTCACACTGCCGCAATTACTGATGGAGGAAGTATGTTAATGCATTTCAGACTTGAACAAGCTGAAAAATATTATTAAAATATTTATTAAATACAAACAATAAACCCCTAACTCGGGGATAAATGTTTTATGGAACAGTACTTAATACTGATTCCACAAACGCTGCGGGAGCGGCCACCGGCTTATTATAAAACCGCTGAAATCTAGTTTCACTGGCCAAGCCCGCTGTTGCGAGGACATGATCCATGGGAACTTCCATGGTCCTCACCGCTGATGTGGATGCAGCCCTGGTAGAATGAGATTTAAAAATGTTAGTGTCTATACCTGCTGCACCCAACACCACCCTGAGCCAGCTGGAGATTGTCTGCACCATCACCCGGTGATGTGGGTTCTTGTGGCTGATGAGCAGCCCCTGTTCCATCTTCCTGATGGTGCGTGTGACTTTGATATAGTACCGTAGATGGGTGGCTATGCAGAGTGTTACATCAGCGGGGTATGCTCGGAATTCCAGTTGCAGCACTGTAGATCCCGGTCTGTGCTGCTTAAGCAACTCCTCTATAAAGAAGGTTACTTTCTCAGGGGTCGAGACCATACTGTCCAATCTCAGTTTCTGCAAAGTCTGGACCCATTGTGCAGTGGTCAGTGCCATCAAAATCACCACTTTGTAGGTGAGTCTGTCCAGCGATAACCCCATCATGGGTGACCAGCTCCTGAGCAGGGACAACACCACCCCTACATCCCAGGTAATGGTGTATCTGGGTCGAGGAGGGTTAGTATTGAAAATACCCCTCATAAATTTTAACACCAGCTGGTGCGATCCCACTCTTATATTGAGGTAGGACGATAGTGCACTCCTGGCACTATTTATGGCACTGTAGCTGAGTCCCTCATCAAAATGAAGGCCCGTGAGGAATTCCAATACGTTAGGGATTGTGGCTGAGTCGTAGGTTGTCTTTGTCTGACTGCAGTAGGCTTCCCATTTCTTGATGTGGGTTAGGTACTGCTTCCTAGTGGATTCTCTGCACGACGCCGATATGATGTCCATGGCCCTGGATGAGAGTCCGAACTCCAGCAGTGGCCTCTTCAGAACCTGCAAGCCAACAGGTTCAGATGACCATGGCACGGATGACACTCCCCAGTGATGGGGTTGGAGACCAAATTTGGGCTTTTGGTAAT
This sequence comes from Okamejei kenojei, assembly GCA_035221665.1. Taxonomy (NCBI): domain Eukaryota; kingdom Metazoa; phylum Chordata; class Chondrichthyes; order Rajiformes; family Rajidae; genus Okamejei; species Okamejei kenojei. Next base: position 2,045,579 of record CM069151.1, on the reverse strand, counting down.
TTGTGTCCATGAGTCTTTTAACATATTGAGGACCACCGGGTACCATGGTTGTATAGGCCAATCAGGTATTATCAGAATGCCTGTAGCGGAATCCAGTTGAATTTTCTGTAATACTCAACTGATGAGGCAGAATGGGGGAAATGCATAGAAAAACCATTTCCCCCAATGGAGCCAGAATGCATCCATTGCTACTGCCCCAGAATCTGGTTCCCAAGATACATATGTTGGTATCTGATGGTTCAATCTGGACGCAAAAAGATCGCTATCAAATTTAGCTATAATTTTAGCAAATATTTGGGGGTTCAACATCCACTCGATGTTGTCATTGAATACCCGTGACCTGGTGTCCACCACTGTATTGAGCTTACCCAGAAGGTAAGTAGCTGATATCCAAATATTTCTTTCAATACACCAGAGCCAAATTGTATTTGCCAATTCATCACAAGATATTGACTTGATACCACCTATATGGTTTAAATATGCCACTACAGTGGTATTATCTATTTGAAGACGGACATGCGTACGATGTAAATTCGTGCAGTAAGCCCGCAGCCCATGAAATGCTCCCAGCATTTTCAAATAGTTTATACCTTGTGACTGAAGAAGGGTAGATTCGTGCAAATCCCATCTGCCACCACTACTGGAAGTGGTGTCGGTAGCTCCCCAGCCTTGAGTGCTTGTGTCGGTTTGTAACACGACTGATGGGTTAGATATAATGATGGGATGAAAACAATCACTAATATTGCTTACCCACCATTGTAGCTCAATTTTTGCCTTGATCGGCAGCTGCATAGGTCTGTCAAAATGTCCAGCATTGGCTTTTTTTTTTTTTTTGTTTGTTTATTTTTGTTAGAAGTAAGTACAATAGTCTGGTACTTAAGTACCTAATACATAAATACATATTCTCATTCTTGTACAACTTCATACTTTTAGTTCAATAATAAAAGAACAGTGAGAGAAAAAAAAAATAAAGAGTGTCGGAATAGATAGACGAGCGAGTAGAAACAGAAAACAAAAAAAAAAAATAAAGGACAGAGGTGAGAAGTTAAAAGATTGAAAGAGAAGGAAAAAGTAAAAAGAAAAGAGAGATTAGGAGAGATCTACCTATCTCATATTTTTGCCCATCCGTCACCCAGTTCTAAACATTTATTTTCTAAGGTTATGTTATGTTGCATCATATGCTTGTATAAATTGATAAACGGAGACCAAATCTTTAAGAATTGGTCTACTTTGCCTAGTAAGAGGAATCTCATTTCTTCAAGATGTAGCGTTTCAGACATGTTTGAGATCCACATTTTGAATGTTGGCGTAGGTGCATTTTTCCAAAATTTAAGTATAAGTTTTTTTCGCTGTTATTAGACCATAATTAAGAAAAGCTTCTTGGAATATAGTTAGTTTACTTCCCTCTTCCATTGATCCAAAGATAATCAATTCAGTATTGGGGTTCAATTTTGTGTTAAATAGTTTTGTAAAAATTCCAAAAATTTAATTCCAAAATGTATACAGTTTTGTACAAGAGACAAAGGAATGTGCTATAGTGGCATTTTGAGTTAGACATTTGTCGCAGATGGGGGGAAACATTTGAAAATATTTTATTCAGTCTTGTCTTTGAACATTTGTTTAAATATAATCTATGTAAAATTTTAAATTGAATTAGGTTATGTCTTACATTCATGAACATTTGTTTACATATAATAAATTTTTATCCCATCTATCGTTCGGAATTTTTATCAATAACTCTTGTTCCCAGTCTCTTCTAATTGCTTCTGTCGTTGGTGTTTCTATATTTAGAATTATATTATATAAGTAAGATATTAAATTGCTTGATTCTGCCTTTCTATTCATTCCTTCCTCCAGTAGATCTGGGGTTAAAGTTTGATATCCTTGTATATACTTTTTCAAATAATCTTGAATTTGAAGGTATTTGAAATATTGATTACTTTTCAAATTATATTTTAGTTGTAATTGTTGGAATGATAAAAGTTTTCCCATTTCATACATATCGCCCATCATTTTAATTCCTATTCTTTCCCAATGGGTAAACGTTTCATCAATAATGGATGGTTTAAATGAGGGATTATTAGCTATTGGAGAAAGAAGCGATAATGTTCTTAATTTTAAAGTTAATTTTATTTGTTTCCAAATTCGTATTATACTATGAATAATTGGATTCTTCTTGTACATTACATTGTTCAGTTTTATCGGAGAAAGAAGGATCGCTCCTATATTATAAGGGGAACAATCCTCTTTCTCCATTCTTATCCAATCTACCTGTTGGGCAGAACTGTCCAACCAGTAGATTATATTTTTATTATTCACTGCCCAATAATAATACAATAAGTTAGGGAGTGTCAGTCCCCCTGATTCTTTAGATTTACACAAGTGTTTTTTTTTAATTCTGTGTGATTTATAATCCCATATGAAGTTTATAATATCAGAATCTAATTTTTTGAAGAATTTTTTAGGTATGTATATTGGTATTGATTGAAATAGGTACAATATTTGTGGTAAGAAGATCATTTTTATCGCGTTTATTCTGCCTATTAATGACATCGGCAGTGTCTTCCAAAATTTAATCAGCCCATTTAATTTAGTTAATAAAGGCATTTGGTTTGCGTTGAGTAATGATTTATAGTTCCTAGTAATTTGGATGCCCAAATATTTAAATTTTTCTGTTGTAATTCTAAAAGGGAATTTCAACAGATGTGTCGACTCTTGAGATTTTATCGTCATAATTTCGCTTTTGTTCCAATTTATTCTATATCCTGAAAAAGAACCAAATTCTTCTATTAAATTTAGTATATTTGGTATGCTAGTTTGCGAATTTGTAATATATAATAATATGTCGTCTGCATATAATGAAATTTTATTATTTGAGTGTTTGGTAATATACCCATGAATGTTCGGATGGCTTCTTATACTTTCAGCTAAAGGCTCTATCACTAGTGCAAAAAAGCAGGGGCGATAACGCGCACCCCTGCCTATTGCCTCTTGCTAAATAGAATTTCGGGGATAATATATTATTAGTCAGTATTCTAGCCGTCGGCTTATCATATAGTAGTTTTACACATTAAATGAAATTATCTCATTTATTAAATGTTTCCAATATTGCCATTCTACTTGATCAAAAGCTTTTTCTGCATCCAATGAAATAATTGCTAGTTCTTCTTCAGTATTATGTGAGTACATTATATTTAGACAACCGTCTCAAATTGGTTTAAATGAGTATCTCTTTGGTATGAACCCTGTTTGGTCCGGATTTATTAGTTTACTAACATATGTACTCAATCTTCTCGCTAAGGTCTTCGTTAATATTTTTTGGTCTGTATTTAGGAGTACAATAGCTCTATATGAGCCTGGATCTTCTAGATCATTATCCTTTTTTGGTATAAGTGTAATAGTTGATTCAGTTAGTGTTTCTGGTAGTTTATTTTCTTTAAAAATGTATATATATAAATCTTGCAACAGTGGAGAAATTATTTCGTAGAATCTTTTATAGAATTCATTACTAAAGCCATCTGATCCTGGGGTTTTGCCATTCTTCAACGAACTAATTGTTTCTTCTATTTCCTGTAGTGTAATCTGAGCTCCTAATGCCTCTTGTTCCACCATATTTAATTTTGGAAGATTACAGTTATCTAAGAAATTTGCAATTTGAGTATTATTTACAGAAGTTTTCGATGTATATAAATGTTGATAAAACTGAGCAAATATTTTATTAATATCTTTAGGTAGTGTTAAACCCCTGTCTCACTGTGCGAGTTGGCCCACGAGTGACCCCGAGTTTTCACTCGTGGTGATCACGTAGCGGGAACGTCGGAACTCGCACGAGCAACTTATCGACTCGTGGCGCTAACGGCAGGTACTCGGGAAACTTGTTAACTCGTGAAAAAAATCAAACATGTTTGATTTTTTCCACGAGTCAAATTAACTGTTCAAGTTAAAAATGGAAATATTTAAACTCGTTGTAATAACATAGTGGCCCCGTGCGTTTATCTTAGTGTCTCGTGAGTCTACCGTGGGAACTTTAATAATCTGTTCTTTTGCTCGAGTAAAGACTGAACCAAAGATATACACAAAATGCTGGAGTAACTCAGCGGACCAGGCAGCATCTCTGGAGAGAAAGGAATAGAGTCGAGACCCTTCTTCAGACTTACCCGAAATGCCACCCATTCTTCGCTCCAGAGATGCAGCCCTGTCCACGCCGAGTTACTCCAGCATTTTGTGTCTATCTTCGGCCTTTCTGCCACTTGTCCTTTATTACTGAGGCGCCTGCCCCGTGGCTTCACTCTGTCTCAATGAACGGCTTAAAGACCTGCCGAAGGGCAAGTCTGGGGTGGTGGGTGGGATGTGTCCACGTGTGATGCTCCATCCACCCCCCCGGGGCGAGAGTGTGGGATTGGGAAGGAACTGCAGTTGCTGGTTCACACCGGAGATAGACACACACAATGCTGGAGTAACTCGGCGGGACAGAGCTGCATCTTGGAGCGAAGGAATGGGTGGCATTTCGGGTAAGTCTGAAGAAGGGTCTCGACTCTATTCCTTCTCTCCAGAGATGCTGCTGGTCCGCTGAGTTGTGTGTGTGTGTCTCTCTCCCTCTCTGTCTATCTGTGTGTATCTGTGTGTGTGTCTGATGTCGGGTTCCCGGTGGCCGCTCAAAGTCACACCGAGCTGCTTCATTCCTCTGAAGTGGTGGCCAGCTGCTGTCTGTGTGTATCTCTCTCTCTATGTGTGTGGTGTGTGTGTCTCTCTCTCCCTCTCTGTCTATCTGTGTGTATCTGTGTGTGTGTTTGCTGTCGGGTCCCGGTGGCCGCTCAAAGTCACCCAAGCTGCTTCATTCCTCTGAAGTGGTGGCCAGCTGCTGTCTGTGTGTATCTCTCTCTCTATGTGTGTGTGTGTGTGTGTGTGTGTGTGTGTGTGTGTGTGTGTGTGTGTGTGTGTGTGTGAGTGTGCTGTGGGTGTGTGTGTCTGCTGTCGGGTCCGGCGGCCCGCTCAATGTCAGTCACCCGGCTGCTTCCTTTTTTAAAATTATTTAAAATAGAGATCCATTGCAAAAAAGTATTTAAAAACATTAAAACAACAAGAAATGCTTGGTTACTGGAGGATGCGCATTTTCCCATTGTAGGTTATATCAATAGATGCCGCCGCCGCGCTGAAATAACTCAAAACCACAGGATGGAGATGTATTTTAACATTGTTGCTTTATTAAAACATACCTTCATTCATGGTTGGCTCAAGAGTAACGGGAGAGGAACTTGCTAACTCGGGAGAGGAACTAGGAACATCGCAGCAATGACATACCCGTGGGAACTCGTATTAACACACTTGATCATAAACTTGCAGTCTCGTGCACAGCCACGAGTCTGGCACTCGGGGTACCTCGTGGGTCAACTCGCACAGTGAGACAGGGCCATTAGTAATTCCCCTTTGTCTGATTTAATTTTAGTAATTGTATTTTCTGTGTCCCTTTTTTTCAGTTGGCGTGCTAGGAGTTTATGAGGTTTATCACCAAATTCAAAAGTTTCTTGTTTTGTAATTTGAAATAATCTCATTATTCTGGCCGATAAAATTTTATTTAATTTATATTTTAGTATTATTATCTTATTATGTTTATCTATAGTTGGTTCTTTGGCATTTTCTAAATCTAATTGTCTAATTTCTTGTTCTAACTGCAATTGTTCTGTATTATTCTTTTTATTTTGGAAAGCTTGGTATGAGAATAAATGCCTAATAAATGCCTTAAAAGTTTCCCATAATAAGGAGGGTGAAATATCTGGTGTATCATTTGTCTCAAAGAAGAAATCTCATCTGCTCTTTTAAAATCTAAGTGCAAACCTTGTTGAGTTATTTTAAAATTTGGGGGTTAAACCTCCAAAACGAATTTTTATCGGGCATTCCTTCTAATTTTAAAGAAAAAGGTAACGGTGAATGATCAGAAATGACACTATTATGATATTTATAATTATATGTATATGGAATTAGTTTTGTGTCCACTAAGAAATAATCAATACATTAATACGTTTTATGTACTGTTGAATAAAATGAATATTCCCTACCTACTGGGTTAGCGATTCTCCATACATCTGTTATATTAGTATTTTTCATGTATGTATTTAGGAATTCACTTGTTTTAGATTTTATGTTAGTCCTTTTTTGTTTTGCTGATTTATCCAAATATGGACTAAAACACATTTCACATCTCCCCTATTATCACATTTTGATGATTAAGTTTTGAAATTATATCCAAAATTTTACTAAAAAATTGGGGGGTTGTCAAAATTAGGAGCATAAATATATATCAAAGGTAGTGGAGTAGAATAAATTTCTCCCATAACTATGACGTACCTCCCTCCTTATTGCTATAGTATTCTTTAATTTAAATGGTATACCTTTACGAATGATAATAGCCGTGCCTCTGGATTTGAAGTAAATGAAGAGTAGTATGTTTGCCCAATCCAATTTGCCTTCAGTCCCTTATCTGTGTTTGATATTTCAGACACGTCTCTTGTAAAAAAATAATGTCACTTTTTATGGCTTTTTAATTGGGCAAAGATTTTACCCCTTTTAATTGGTTCATTAGCGCCCCTTGTATTCCAACTACAGAACGTGATTCCTCCAGTTTTCTTTTGTTTATCGTCTTGCATTATGGTCCTGTTATACCTTTTAGTTCATATGGTGCAACCAAGAACCTTATAACTCCAGATGAAGGATGATCATCCCCAGTTGTTAAGTTTTGTTGGCATCTCCCCTTCAGAATAAACCTTAAGAAAGATCAGAAAGTGTCGAGTCCATATAACCATATAACAATTACAGCACGGAAACAGGCCCTCTCGGCCACTATCCAGTCCGTGCCGACCATTTGTTTTCCCCTAGTCCCATCTACCTGCACTCAGACCATACCCCTCCATTCCCTTCACGTCCATATACCTATCCACTTTACTTTTAAATGTTAAAATCAATCCTGCCTCCACCACTTCTGCTGGAAGCTCATTCCACACAGCCACTACCCTCTGAGTAAAGAAGTTCCCCCTCACGTTACCCCTAAAACTTGTGTCCTTAATTTCTCATGTCATGCCTCTTGTTTGAATCTTCCCTACCCTCAATGGGAAAAAACGTATCCACGTCAACTCTGTCTATCCCTTTCAATCATTTTAAAGACCTCAATCAAGTCCCCCCTTAACCTTTCTGCGCTCCAAAGAATAAAGACCTAACTTGTTTCAACATTTCTCTGTAACATAGTTGCTGGGGAACCTTGGCAACATTCTAGTAAATCTCTCTGTACTCTTCTCTATTTTGTTGAATCCTTCCTATAATTAGGTGACCGAAATTGTAAACCACATTCCTTAGAATTGGTCTTACCAATGCCTTGTAAAAATTTAACATTACTTCCCTAACCCTATATTCAATGCTCTGATTTATAAAGGCCAGCACACCAAAGGCTTTCTTTACCACCCTATCTACATGCGATATCCACTTTCAGGAACTATGCACAGAGTTATTCCTAGATCCCTCTGTTCCACAGCATTCCTCAATTCCCTACCATTTACCATGTACGTCCTATTTTGATTTGTCCTGCCAAGATGTAGCACTTCACACTTAACAGCATTAAACTCCATCTGCCATCCTTTCAGCCCACTTTTCCAAATGGCCCAAATCTCTCTAGACTTGAAATTTCTACTTCATTATCCACACATCACCACCTATCTTAGTATCATCTGCATACTTACTTATCCAATTTTCCACCCCATCATCCAGATCATTGATGTACATGACAACAACAGTGGACCCCAACACTGATCCCTGAGGCACCGCACTGGTCACCGGCTTCCAACCTGACAAACAGCCATCCACCATTACTCTCTGACATCTCCCATTCAGCCACTGTTGAATCCATCTTGCTACTCCGCCATATAACACCCAAAGATTGAAACCTTCTTAAACCAACCCTTCCATGGGGAACCTTGTCAAAGGCCTTACTGAAATCCATATAGACAACATCCACTGCTTTACACTCATCAATTTCCCTAGTTACCGCTTCAAAAAATTCAAGAAGGTTTGTCAAACATGACCTTCCAGGCACAAATCCATGTTGACTGTTCCTGATCAGACCCTGTTTAGCCAGATGCTTATAGATATTATCTCTAAATATCCTTTCCATTAATTTGCCCACCACGGACGTCAAACTAATAGGTCTATAATTGCTGGGTTTATTCTTTGAACCCTTTTTAAACAATGGAACAACATGCGCAGTACGCCAATCCTCCGGCACTATTCCCGTTTCTAATAACATTTGAAATATTTCTGTCATAGCTCCTGCTATTTCTACACTAACTTCCCTCAATGTCCTAGGGAATATCCTGTCAGGACCTGGAGACCTATCCACTTTTATATTTTTCTAAAGTGTCAGTACTTCCTCCTCTTTGAATCTCACAGTTTCCATAGCTACTCTACTTTTTCCCCTTAACTCACAGAGTTCAATATCCTTCTAACCATATAACCATATAACAATTACAGCACGGAAACAGGCCCTCTCGGCCCTTCCAGTCCGTGCCGACCATTTGTTTTCCCCTAGTCCCATCTACCTGCACTCAGACCATACCCCTCCATTCCCTTCACGTCCATATACCTATCCACTTTACTCTTAAATGTTAAAATCGATCCTGCCTCCACCACTTCTGCTGGAAGCGACTCATTCCACAGCCACCACCTTCTGAGTAAAGTTCCCATCACGTTACCCCGAAAACTCTGTCCCTTAATTCTCATGTCATGCCCTCTTGTTTGAATCTTCCCTACCTCAATGGGCGAAAAACGTATCCAAGTCAACTCTGTCTATCCCTTTCATCATTTTAAAAGACCTCAATCAAGTCCCCCCTTAACCTTCTGTGCTCCAAAGAATAAAGACCTAACTTGTTTCAACCTTTCTCTGTAACATAGTTGCTGGAACCATGGCAACATTCTAGTAAATCTCCTCTGTACTCTCTCTATTTTGTTTGATATCCTTCCTATAACTAGGCGACCAAAAGTTGTACACCATACTCCAGAATTGGTCTTACCAATGCCTTGTACAATTTTAACATTACTTCCCTACTCCTATATTCAATGCTCTGATTTTATAAAGGCCAGCACACCAAAGGCTTATCTTTAACACCCCTATATACTATGCGATTCCACCTTCAGGGAACTATGCACAGTTTATTCCTAGATCCCTCTGTTCCACAGCATTCCTCAATTCCCTACCATTTACCATGTACGTCCTATTTTGATTTGTCCTGCCAAGATGTAGCACTTCACACTTATCAGCATTAAACTCCATCTGCCATCTTTCAGCCCACTTTTCAAAATGGCCCAAATCTCTCTGTAGACTTTGAAAATCTACTTCAATTATCCACAACTACCACCTATCTTAGTATCATCTGCATACTTACTTATCCAATTTTTCCACTCCATCATCCAGATCATTAATGTACATGACAAACAACAGTGGACCCAACACAGATCCCTGAGGCAACCCACCTGGTCACCGGCTTCCAACCTGACAAACATCCATCCAACATTACTCTCTGACATCTCCCATTCAGCCACTGTTGAATCCATCTTGCTACTCCGCCATTAACACCCAAAGATTGAACCTTCTTAACCAACCTTCCATGGGGAACCTTGTCAAAGGCCTTACTGAAATCCATATAGACAACATCCACTGCTTTACCCTCATCAATTTCCCTAGTTACCGCTTCAAAAAATTCAAAGAAGGTTTGTCAAACATGACCTTCCAGGCACAAATCTAAGTTTGACTGTTCCTGATCAGACCCTGTTTATCCAGATGCTTATATATATTATCTCTAAGTATCCTTTCCATTAATTTGCCCACCACTGACGTCAAACTAATAGGTCTATAATTGCTAGGTTTATTCTTTGAACCCTTTTTAAACAATGGAACAACATGCACAGTACGCCAATCCTCCGGCACTATTCCCGTTTCTCCTTGGTGAATACCGAAGAAAAGAAATTGTTCAATATCTCCCCCATCTCTTTTGGCTCTGCAGATAGCTGTCCATTCTGGTTCTCTAATGGTCCAATTTTATCCCTCGTTATCCTTTTGCTATTAATATAGCTGTAGAAACCCTTTGGGTTTACTTTCACCTTTCTTGCCAAAGCAACCTCATATCTTCTTTTAGCCTTCCTAATTTCTTTCTTAAGATTCTTTTTACATTCTTTATACTCCTCCAGCACCTCATTTACTCCATGCCTCCTATAATTATTGTAGATATCTCTCTTTTTTCGAAACAAGTGTCCAATTTCCCTTGAAAACCATGGCTCTTTCCAATTGTTACTATTTCCTTTCAACCTAACAGGGACATAAAGATTCTGTACTCTTACAATTTCCCCTTTAAATGTCCTCCATTTCTCTTCTATATCCTTCCCATGAAACAAAGTGTCCCAATTTAAAATCCTTACGCATTCCCTCAAAGTCGTGAAAAGATAATTAACAAACAAAAAGTGATATTATAATATCCAAAAATAAAGATATTATAATTAAAAACAAGCCACCAACAGGTGGTAGAAAAATTCTTATTGACTTCCGTAGATGTTTTTATATGTTTCGCTCTGCCCCCTTGACAAATTATTATTAATTGGAAGAGAGAGCGATACAAAGTTCAAAATTATATATATAATAAAAAGTACTCCAATAGCTAGATTAGAAATTTATCTTCCAGGAGGAAAAACAAAATAAGAAAGTAGTTTCCAACATTAATTATATACTTAGATATAACAGTAATTATGTTAATTATATATCCATATCTATCAATATGCCTAGATTTATTACAATTAAGTCTCAAACTTTTGTATCAGACAACAGCAGGTCCCAAGGGGTTAACCAGATTCAGACCCTTGGATAACTTCCAAGTATCTGAGTCTCTTTCCCCCCCCCCCCCCTTTACTCGCAATCTAGACTAAGTCTACTGTATGCATAAAATGTGTTAATATGTTATTAATACTACCCAATTTTATTAATTATATTTTATGTTAGTATGTAATTGTATATTTCTTAAATTCTATTCTATATTACACTATATTCTCAATTTATTTTCCCCGCCACAGTTTCTCTTCTTTGTCAGTCCTTTGTTGAAATGAAACTTAAAATCCGACCTTGAATTAACATTCCAAAGATAAAATGCCTAGACAGTGCCTCGAGGACGGTACGCCATTTTAACAAGAGCAGTCTTTTTTATATGTTAACAAAAAAGAGACACAATCCTTTCTTTGTCGTTTCTCCTCGATGTTATTGTAGGAGATCAGCTCCTAATGATCAGTAGTCCTCCTTTGTGATACTTTGTACATATTTAAATGCCTCTTCTGGATCCATGAATGCTCGTTCAACATGGTTATAAGAAATTCTCAATTTAGCGGGGTACACTATCCCATATCTTACTCCCGAGACCTCTTTCAGTAGCCTTCTCGTGTTTGTAAACTTATTCCTCTTTTCCACGACTTCAGCTGGAAAATCACGGAAGAATCTTAGTTTGTCTTCTCCAAACATCAAATTCACACCATGTGGAATCTTTTTCATAATTCCTTCCAGGGGTGAAATGTCATAGAATTTCAGAATAATCTGTCTTGGGGGGGCAGTTAAGCTTGCCTGAGCCTTACGTCGGACCCGGTGAGCCATATCTATTCTTGGGGCTTCAGGCAGCTTAAGCACTTGTTTGAGTAAATCCTTATCAACCCGCTTAATTTTTTTGTTCAAATCCTCCTCAACTTCGACCACACGTTTGGTTAAGTCATCAATTTTCCCCATCAGCGTATCATTACCTTGTTTAATTTTTTCAGAGAGGCTTTTGTCCAGCACGAGGTTCTCCTCTCGTATCAGTTTTGAAATAACTTTAGTGACTGAAGCTAATACTGACTTTTCCAGATGTTCCATTTGTTCCTCCATTAAAGACAATTCTGTAGAAGGATTTCGGGAATCAACTTCTTCTTCTGAACTTCCAGCTGATGTTTGAGGGGATTGAGGAGTTTCTTCAGTTTTTTTCAAATAGGCTCTTGTAGCAGGTCTTGAAGCGGCTTTTGCTTTCGCAGGCTTCTGGCGAGGTTTGATAATGTAATGGTCCAAATTGCGCAGCTGGAAATGCAGCTACAGGTTTTCCAATGACCTTAGCAGCGTGTCTGTTAGTCGGTACCCTGGAGCAAGCAATGCTGTTACATGTCTCTATTATATCTATTGCTTTGCTGGCTGGGATAGTGACAATCATATGATTGATGTTAATAGTGAATCCCAGATAGTCCATAACCACAGATGGGTTGAACTTAGATTTGTCTGGATGGATAGCAAACCCTTGTTTCTCGAATAATGTTTTGGTAGCTGTTACTGCTAGTTCAGCTAATTCAAGAGTTTTCCCCACAATTAAGATATCATCTAAATACGCCATGACTATGTGATTTTGTTGTCTAAGGGATGCCAATATTGGTTTTAAAATTTTTGTAAATAACCTAGTGGCTGTGGTAAGTCCATTGGATAGGGCTTTGTGTTGCCACAGTTGCCCCATCCAGACATATTTTAAGAATTTCCGGTGATGTTTCTTTATAGGTACTGAATAGTATGCATCTTTTAAAGCAATGCATGCCATAATGTACCCTCGTGAAATCAGCTGTTTAGCCATTTCAAATGTCTCCATTTTGAAATGGGTATATTATACAAAGGTATTCAAATGGATTAGATCAATGATAATTTGACATCCACCATCTTTTTTGGTTTCAGTAAAGATGTTAGACGCGAACTCAAGATGTTCATGTGCCATTTTCTCTATTACCCCCTTGGCATATAGCCTTAATATTTCTACATGTCCTTCCTCTTTCTCTTTTTGAGAGAGCGCAAATTTCCGGTCAGGTACATGTTAAGTCAGGGGAAGATGCCCATTTATGAATTCAATCTCATAACCCTGAATACTTTGTAAAATAAAGATATCCGAAGTTACAGCACCCCATACATCCCAGAATGCACGCAATCTCCCTCCTACTTGTGAGGTTATGCATGCAGCACTCTCAAGAGAACCAGACCCCCTTACCTCCATGGTTACCGGTGAGACTTGATGTTCTGGGCTCTTGGTGGACATTGTGTTGCTGGGGTGGGGGGTTGGCGCATCTTCCATGCTGGCCTCTGCTGGCCCTGCCCTAAAAAAGGCTTCTGCTGATAGGGTGTGGCCGGTGGATATGCTCTTGGTGCCCTGTCGGGTTGTCCCCGAGGCCTGCTATTTGCGTATGGATGGTGTCTCCGATACGCCTGTGGCTTGGCTGATGACGGAGGTTTCATTAACCCAACTGCTTTGGCCTCCTCATCCAATTCTTTGACCTGTTTAGGCAGGTCCTCCCCGAACAGCTGTCTTGGCGGCGGTGTAGCAGAGGCTTTGCACATCCTGTAAATTTAGGGTTAAGTGAGGGCCGGATGGAGCTTTTTCTGAAACAGTTGATCTCATATTGTGTATTACACAATAGAGCCAGAGCATCTTGTTGCTCCTCTGTCATATCCGTCCCGTCCAGGGTTCTGGCAAATGCCGTAATGCCTGATGTCAACAGCTTGAGGATCTTCTGAATTTTCAGCTCCTGGGCCCTGATTCCGGGACTAATGTTCCCCCAGGTGGGCGTGTTGACCGTTGGGACATTCAGAGATACACAATTATCTGGGGCTTTGTATTTCTCCATGGCCTCCATCAACACCTGTTCCTGCAGCTGGTGGGTTGTGAGGTAATTTATGCTCGCCGTGAGTTTGACCTGTAGCGGTTTCCCTGAATGTCCTGGCTTGGCAAATTTGGTCACTACCTCCAATAGCTCTTCTTCCGGAATTTCTGGTTCTGCTGGTTCCTGTGCCAACCCCTCTTCAAAGTCAGCTAACCGCTGACTCCTGGCGCTGCCGGCGGATGAGGGAGAAATACTCGGTGGACCCGCAGTATGGCTCCTAGATCGCAGAGATCCCCGTTCTTGATGTTCCAGATCCCATTCGAGCAGCTGTTCGATTATTTGCTCCATCCGGGCCATGCGACCGCCGCCGCTATCTGCGGGCGGCAAGCCGACTCCCGTGTGGACATGCCGCTAGTCCGCCGTCTGACGGCAGGCTCTCCAGAACAACTGGGGCTTCTGCCAACGGACCGCACCACGTCGAGGTGATGTCGAGGGTACGTTGGCAGGTGGTCGCTGCCTGCCGCTCCTGCGGGGCTACACGACTCCCGCACGGACATGCCGCTAGTCCGCCGTCTTCCGGACTGTAGCGGTCCGCCTGTCTGGTATGACAGAAGCAGAGACGAAGCTTACCGCCAGACCCGGTTATACGGGACTGAGACGGCACATAGTCGCTGCGTGTCATCTCAGCGGGGCCACACGACCGAAATACACTGCCACCGGCCTGCACTCTGGCAGCCTGTCCCGGTGTTGAGCCGGTACCTCCCGCTCCAGCGGGGCTCCCCGACTTCCCAGCAGGTCCATCACCGGTCCGCGATCTGGCGGACTTCTCCGGTGGCATGTTGATGCCGGCCGCTGCAGCGGGGCTCGACCTGGATGCGGCTCTCCCCCTGGTCCGCCCTCTGGAGACCTGTAGCGCAGGGGAAACAGAACGTGCCGCTGTCCGTGGAGCAATATCACGCACCTGTTTGCCGCTAGCCCTTAGTTGTTTGGGCGATAGCGGCAGGGAGTCAGGGGCTACACTGCCCTGCTCCTGCGCGGTGCTCCGACTAACATGCAGCTCCTTACTCTGCTGCGGTGGAGAGTCGGGCCTTGTCAACTGCACAGGGCTCCCCAACTTCCGCAACTTTTTCCCCGCCCGCGAAGCGGGTGCTGCCAATGTTGCGGGCAGCACTGAGGATAGCGGCCGCTGACTTCCCTCCGAAGTCCCGCGGCCCTTGGAGGCTTTCGCCTTTCCTTTCTTTGACTCCATCGTACCTGTAAGTAAATAATCTTCTCACAGGGACAACCAGCTCAAGGTTGGTTAAAACTTACCTTGAAGCCTCCGTTGGGGAAGCTCACTCACCCCTCCAGCTGTCGACTGCAAATGCGAGCGACGATATGTCGCGCATGTGCGCTGGCGGGGTCTTCACAAAGTCACTCACGTGACTCCGAAGTAAAATTGGCTCCGCTTACCTAAACGAGACTGGAAATCTGTATTCCAAGTGGAAGGACAAACACAACTGGATCAGTTGTTGCAGAAACATCACGCTATATTCAGTGACAGCCACGATGGCATAAAGGGTGAGCAAGCACACATGAGGATTCAACCCGATGTGGAATCCGTCTACTGTAGACCGCGACCAGTGACATATTCGCTGTAAAGTAAAGTGGAAGCTGAAAACAAACAGTGGGAACAAAACGGTGTACTGGTTAAAACAGATCGCAGTGATTGGGCTACTCCAATAGTAGTGGTTCCGACAGCGGACAACACTGCGATTGTGAGGAGACAACAAAGTGACCATCAACCAGGCAGTAGATGATGAACAGTATCCACTACCAACCTCACAAGATTTATACGCTGAACTTGCTGGTTCCACAGTATTCTCTAAGCTAGATCTGTCACGTGCATATGTTCAGCTAAATGTTGATTGTAAGAGCTAGCAATACCTCACGATAAACACACACATAGGGCCTACCTCTGCATTTTTTCCCCTGCTATCTCAATTCTACCCAAAGCAAGTCCACATCACAACCCACTACACTTACTAGCAGCTCGCCATTTCACTGCTACCTTCTTTGAATGACCAAGCGAGCCAACTCCCTTTCTGTAAATATGACATATACACAGTATGTGATTTAAGATAATCTTTAATCCACCTACAGACTGAACAGCACAGTAGCATGCTAGTTGTCACAGTATCCTGTCTGCTACCCAAACTGCGTAGCATAGGAAGTAGGTGTTAATATAAACGATACAGTAAGGTGGGGTTAGTGATGCTAACCTATATATGATTGGTTGCATGCATAAACCAATCTACATCCTTCCCCCTTAAAGAGTAAGTATAGTGCACCCATGCCATTAAAGTTAAACAACTTTGTCATATCTATCAGGCGGTCTGCTAATGCTGCCCGAACACGTACAGACCAAACCCTCTCCTCCTTCACTGGAAAGATTAGAGGGAGAGGGTGAACCCGGAAGTGAGAAAGCCGCAGGAGAGGCTTGTGGTGGCCGAAAGGGGAAGTGTGCAGGAGGGGTAATCACGGCCGCTGCTTGTGGAGGAGTATGGGACATGCGGGGATCGGTAGAAGGTTCGACAGTGAATGGCTGGAACGGAAGCGGTGGCGGGCGGGGTTCTCGCACAGCAAGCAAATGTTGACGACTTCTGCGGTGGACTGTTCCCTCATAGTCCACAAGGTAAGACCGAGGTTCATCAGCTGGGCCAACAACAGTACCCAGACAGGAATGTCCCATGGAAGTTTGTAAATGAACACCCTGGCCCGGCAGTAGAGGTACGAGAGGTTTGCATGATGTGTCATGTGACCATTTCTGAATATCGTGTTTCTCCTGAATACGCTTTTGGATTGAAGCAAGCTTCAGCACCTGAGGTATCAGGTTCTGCTGGGCAATAGGAATTGGACATCAGTCGCTGGGCTGGTGATCCCAGGGTCCCGTCTCTGGCAATATTTCTGAGATTCAGGGGATCAAGGTACACATCCGAATTGGCCAGGCACGATCGTTCCATTAGTTGTTTTGCGCATCTGACAGCCCGTTTAGCGAGTCCGTTACTCTATGGGTACTCAGGGCTGCTTGTGACGTGGTGGAAATTCCATCGGTTGGCAAAGAGTTTGAACTCGTGGCTGGTAAACTGTCTTCCGTTGTCGGTCTGCAAACGGACGGGTGATTCGAATATGGAGAAGTGTTTCTTTAGTTTTCGGATGACCATCTCAGATGTGATGGAGGTCAGGAGGTCAAGTTCAAACCAGTTTGAAAACGGGTCGACGAGGACGAGGTAGTGATTCACGCACCATTCGAAGATGTCTGCCACCATCGACATCCAGGCTAGGGCTGGTGGGGGTTGTTGCAGTAGACGCTGCCTCTGCTGGTGCGGTACAAGACTGTTGCAGGTGGGGCAAGAGGCTATACGGTCCCGTATGTATTTGGCCATCCCAGGTCAGTAGAACAGGTTCTGTGCGTGGGTCAGTGTAGCATCGACTCCCGGGTGACCGCTGTGTGCCTCTCTAGTATTCCTCACGTAGTGATGAGGGAACCACGACTTTGTGGCCCTTAACTATGACATCATCTTGTATGCCCAGTTCATCGCGGACTAAGAAGAACGGCTGTGCCTCAGTTGGTGCGCTAGAGCGTCTGTCTGGCCAACCTCTTTTGATCACTGATCAGAGTATTTGAGGGTGGCGTCGGCGGCAGTGTGTTCGGCTAGGCACCGCAGTTGGTAAGTAGGAACAAAGTTAACGCTGAGGACCATAAACGGGGTGGCGTTCGCAGGATGCCCGAGGTGCACGAGAGAGGGTATCCGCAACGTGCATGTCTGTACCCTTTTTGTAAACAAGGGTAAAGTCGAAACGTTGGAGCTGCATCATCATGCGTTCCATGTCATTTGAACCTCAGTGAGGCTCAAACGAAACTCCATTTCTACAGCCATACAAAGACAATTCCTACAAGACACACAAACAATTCAATTTACACAAACATCCATCACAGTGAATCTCCTCCTCCCTGTGATGGACGGCAAAGTCTTTTCTCTCGCCTGCACCATTTTTTCCCGATGTTGTAGCTCCAGGCGGGCGATGGTAAGTTCCACGGCCATTAAAGCCGCGCCAGGCAATGTACGGCCCCGCTCCGGGTCTTTCCAAAATAGACAGACAGGCTGTCAGGGCCACTGCAACGTGAGTCTCTACCTTAAAAATATCCATTGACTTGATCTCCACAGCTGTCTATGGCAAAGAATTCCACAGATTCACCCCCCTGTGACTAAAGAAATTCTTCCTCATTTCTTTTCTAAAGGAATGTCCTTTTATTCTGAGGCTATGGTCTCTGGCCCTAGCCTCTCCCACTAGTGGAAACATCACATCCACTTTATTCAGGCCTTTCACTATTTGTTAACTTTCAATGAGGTCTCCCCTCATTCTGCTAGTTTGTAGTAATTGAAGGTCCTTTAGCAATAGACCTGAAGGAGCTGGTCCTTCCTGTATGCTTTGCGTTTGCCTTTGGAATATTAAATATCTGGAATGTTGAGCTTGCTGTGCTGGTCACCCTGTTACCACGTCTCAGTAATACCTGCTAAATCAAAGTGAATTCTTTCTATTTGTGCTGCCAACTCATGTATCTTGTTACAAATGCCTGTGTGCATTCAGACAAAGGGCCTTGGCGTTGGAATGTTGTCAATTGATTCTTAACTCCAGCTCCATTTTCTACCACATACTTTTGCTTGTATTGTTGGTTCTCATTAACCTGTCATTAGGTGTGGCACGGTGGCGCAGCGATAGAGTTGCTGCCTTACAGCGCTTGCAGCGCTAAGGATCCAGGTTCGATCCCGACTACAGGTGCTGTCTGTACGGAGTTTGTACGTTCTCCCCGTGACCATGTGGGTTTTCTCCAAGATCTTCAGTTTCCCCCCACACTCCAAAGACGTCCAGGTTTGTAGGTTAATTGGCTTGGTATAAAGAATGTAAATTGTCCTTAGTAGCATAGTATTAGTTTGCGGGGATCACTGGTCGGCCGAGAGGTCTGTTTCCACACTGTATCTCAAAACTAAAATAAGCTAAACCCATCCACTACCTCTGGTGAGCCTCTGCTTTCTCATCTCTTTTAGATTTATTCAACTCCTCATTGGTTTAGTTTCTTGTCCCGTGTACCGAGGTACAGGGCAAAGCTTTTGTCGCAGGCTAACCAGGAAGACGATACATGATTACAATCGAGCCATCCACAGTGTACAGATACATGATCAAGGGATTATTGTGAGCAATGTTTAGTGCAATATACAGTCCAGTAAAGTCCGATCAAAGATAATTTGAGGGTCTCCAGTGAGGTAGACACTAGTGTGTGGGAAGGAACTGGTTTACACTGAAGATAGACACAAAATGCTGAAGTAACTCGGTGGGACAGACAGCTTCTCTGGAGAGAAGGAATGGGTGACGTTTCAGGTTGAGATGCTTCTTCAGACTGAGAGTCAAGGGAGAGGGAGACACAGAGACATGGAAGGGTAAAGTGTGAAAACGAGGCATCAAAGGGGATGGCGACCAAAGAAGATGTAGAATTGATCATTGTTATAAGGTGACAACGAGGCACATAAGGTAACATTTAATCAGGAGGAGCCAGACTAGTCGGGGAACCAGGAAGGGGAAGAATGGAGAGAGAGGGAACGCAAGGGTTACTTGAAGTAGCTCAGGACTGATCTCTAGTTGTTGAGAGAGCGATCCTGAGCTACTATCTACCTCATTGGAGGCCCTCAGTCTATCTTTGATCAGACTTCACTGGACTAGAGATTATTCATGTTATTCCCATTGACTAGACCACTTGCCTATTTCCCCCTTATTGAGTTGAAGCCCAGTGTACAATCCTATTATTGTGATGCTCTGGGTGGTAATGGTGCCAGCAGATGATTCCAGGCTGAGCCACTCCCTCTTTCCCCTGGGTCAGCTTCAGTGCTCCAGGAATGGGAACCTACTCCTCCCACTTGCTTGAAATAATAATCCAGACATCATCGGCCTTATGGCTCTGCTTTTCAACATTGTCCAAAGCTGCTCGACATCACTTGCTAAAACCTCTTTCCTCGTCTCCCCAATAATATAAGTGCTGGCAGGGACTAAGATAACCGGATCCTCCCCATCCTCTCCCACGCCAAGGTTTTCTCCAGCTCAGGAGAGTCATAGAGTCATAGAGTGATAGAGCGTGGAAACTGGCCATCGGCCCAACTTGCCCATACCGACCAACATATCCTGCCTGCGCTTGGACCGTATCCTTCTAAACCATGTACCTATCCAACTGTTTCATAACACATCACCCTTTGTGTGAAACAGTTGCCCCTCAGGTTCTTATTAAATCTTTCCCCCCTCACCTTCAACCTATGTCCTCTGGTTCTCAATTCCCCTACATGGGCAAGCAACTCTGTGTGTCTACCCGATCTATTCCTCTCAGGATTTCATACACCGCTGTAAGATCACCCCTCATCCTCCTGCGCTCCAGGGAATAGAGTCCTAACCCTACAGTTCAGACCCTTGAGTCCTGGCAACATCCTAGTAAATCTTCGCTGCACTTTTTCCAGCTTGACAACATCTTTCCTATAACAAAGTACCCAGAACTGAACACAATCCTCTAAATGCAGCCTCACCAGCGTCTTATACATGCAGCATGACCTCCCAACGTCTATACTCAATACTCAGATTGATGTAAGCCAATGTGCCAAAGCTTTTTTGACCACCCTATCTACCTTCAATGAACTAGGCGCCTGCACACCTAAATCCCTCTGCTCAAAACATCCTAGACCCTGGCACTGGGCAGGCAAAACAGCAACTGGGACATTGCCTTTGCTCTAGAGAAGTGTGTGTTCACATAACTATGCAACAACGAACTTTCCTTTATCATCGTTACTTTTTTGCATATCTTTCATTCATTTCTTCTATATCTCTCTATATCGTCATCTATATCTCTCATTTCCCTTTCCCCTGACTCTCACTCAACCCGAAACATCACCTATTTCTTCTCACCAGAAATCATAAGATCATAAGAGATAGGAGCAGAATTAGGCCAATCGGCCCCTCAAGTCTACTCCGCCATTCAATCGTGGCTGTTCTATCTCTCCCGCCTAACCCCATTCTCCCGCCTGCTCCCCATAACCTCTGACACCTGTAGTAATCAAGAATCTGTTTGACCTGCTGAGCTACGCCAGGTTTTTGTGCCTCTCCACCATAGTACAGCGTGTTACAAGAGTGGACAACAGGAAACACAGAACAGTCCTGTTTGACTGTAAATTAGCAGTTACATTCAACTGCACCTACACTTGGCAAGTCTTGTGGTTTACTGCAGTTTGGAGTTGCCAATTTAAAATAATGTTACAGAGTAATAGTGTGGTTGGTGCTTGGAAACTTCCCAATATCATGTTTACCAGTTCAGGATGCCCACGAGTATCAGGAATTCAGGAACCCATCAAGCTACTCCTTGAGGATTGTATCCCCATCTTTATTAACTTTAGTCTTCATGGGGCGGTGAATCTGTGGAATCCATTGGCACAGGCGGCTGTGGAGGCCAAGGCAATGGTTGGCAGCATCTTGATCAGTGTGGGTGTCAGAGGTCATGGGGAGAAGACTGGAGAATGGGGTTGATAAGGAAAGATAAATCAGCTATGATTGAATAGTGCACTAGACTTGATGGGCCAAATGGCCTAATTATGCCCCTAGAGCACGGTGGCGCAGCAGTAGAGTTGCTGCCTCACAGCGCCAGAGATCCCGGTTTGATCCTGACTACTGGTGCTGTCTGTACATAGTTTGTACGTTCTCTCCGTGACCTGCGTGGGTTTTCTCTGGTTGCTTCGGTTTCCTCCCACACTCCAAAGATCTACAGGTATGTAGGCTAATTGGCTTGGTATAATGGTAAATTGTCCCTAGTGTGTGTAGAGTAGTGTTAGTGTGCGGGGATCACTGCTCCCGGTGGGCCAAACGGCCTGTTTCATTGCTGTATTTCTGGAAACAAAGAACCTTAAAACCAATCATGTGTTTACAGTTTCTTGAGCCATCCAAAGCAGACATGAAGTTTGCCGACTCACCCATGCTGGTATGGTGCCAGTCAGATGCCACACTGTTACACGAGTTGTGTCTAGCCGCTCGCTGGTGAAGATCGGGTTCTTGTAGGTCGCGGTCACTGGGCGAAACGTCACGTCTCCTTCCAGCCGTTCCCTCCACTTGCTCTCCTTGCCTGGGCAGGCTCTCCCGACCATCTGCAAATCCATCTCCCTGACTCCGGTCTCCTCCCACCACCTGCTCCTCCGCCACCCGGGGAACCTTTGCCCCCTTCAATCGCCCCTGGATGGGAGGCCCAGGGGCAGGAGCGCTCAGCTCAGCGTCAAAGGTCGCCATCCTCACCGGAGAGGCTTTATTTGTGGGAGAGAATTCAGTTCCTTGAGTTGCCAGATTTGTACAGAACTCCTCATAATCTCCTTGATGGCATGCTCCATGAAGCAGCCATTGCGGGCATAATCTGCAAGAAAGTGGGAAACCACAGGTGTAATAGCCGTCTCCTTTATCAGTGTTGTATGAACAAGATTACGTTCTAGAAAAATGAAATTATTATGTCTAATAAATCTGCTCTGATTTGCATAAATTATAGTGGACCATTTGTTGAGACTATATATGCTCCTGCTCCCATTTATTTTACTTTAGTTCAGAGATACAGTGAGTCCACACCGACCAGCGATCCCCACACACTACTACTATCCTACACACACCAGGGACAATTTACAATTATCACCAATATGAAGCCAATTAACCTACAAACCTGTACGTCTGGGAGTATGGGAAGAAACAGGAGCACCCGGAGAAAACCCACACAGGTCTCGGGGAGAATGTACAAACTCCGTACAGACAGCACCCATAGTCAGGATCGAACCCGGGTCTTAGGCTCTGTAAAGGGCCTGTCCCACTTAGGCTATTTTTTAGGCGACTAGGCCGTCGACACATGGTCGCCGGGGTGTCACCTGTATGGTCGTGAGTAGTCTCCTCATTTACCCAAAGAGTCGTAGCGTCTTTCTGGTCACCGCTGGATTTTAAACATGTTGAAAAAGCTTTTGAGACAGTCGGAAGGAATAGGTGACGTTTCGGGTGGAGAAGAGGTGGGATTGGGATAGGCAGAAGGAGACAAGGCAATAAAAAAGGTAGATGGAGCCAGGTGTGGGGGAGAGGAGCATGAAGGTGGAGACAGCTGCTGGAAGATGATAGGCAGGAGAACAAAGGTGAACGTGTAAGGAAGGTGAAAATGACCAAGAGGGCACAACACGCTGGAGTAACTGGGCAGCACGGTGGCGCAGTGGTAGAGTTGCTGTCTTAGTGCCAGAGACCCAGGTTCAAAGAAGGGTCTTGACCTGAAAGGTCACCTATCCATGTTCTCCACAGATGCTGCCTGACCTGCTGAGTTTAGTATTTTGGGTTTAGTTTAGTTACAGCGCACTGAGCCCGTGCCGACCAGGAACCCCCTTCGCCAGCACAATCCTACACACACTGGACACAATTTTCAATCTATTCTGAAGCCAATTATCCTACAAACCTGTACGCCTTTTTGTTGAGGGAGGAAACTGGGGCAACCGGAGAAAACGCACACAGGTCACGGGGAGAAAGTACAAACTCCGTACAGGCATCACCTGTAGTCAGGATGGAACCCAGGTCTCTGGCGCTGTGAGGCAGCAACTCTACCGCTGCACCGCCCATTATAAGTTTTCTTTTCCAAATGCAAATAACTGCATGAATTTTCAAATAATTCATAATGTGGGCATGTGAACTGTGGTAGGACTGACACGCAAAGTGTATCCATTAATTGTTAGTGTCTTCACGCCTGCATCAATTCATGAGGTGCAATACATCTTCTTTAACACTTGTCGAGTTTCATCACATCATTGATTAATTCCACTTAGCTCCAGTATCTCACTGCTTGTCCTTCAAGATGCCGATAGAAGTGAGCTACTTTCAATCAAGACCTCCCATGCACCATCCTACCTCTATTAGTTACTTTACAGATACAGCGTGGAAACAGTCCCTTTGGCCAACAAGTCAGTGCTGACCAGTGATCACTGCACTTTAATACTGTCCTACACACACTAGGGACAATTATACCAAGCCAATTAACCCACAATCACAAGGTTAATTCCCGGGATCTGTGATATGCTGAGAGAATCAGCGGCTGGGTTTGTATACTCTGAAATTTAGAAGGATGAGAGGGGATCTTATTGAAACATATAAGATTATTAAGGGTTTGGACACGTTGGAGGCAGGAAACATGTTCCCAATGTTGGGGGAGTCCAGAACCAGGTGCCATAGTTTAAGAATAAGTGGTAAGCCATTTAGAACGGAGACGAGGAAACACCTTTTCGCACAGAGTTGTGAGTTTGTGGGATTCTCTGCCTCAGAGGGCGGTGGAGGCTGGTTCTCTGGATGCTTTCAAGAAAGAGTTAGAAAGAGCTCTTAGAAGGCAAGAACAGGGTACTGATTATGATCACATTGAATGGCGGTGCTGGCTTGAAGGGGCGAATGGCCTACTCTTGCACCTATTATCTATTGTCTATTGTCTATTGTCTAAACCATATAACCATATAACAATTACAGCACGGAAACAGGCCCTCTCGGCCCTTCCAGTCCTTGCCGACCATTTGTTTTCCCCTAGTCCCATCTACCTGCACTCAGAAACCTGCGTCTTTGGAGATTGGGGGGAAACTAGAGTTCACGGAGAAAACCCAAGCAGGTCATGGGGAGACCGTACAAAATCCATACATACAGCACCCATAGTCAGGATCGATACGGGGTCCCTGGCGCTGTCAGGCTGTAACTCTACTGCTGTGGCACTGTGCCTCCATTTTGAGGGGTCTCGAGACCCCAGCTGCAAAC
This sequence comes from Okamejei kenojei, assembly GCA_035221665.1. Lineage (NCBI taxonomy): Eukaryota > Metazoa > Chordata > Chondrichthyes > Rajiformes > Rajidae > Okamejei > Okamejei kenojei. Next base: position 2,021,042 of record CM069151.1, on the reverse strand, counting down.
TGCGCAGGAGAAATGTCACTGCAAGGCACAGTGGCACAGCGGTAGAGTTGCTGCCTTACAGCACTTACAGCGCCGGAGACCCGGGTTCGATCCCAGCTACGGGTGCTGTCAGTATGAAGTTTGTATGTTCTCCCCGTGACCTGCGTGGGTTCTCCGAGATCTTTGGTTTCCTCCCACACTCCAAGTGCTGGAGTAACTCAGCGTTTCAGGCAGCATCTCTGGATAGAAGGAATGGGAGACCCTTATTCAGACTGAGAGTCAAGGGAGAGGGAAACGAGAAATATGGAAAAGTAAGCGTGAAAACGAGAGATCAAAGGAGAGGAAGTCCCAATGTAGAATAGATCATTATGGGGGAAGGTGACAACGAGGCACACAAAGTAACACTTAAACAGGACTAGTGGGAGAACGATGGTGGAGGAGGGAAAGCAAGGGTTACTTGAAGTGATAAAGAAGGAACTGCAGATGCTGGAAAATCGAGGGTACACAAAATGCTGGAGAAACTCAACGGGTGCAACAGCATCTAAGGAGCGAAGGAGATAGGCGACGTTTCGGGCCGAAACCCTTCTTCAGACTGATGGGAGGCGGGGAGAAGAAAGGAAAAAGGAGGAGAAGGAGCCCGATGGCTGAGGGAGAGGTGGGAAGGGGAGGAGACAGCAAGGGTTAACGGAATTGAGAAAATACAATGTTCAAGCCAAGAGGATGCAGACTCCCCAAGCGGAATATGAGGTGCTGTTCCTCCAACTTGCGGTGTTGCTCACTCTGGCCGCGGAGGAGGCCCAGGACAGAGAGGTCGGATACGGAACGGGAGGGGGTGTTGAAGTGCTGAGTCACCGGGGTTGGTTAATGCGGACCGAGCGGAGGTGTTTGGCGAAACGATCGCCAAGCCTCCGCTTGGTCTCACCGATATAGATCAGCTGGCATCTATAGCAGCGGATGCAGTAGATGAGGTTGGAGGAGGTGCAGGTGAACCTCTGTCGGACCTGGAAGGACTGCTTGGGTCCCTGAAAGGAGTGGAGGGGGGAGGTGAAGGGACAAGTGTAGCATCTCTTGGAGTGAGACAAGTCAACGTTCATATCACTGGGGTGTAAATTGCCCAAGTGAAATATGAGGAGCTGTTCCTCGAATTTACATGTGGCCTCACTCTGACAGTGGAGGAGGCCCTGGACAGAAAGGTCAGTGTGGGAATGGGAGGGGGAGTTAAAGTGTTTGGCAACCGGGAGATCAGCTAGGTTTAGGCGGACTGAGCGGAAGTGATCAGTGAAATGATTGCCGAGCCTGCGCTTGGTCTCTCCGATGTATACAGTAGGTGTCCACACCTGGAACAGCTAATTACCTAAGCCTTTCTACAATGAATAACAATTTTCACAATGTGTCACAATATGTCACAAATGACCAATACCTGCTTTGCAACATCCTGGAACTTTTGCTCTTGAGAACTTTCGATCCATGCTGAGGATGTTTGTGAGAGGGAGACAGGTTCACGGTCATCACTCCACAGTTGTTCACGTGGTGCTGTGGCAGAATATTATACATGTAAACATTCTGCACAATTATGATAGAATCTCCTGCTTAATAAGTTACTGAACTGCCTGCTTCATTTGGAACAAAAATTGATGAGTTGGAATTACTTAGAGTCAGTCACCCAGAGTGGAGATAGGCCCTTCAGCCCAACTTGCCCATGCCTACCAAGATGCCTCATCTACAACTCTCTGCAATTGACCCATTCGCAACACCTCTCATAAAGTCATGGACATACAGCATGGAAACAGGCCCTTCAGCCCAACATGACCACACTGACCATCATGTCCTATCTACACTGCATTTGCCTCATATCCCTCTAAATCTTTCCCATTCATGCACCTGTCCATATGTCTTTTAAATGTTGTTATAGGCAATCGACAATAGGTACAGGAGTAGGCCATTCGGCCCCTCGAGCCAGCACCGCCGTTCAATGTGATCATGGCTGATCATCCCCAATCAGTACCCCGTCCTGCCTTCTCCCCATATCCCCTGACTCCGCTATCTTTAAGAGCCCTATCTAGCTCTCTCTTGAAAGTATCCAGAGAACCAGCCTCAACCACTCTCTGAGGCAGAGAATTCCAAGGATTCACAACTGTGTGAAAAAATGTTTCCTCATCGGTTGAAAGGAAATAGTAAAAATTGGAAAGAGCCATGGTTTTCAAGGGAAATTGGACACTTGTTTCGAAAAAAGAGAGATGTCTACAATAATTATAGGTGGCATGGAGTAAATAAGGTGCTAGAGGAGTATAAAGAATGTAATAAGAATCTTAAGAAAGAAATTAGAAGGCTAAAAGAAGATATGAGGTTGCTTTGGCAAGAAAGGTGAAAGTAAACCCAAAGGGTTTCTACAGCTATATTAATAGCAAAAGGATAACGAGGGATAAAATTGGACCATTAGAGAGCCAGAATGGACAGCTATCTACAGAGCCAAAAGAGATGGGGAAGATATTGAACAATTTCCTTTCTTCGGTATTCACCAAGGAGAAGGATATTGAACTCTGTGAGATAAGGGGAAAAAGTAGAGTAGCTATGGAAACTGAGATTCAAAGAGGAGGAAATACTGACACTTTTGAAAAATATAAAAGTGGATAAGTCTCCAGGTCCAGACAGGATATTCCCTAGGACATTGAGGGAAGTTAGTATGAAAATAGCAGGAGCTATGACAGAAATATTTCAAATGTCATTAGAAACGGGAATAGTGCCGGAGGATTGGCGTACTGCACATGTTGTTCCATTGTTTAAAAGGGTTCAAAGAATAAACCCAGCAATTATAGACCTATTAGTTTGACGTCAGTGGTGGGCAAATTAATGGAAAGGATACTTAGAGATAATATATATAAGCATCTGGATAAACAGGGTCTGATCAGGAACAGTCAACATGGATTTGTGCCTGCAAGGTCATGTTTGACAAACCTTCTTGAATTTTTTGAAGAGGTTACTAGGGAAATTGATGAGGGTAAAGCAGTGGATGTTGTCTATATGGATTTCAGTAAGGCCTTTGACAAGGTTCCCCATGGAAGGTTGGTTAAGAAGGTTCAATCTTTGGGTGTTAATGGCGGAGTAGCAAGATGGATTCAACAGTGGCTGAATGGGAGATGTCAGAGAGTAATGGTGGATGGCTGTTTGTCAGGTTGGAAGCCGGTGACCAGTGGGTGCCTCAGGGATCTGTGTTGGGTCCACTGTTGTTTGACATGTACATCAATGATCTGGATGATGGGGTGGAAAAATTGGATAAGTAAGTATGCAGATGATACTAAGATAGGTGGTGTTGTAGATAATGAAGTAGATTTTCAAAGTCTACAGAGAGATTTGGGCCATTTGGAAAAAGTGGGCTGAAAGATGGCAGATGGAGTTTTAATGCTGATAAGTGTGAAGTGCTACATCTTGGCAGGACAAATCAAAATAGGACGTACATGGTAAATGGTAGGGAATTGAGGAATGCTGTGGAACAGAGGGATCTAGGAATAACTGTGCATAGTTCCCTGAAGGTGGAATCGCATGTAGATAGGGTGGTAATGAAAGCTTTTGGTGTGCTGGCCTTTATAAATCAGAGCATTGAATATAGGAGTATGGAAGTAATGTTAAAATTGTACAAGGCATTAGTAAGACCAATTCTGGAGTACGGTGTACAATTTTGGTCGCCTAATCATAGGAAGGATGTCAACAAAATAGAGAGAGTACAGAGGAGATTTACTAGAATGTTGCCTGGGTTCCAGCAACTATGTTACAGAGAAAGGTTGAACAAGTTAGGTCTTTATTCTTTGGAGCGCAGAAGGTTAAGAGGGGACTTGATTGAGGTCTTTAAAATGATGAAAGTGATAGACAGAGTTGACGTGGATAAGCTTTTCCCATTGAGGGTAGGGAAGATTCAAACAAGAGGGCATGACATGAGAATTAAGGGACAGAAGTTTAGGGGTAACGTGAGGGGGAACTTCTTTACTCAGAGGGTGGTGGCTGTGTGGAATGAGCTTCCAGCAGAAGTGGTGGAGGCAGGATCGATTTTAACATTTAAAAGTAAAGTGGATAGGTATATGGACGGGAAGGGAATGGAGGGGTATGGTCTGAGTGCAGGTAGATGGGACTAGGGGAAAACAAATGGTCGGCACGGACTGGAAGGGCCGAGAGGGCCTGTTTCCGTTCTGTAATTTCTATATGGTTATATGGTTATCTCCGTTCTAAATGGATTACCCCTTATTCTTAAACTGTTGCCCCTGGTTCTGCACTCCCCCAACATCGGGAACATGTTTCCTGCTTCTAGTGCCAAACCTTTTATAATCTTATATGTTTCAATGAGATTCCCTCTCATCCTTCTAAGTTCCAGAGTACACAAGCCCAGCCGCTCCTTTCTCTCAGCATATGACAGTCCCACCATCCTGAGAATTAACCTTGTGAACCTATACTGCACTCCCTCAATAGCAAGAATGTCCTTCCTCAAATATGGGGACAAAAACTGCACACAATACTCCAGGTGTGGTCTCACTAGGGCCCTATACAATGTAGATGGTCCTCTTTACTCCTATACTCAACTGCTCTTGTCATGAAGGCCAACATGCCATCCCCCCTCTTCACTGCCTGCTGTACCTGCACGCTTACTTTCATAGACTGTAGAAGGACCCCCAGATCCCGTTGTACTTCCCCTTTTCCCAACTTGACACCATTCAGATAGTAATCTGCCTTTCTGTTTTTGCTACCAAAGTGGATAACCTCACATTTATCCACATTAAACTGCATCTGCCATGCATCAGCCCACTCACCCAACCTGTCCAAGTCACCCTGCATTCTCATAGCATCCTCCTCACCGTTCACACTGCCACCCATCTATGCGTCATCTGCAAATTTGCTAATTTTACTTTGAATCCCTTCATCCAAATCATTGATGAATAATGTGAATAGCTGCGGTCCCAGCACCGAGCCTTGCGGTACCCCACTAGTCACTGCCTGCCATTGTGAAAGGGACCCGTTAATACCTATCCTTTGTTTCCTGTCTGCCAACCAATTTTCTATCCATGTCCGCACTCTACCCCCAATACCATGTGCCCTAATTATGCCCACTAATCTCTTATGTGGGACCTTATCAAATGCTTTCTGAAAGTCCAGGTACACTATATCCACTGGCTCTCCCTTGTCCTCGTTACATCCTCAAAAAATTCCAGAAGATTAGTCAAGCATGATTTCCCCTTCGTAAATCCATGCTGACTCGGACCGATCCTGTTACTGCTAACCAAATGTGCGGCTATCTCATCTTTTATAATTGACTCCAACGTCTTCCCCACCACCGATGTCAGGTTAACTGGTCTATAATTCCCTGTTTTCTCACTCCCGCCATTCTTAAAAAGTGGGATAACATTAGCTACCCTCCAATCCACAGGAATTGATCCTGAACCTTTGAAGGTATGTCAAGAATTAAAGCTAGGCTACAAACCTTCTTCATTCACAAAAGTTTAGTTTAGTTTAGAGATACAAAGCGGAAACAGGCCCTTTGGCCCATTGTCCTCACCGACCAGCGATCCCCACACACTAACATTATCCTACACACTAGGGATAATTTACAATTTTACCAGAGCCAATCAGCCTACAACAATTACATCTTGTTTTGTGGGAAGAAACCGGAGATCCCGGAGAAAACTCGCAGGTCACGGGGAGAACGTACAAACTCCGTACAGACAGCATCCGTAGTCAAGATGGAACCCGGGTCTCTGGTGGTGTGAGACAGCAACTCTAACACGTGCTGCCCAATTATCAAACCCGCAATATCCCATGACACCCAGGGTTCCATGGAATTGGTTTCTTCACCTTTACTCTCTCAGGAACACACAAGCCCTGAAATCTCACAACTTCACTTTTAAAATAAATGCAAATCTACCTGCAGGTTGTTCCCAATCTACATTCATCATTGTCTTATAGACTGGACAGTATGAAGAGCAGAAAAGAGAACTCATCATACACAACATGGTAAGTATACAAGCATAGGTTGAAGGAGCAGAATAGGCTACTCGGCCCATCAAGTCTACTCTGCCATTCAATCATGGCTGATCTATCTTTCCCTCTCAACCCCATTCTCCTGCCTTCTCCCCATAACCCCCGACACCCGTACTAATCAAGAATCTATCTATCTCCACCTTAAAAATATTAATTGACTTGGCCTCCACAGCCGTCTGTGGCAAAGAATTCCACAGATTCACCACCCACTGACTAAAGAAATTCTTCCTCCTCTCTTTCCTAAAGGCACGTCCTTTAATTCTGAATTCATGGCCTCTGGTCCTAGACTCTCCCATTAGTGGGAACATCCTCTCCACATCCATTCTATCCAGACTTTCAATTATTTGGTAAGTTTGGAAGAATTCCCCCCTCATCCTACTAAACACCAGAGAGTAGAGGCCCAGTGCCTTCAAACACTCATCATATGTAGAGAGGAACTGCAGATGCTGGTTTAAACCGAAGATAGAGACAAAAAGCTGGAGTAACAAGGGCTTGTTTCCACACTGTATCTGTACCCTAAACTAAATTAAGCTTGCCTGCATTTGGCCCATTTCCAAACCTGACCTATCCATGTATCTTTCTAAATGTTTTTAAACATTGCGATAGTCCCTGCTCAACTACCTCCTCCATTCACCGACCACCCTTTGCGTGAGAAAATTACCCCACAGGTTACTATTAAAGCTTTCCTTCCCTAACCGTAAACGTATGTCTTCTGGTTCTCGACTCCCCTACTCTGGGCAAGATATGTGTCTACTATGTAGATGATACCTGCAAAATTAACAAGAGTATTGAATAATCCAGGCTATGAAAGAGACCAGAATACTGTACAGGTGCACGGACCTTGCCGAATTCTTAGGCACAATTCTCTTTATCAGTAAGACAAATAAGATGTGACAGTTTCTGGATTGGTTTTTGAGATAGACACAAAAAGCTGGAGTAACTCAACGGGTCAGGCAGCATCTGTGGAGAAAAGAAATGGGTGATGTTTCAGGTCGAGACTCTTCTGCAGTCTGATGATGAGTCTCGACCCGAAACGTCACCTATTCCTTTTCTCCACAGATGCTGCCTGACCCGCATGACTCTATGACTCCAATACAATTGATGAAAGGGCTCCCGATCCTCCAGTTATGGTCTGATTAATACAGAACAGATACTCTGATGAAGCAAAGGGAGAGAGAGGGGAAATAAGGAAAAGGACGGGGGCCAAAAGGAGCATGGAAACAAAAAGAAAAGTGGGAGAGATCTGGTGGCACAGAGCTGGAGGTAGGAATAGCTAAGGACAAGGGCTGAGTGGGGAAGGTGGACGTGCACTTGTTTCCATCCACTTCTGTGGTTCAGTATCGGAGAACAATGGGATTAATAGCAAAATGATATCCAGAACATTTAAGCATCTTTGGGGAAAAAATGCAGACTGACGACAATGGGTTTAGGAGAGAGAGAGAGAGAGAGAGGCCACAAAATACTGGAGTAACTCAGCGGGGCAGGCAACATCTGGGGAGAGAGGGAATGGGTGATGTTTCGGGTTGAGACCCTTCGAGAGAGAGGCCATGATTGAGTGGTGCAGACATAATGGGCCGAATGGCCTAATTCTGCTCCCATCACTTCAGGACGGTGGGAACAGAATCTTACCATTGAAACTGAGGCGTTTGTAGATGTGAGAAGTTGAAAAATCTCTGGCTGCAGGACTGTAGTTGTTCCCAATGGAATCACTGAAATACAAAAATCAAAAGTGTTCATCACAGAGCAATCTCAAGGATCTCCTTCATCTTATTCCCCTTTGACAACACCATGTACGGACAAACAGCTGAATAACAGCTGAATATGAATAACAATAATATGGGTGGGTGTACAAGGGGTAAAGAAGGGGGCTGAGAGGATATTCGTGGAGGATGATTTGTCCCCTATCCTCACTGAATGGGGCCTGTTGGACAGCAAATCGAAGATCCGCTTGCAGAGATGAGTGCTGACCAAGTCCTGTGAGGTTGGTGATGAGCATGGATGGTATCATGGTATTAAATGTAGCCTATGAATCAGAGTCTGATGTAGGTATCTCTCTACTAAACCTCTCCTCCGCTGGACCTCACCCCTAACAGCTTCTTCGACTCCTCCCACTTCCTCCGTCCAAGGCGGAGCTACAGGCACCCGCATGGGCCCCAGCTATGCCTGCCTCTTTATAGCTACTTGAACAATCCCTGCACCAGGCGTACACTGGCCCTATCCCCGAACTCTATCTCCGTCACATTGATGACTGCATCAGTGCTACCTCCTGCACCCAATCCTGCGCTCAAATTCACTTGGACCATCTCCGACACCTCCCCCTCTTTCTTGATCTCACCATCCATCACAGGTGATAGATTATCGCCTGACGTTTATTACGAGCCCACTGACTCTCACACCTATGGAAACACTTCTTCCCACCCTGCTTCCTGCAAAGACTATCCCCTGCTCCCAATTTCTCTGTCTACGCCGCACCTGCGCCTAGGATGAGGTGTTCCATACCAGGTCATCGGGAATGTCCTCATTCTTTAGGGAAAGGGGGTTCCCCACTCCCATCATAGGCCCTCATTCGTGTCTCCTCAGTACCCCGCAGCTCCGCCCTCGCTCCCGCCCCCAACCGCAACAGAGACAGTCCACCTAGTCCTTACCTTTCACCCCATCAGCCGTCGCATAAAACATAATCCTCTGACATTTTCGCCACCTCCAACGGGATCCTAACACTAGTCACATCTTCCCATCTCCACCCCTTTCCACCTTCCGCAGAGACTGCTCCCTCTGCAACTCCCTGGTTAACTCATCCCTTCCCACCCAAACCACCCCCTCCCCAGGTACCTTCCCCTGCAACAGCAGGAGATGCAACACCTGTCCCTATACTTCCCCCCTCGACTCTGTCCATGGACCCAACAGTCCTTTCAGGTTAGGTAGAGGTTTACTTGCCCCTCCTCCAACCTCATCTACTGTATCTGTTGTTCAAGATGTGGACTCTTATACATTGGCGAGACCAAACGTAGACTGGGCGATCGTTTCGCTGTACACCTTCGCTCAGTCCGCCTGGACATACCTGATCTCCTGGTGGCCAAACATTTTAATTCTCCTTCCCATTCCCACACAGATCTTTCTGTCCTAGGTCTCTTCCATTGTCAGAGTGAGGCTAAATACAAATTTGAGGAACAGCATCTCATATTTTGCTTGGGCAGCTTACAGCCCAGTGGTATGAATATTGATTTCTCCAACTTCAACCCCGTCATTCCCTCTCTCCGTCCCTCCCCCACCCAAGTCGCACCTGCTTCTCATTTTCACACAACAAACAGCTAATAATGTCCTGTTTCCTTTATCATCGTTACATTTTTGCATTTATAGAAACATAGAAACATAGAAAATAGGTGCAGGAGTAGGCCATTCGGCCCTTCGAGCCTGCACCGCCATTCAATATGATCATGGCTGATCATCCAACTCAGTATCCTGTACCTGCCTTCTCTCCATACCCCCTGATCCCTTTAGCCACATCTAACCCCCTCTTAAATATAGCCAATGAACCGGCCTCAACTACCTTCTGTGGCAGAGAAATCCAGAGACTCACCACTCTCTGTGTGAAAAATGTTTTCCTCATCTCGGTCCTAAAGGAATTCCCCCTTATCCTTAGACTGTGACCCCTTGTTCTGGACCTTCCCAACATCGGGAACAATTTTCCTGCATCTAGCCGGTCCAACCCCTTAAGAATTTTGTAAGTTTCTATAAGATCCCCCCTCAATCATCGAAATTTTAGCAAGTACAAGCCGCGTCTATCCAGTTTTTCCTCATATGAAAGTCCTGACATCCCAGGAATCAGTCTGGTGGACCTTCTCTGTGCCCCTCTATGGCAAGAATGTCTTTCCTCAGATTTGGAGACCAAAACTGTACGCAATACTCCAGGTGTGGTCTCACCAAAACCCTGTACAACTGCAGTAGAACCTTCCTGCTCATATACTCAAATCCTTTCGCTATGAATGCTAACATAGCATTCACTTTCTTCACTGCCTGCTGCACCTGCATGCCTACTTTCAATGACTGGTGTACCATGACACCCAGGTCTCGTTGCATCTCCCCTTTTCCTAATCTGCCACCATTCAGATAATAGTCTACCCTCCTGTTTTTGCCACCAAAGTGGATAACCTCACATTTATCCACATTATACTGCATCTGCCATGCATTTGCCCACTCACCCAGCCTATCCAAGTCACCTTTCAGCCTCCTAGCATCCTCCTCACACCTAACACTGCCCCCCAGCTTAGTGTCATCCGCAAACTTGGAGATGTTGCATTCAATTCCCTCATCCAGATCATTAATATATATTGTAAATAGCTGGGGTCACAGCACTGAGCCCTGCAGTACCCCATATCTTTCATTCCTTGTTCTATATCTCTCTACATCACTGTTTATATCTCTCGTTTCCCTTTACCGTGACTAGTCTGAAGAAAGGTCTTGATCTGAAACGTCACTCGTTCCTTCTCTCCAGAGATTATTGAATAAAGTTTGAGTTAGCACTTGGGAAAGAGAACCAATAAAGTTAAAGAGCATTCCATTTAATTTGTAAACCATTACGTAAATGCTTTTGTTGTTGTTGCATTCCCAGTACATCCACCAGGTATTGAGACAGGGCAGGAATTTCCAGGAGTTCTTTTTTCTAAAGAGTCTTTGGGACCATCCTTTAATCATATCAATCATTGATTAATACTGTTGTGTCAGGGTTTACGGGGAGAAGGCAGGAGAATGGGGTTGAGAGGGAGAGATAGATCAGCCATGATTGAATGGTGGGTTGGCTCGATGGGCTCAATGGCCTAAATCTGCTCCTCAAACGTATGACCTTATGAAGTCCTCTGCGCTCATAGTTACCTGTTGCCGTGACAGAGTTTAAACTGTTTGCGACATGTCCTGCACAACTAGCTGAGAAACAGGTGCTTGCCTGCAGGTAACATGTCACAGGTCGACCAAGGCAGCTGAACAAAAGGCTGAGAGCAAGGCAACAAACTAATGTGATTACAATCTTTCATTCATTCAGAAAGCAGAAACCTGAGAGCCCGCCAGGACAAGGTTTAACTAGGAGATTGAAAGCAAACATTTAGAGCGCAGGAGAAGAAACTAATGCAAAATATTAATTGAGGTGAAGCAGTGGACCGTGACAAACAAGGGCACAGAGCACACCCAGAGAGGTTCCGTTCAACAATGCAGGGGTAGCAAAACTATTTGGAACGCCAAAGGGCCTGAGTAAAACATGAAGACAAGGAACGGAACGAGTGGTTACCAAGAGACGGACAAAAGTGCAGCAACAATTCTCCGTCCAAACACGGCAGGCCTAACGTTGGCTGTCAGATAACCCCTGAATCTCACAATGGCAACGGTTCGCTAGGACTGCTGGACCCCAGTGATCAGTGTGAATGTAAAGCCCGATGTGGCAACAACCCTGCTTGCAATGTGTTTCCACCATCTAACACCATCATCCTACTGTCATTAGAGAGAGCGATTCCTGCTACTTAACGACTGAGCTTGTATCCACTGGAATTTAGGATGAGAGGGGACCTTATAGAAGCATATACAACTCTTAATGGATTGGACATTGTAAATGTTCTCAATGTTGGGGGAGTCCAGAGCCAAGGGTCACAGTTTAAGAATCAGGAGGTAGGCCATTTAGGACAGAGATGAGAAAAATTGACAGTGGAGACCAATTCACTGGATGTATGCAAGAGAGAGTTAGATAGAGCTAACAGAATCAAGGGGTATGGGGAGAAAGAGGGAGTACAGAGAAGGTTCACCAGACTGATTCCTGGGATGGCACGACTTCCATATGAAGAAAGACTGGATAGACTTGGCTTGTACTCGCTGGAATTTAGAAGATTGAGGGGTGATCTCATAGAGACTTACAAAATTCTTAAGGGGTTGGACAGGCTAGATGCAGGAAGATTGTTCCCGATGTTGGGGAAGTCCAGGACAAGGGGTCACAGTTTAAGGATAAGGGGGAAGTCTTTTAGGACCGAGATGAGAAAATCGTTTTTCACACAGAGAGTGGTGAATCTGTGGAATTCTCTGCCACAGAAGGTAGTTGAGGCCAGTTCGTTGGCCATATTTAAGAGGGAGTTGGATGTGGCCCTTGTGGCTGAAGGGATCAGGGGGTATGGAGAGAAGGCAGGTACAGGATACTGAGTTGGATGATCAGCCATGATCATATTGAATGGCGGTGCAGGCTGGAAGGGCCGAATGGCCTGCTCCTGCACCTAATCTCTATGTTTCTATGTTTCTATGAAAGCAGGACTGCGGAACGGACCGAGGCTGAGAGTTCCTAGATACAGAGACAATAGATGCAGGAGGAGGCCATTCAGCCCTTCGAGCCAGCACCGCCGTTCAATGTGATCATGGCCGATCATCCACAATCAGTACCTCGTTCCTGCCTTCTCCCCATACCCCTTGATTCCTTTAGCCCTAAGAGCTCTATCTAACTCTCTCTTGAAAGCATCCAGTGAATCAGCCTCCACTGCCTTCTGAGGCAGAGAATTCCACAGATTCACAAACCTCTGGGTGAAAAAGTGTTTCCTCATCTCTGTTCTAAATGGCCTGCCCCTTATTCTTAAACTGTGGCCCCTGGTTCTGGACTCCCCCAACATCGGGAACATGTTTCCTGCCTCTAGCGTGTCCAATCCCTTAACAATCTTATATGTTTCTGTAAGATCCCCTCTCATCCTTCTAAATGCCAGTGAATACAAGCCCAGTCGCTCCATTCCTTCGTCATATGACGGTCCCGCCATCCGGGAATTAACCTGTGAACCTACGCTGCACTCCCACAATAGCAAGAATGTCCTTCCTCAAATTGGATCAACAGATAACATGGGCCTAGAAATCAAACCCATCAATTGAACAACACTGTTTGCAACAGAGTCAATTAATACAGTGTTTTCCTGCTCTCTTTTTGTCAGGTTAGTTTATTGTCACGTTATCCGAGGTACAGAGATAAGGTTTGGTTGCGTGTTATCCAGTCAGCAGACAGACAACAGATAACATTACAATTCTATGCCCTATTTCCAGCATCCGTAGTTTTTCTTTTCATTTTCACTTGCCGTACCTGATAGGCTGCAAGTATTTAGGAGGCTCCGTTGGTGAATGTGATTTTGCAAAATTCCTCAGATTCGGAAAAGCTGCAATGTAATAGAAACATAGAAAAAAGGTGCAGGAGTAGGCCATTTGACCCTTCGAGCCAGCACCACCATTCAATATGATCTTGGCTGATCATCCAAGATCAGTGCCCCAATCCTGCTTTCTCCCCATATCCCTTGTTTCCGTTAGCTCTGAGAGCTACAGCTAAAGGGCTTGTCCCACTTAGGCGACTGCCGGCGCCTGACAAGCTACGACAAGCCGACTGTCGCTGAAAAGTTTTGAACATTTCAAAATCCAGCGGCGACCAGAAAAATGCTACAACTCTTTGGGCGACTGAAGAGGCTACTCACGACATACAGGCAACACCCCGGCGACTGTGAGGCGACTGCCTAGTTGCTGGCTGTTGCCTAAAAAAATCACCTAAGTGGGACAGGCCCTAATTGTCTCTTGAATACATCTGTATTTAATTCTCTCTTGAATACTTACAGTGAAAGCCTCTATTCAATGAAGGAGCTAGATAGTAGAAAGAATCTGTAACCCAAGAGCTGTACATCTGTTACTGGAATCCATACTTACAGTTGTAGCTGGTAAAGCTTTTCGCTGTAATTCCGTACACGTGACAATAAACAAAACTAAACTAAAAAATACATGTCTCCTCCACTGTCCGAGTGAGGCTCAATGCAAATTGGAGGAACAGCACCTCCAAAACAGCTTGGGCAGCTTACACCCAATCATGAATATGATTTCTCCAACTTCGTAACCTTGCTTTCTCTCTCTCTTCATCCCTTCCCCACCCTAGTTTTCCGACTAGTTTCACTATCCTGATTAAACTCGACTGATTGTGTGCTTCACCCCCATTCGTTTTCACACCTTACCCTTCCTTATCTCAATGTCTCCCTCTTAATAAATAATTAATAAAATAAATAATTGGGAGGGAAAACATGAGAATATCAGTTGGGTGGCAGGGTGGGTGGCAGGGTGGGTGGCAGGGTGGGTGGCAGAGTGGGTGGCAGGGTGGGTGGCAGGGTGGGTGGCAGGGTGGGTGCACGGTGGGTGGCTCAGTGGGTGGCAGGGTGGGTGGCAGGTGGGTGGCAGGGTGGGTGGCTCTGTGGGTGGCAGGGTGGGTGGCAGGGTGGGTGCAGGGTGGGTGACAGGGTGGGTGGCAGGGTGGGTGGCAGGTGGATGGCTCAGTGGGTGGCATGGTGGGTGGCACGGTGGGTGGCACGGTGGGTGGCTCAGTGGGTGGCAGGGTGGGTGGCAGGGTGGGTGGCAGGGTGGGTGGCTCAGTGGGCGGCAGGGTGGGCGGCAGGGTGGGTGGCACAGTGGGCAGAGATGCCAACCTTCCAGAGCACAAATCAGTAATCATAAGGCTAAAAATCAGTAATTTGGAGACAAAATCAGTAATTTTTTTCACGAAGCAATTTTTTTTCTGCATGATAGCAAGCGCGGCTCCCACAGGCAAGCGATAGCGCATAATGTTAACATTAACATACCTGTATGTTCATTAGTTGGTATTACATAAACATGTATTAACTCACCATTGAAAATGCTCTATTGAAAGACTGGATGAACGAGTTCATTATCAATATGTCTTGATATGTTTATACACACACACTCACACATATATACGCGCACACACACACACACACACAGACACACTCACACACACAGACACACTCACACACACAGACACACTCACACACACACACACTCACACTCACACACACACTCACACACACTCCAGTGATGGAAATGGGTTTAGGAACTAAGGGTACTCTGGGTCCGTGAAGCTGAGGTTGGGAAGGAGGGGGGGGGGGGGGACTCTGTCTCTGTCTGTGTGTGTGTGTTGGCTGCAGCCATCGTCTGCTTTAGTGAGGGAAGCAGGTCGGTGATTGATCAAAAGGCCCCTAGGAGACTGTCTGATTGGCTGCCAAGTGACCAGCGCATTATGTGGGAGGAGACCGATTTATTGATTGGACGGGAATTTTAAGGGTAGCTGGTTGGTGATTGGACGCAACCCCCTTAGAGACAGTCGTTGATTGGCCACCAAATAATCGGGCGCAAAAAAATAAAAATAGGAAAACAATAAAATCGAAATTACGATTTAAATCGGAAGAATATCATGCCTGATCTGCAGCAAAGATACTAGTATCCGCTCTAGTATCTTTGATCTGCAGTTCCTTCCTATTGAAGAAGAACCCTGGCCCGAAACAACTCGTAATCCATTCCCTCCACAGATGCCGCGAAGCCCGCTGAGTTCCTCCAGCACTCTGTGTTTTTTTATTTAACTCTTGAAATTTAAGTTAGACATACAGCTGGAGTAACTCAACGGGACAGGCAGCGACTGGAGAGAAGACTCTTTTTCAGACTGAACTGAACTCTCGTCGGTGAGAGTACTTGTGATTATCTGCAGAAGGATCTCGACCAGAAAAGGTCATCCACTCCCCAGAGCCGGCGCCCGTCCCACTGAGCCACCCCAGCCCCCCCACCCCCCTTATAATTTCCGTACTTTTTCTATAGCTGCCACCCATTTGATGTCATCCTGCACCCTGCTCCTGGTCCCGGCCCGCGCCGATCTGCGTGTGTGTGTGTGTCGGAGTCTGAGCGGAGAAGCACCGGCACCAAGAGTGAGTGAATGCATGGACAGACGGACGAAAGCAACCATCGTAGAGCGCAATAGGTGACATTTTGGGCAGAGACCCTTCTTCAGACTGACAATCAAGGGAAAGGGAAACGGGAGGCATATCTTCCATTCGTTTGTCCTTAGTGCCATCTATATCTATTGTTCCTCTTTCCCCTGACGGTCTGAAGAAGGGTCTCAATCCGAAATGTCATCTATGATCGTTGATCATTCCTTTCGCCCGTCTGTCCGATTGTTCGCTCGTCCTTGGATTAAGTAGCGCAGGATAAAGCTGGGAATTCATGCACAGGACGGAAACTGGAAACTGGAACGTAGGAGAACGTCGTCCCTCTGCGTACCCCCCCATTTCCATCACTGGCACTCACACACACACACACACACACACACTCACTCACACACTCCCAAACACACACAACAAGTATGTGCTAACTTAAAATCGGCAAAATCCGGGATTTACGATATGAAAATCGTACCGCCCGTAATTGGCCAATTTTCCGTAGAAATTACGGGAAATCCGTAACAGTTGGCATCTCTGAGTGGGTGGCAGGGTGGGTGCAGGGTGGGTGGCAGGGTGGGTGCAGGGTGGGTGGCACAGTGGGTGCAGGGTGGGTGCAGGGTGGGTGGCACAGTGGGTGGCAGGGTGGGTGGCAGGGTGGGTGGCACAGTGGGTGACAGAGTGGCGCAGCAGTAGAGTTGCTGCCTTACAGCGCCAGAGACCCGGGTTCCATCCTGAATATGGGTGCTGTCTGTATGGCGTTTTATCCCCATTTCTGTGGATTTTCTCCGGGTGCTCCGGTTTCCTCCCACCCTCCAAACAGGTACAGATTTGTTGGCTAGTTGGCATTGGTCAAATTGTAAATTTCCCTCAGTGTGTGTAGGGTAGTGTTGGTCTACAGGGTGATCGCTACTGGCACAGACTCTATGGACTGAAGGGCTGTATCTCTAAGCTAAACTCAGAATGTCACTGTACCAGGGTACATGTGACAAGGAAATATCCTTGATTAATTGAATTGTTTCCACAAGGGGAAGGTGTATAAAAGTAGGTCTGACTTGTTACAATCACAGAGCGTTGCCAAGATTGGATCGTGAACCACATACAATTTTCCCCTCCTATCTCAAGAGGAATTTGGTTTGGGAGACAAATCAGGAGAGAATCCTCTGCCCAGTGGAACATCCACGACAAATCTGGGAGATATATTGTGAAGGAAGGAACAGCAGATTAGTTTATTTTTAGCTTCGACATACAGCGCGGAAACAGGCCCTTCGGCCCACAAGTTATAGGAGTAGAAATAGGCCATTCGCCCCATTGAGCACCATTCACTCATGGCTGATCCCATTTTCCTGCCTTCTCCCCATATCCCTTGACACCCATTCTAATCAAGAACTTGTCTTAAAAATATCCACTGACTTGGCCTCCACAGCCCTCTGTGGCAATGAGTTTGACAGGTTAACTACCCTCTGACAAAAGACGTTCCTCCTCATCTCCTTATTAAAAGAGCACCCTTTAATTCTGAGACTATGGCCTCTGGTTCTGGACTCTCCCACCAGTGGAAACATCCGTTCCACATCCACATCCTCAAGCCCTTCATTATTCTGTAAGTTTCAATGAGGTCCCCCCTCAACCTTCTAAACTCCAGCGAGTACAGGCCCAGGGCTATCAAACGCTCATCATTTGCTAACCCGGTCATTCCTGGGATCATTCTTGTAAACCTCCTCTGGGCCCTCTCCAGAGCCAGCACATCCTTCCTTAGAAATGGGGTCCAAATAAGCGCTGTACTAGGGGCGCTGCACTGACAGCAGCCTCTGCCTGCAGCCCGTTTGTTTTTACATCTTTTCTTTTTATTTTTAGTCCGTTAAAAGTCCGTTTTTGGGGGAGTCTATAACTTTTCTATGTGGGGGAGGGGGGCAGGGTAAGGGAGAAACTAACTCCCAGTCGCCGAGTCGCGTCCTCGCCCCTGGATCGGAGCGGCCTTTCCTGCCGGGGACCGGGAACCGGACCAAACCGGTGCGGCGCTGGAGTCACCGCGGAGCGGGCGATACCTACCTGGGTCGCCGTTGGAGCTCCAGAGCGTTGGGCCGCTGCTCTGGTTGTGAGAGCTTCCAACGCGGGCGGCGCTGAACTCCATGGAGTCCTGGGGTCCTTTGCCGAGGGCCTCCAGCATTGCATCTCCACCCGGCGCGGCCTGCGGACATTGGGAGCCGCGGACTCCGGTAGAAGGGGGCCGACTCGAGGTCCAGGCTGCTGAGGACATCCCCCAGCCCCGATGTCGGACTTACATCACCCCGGGGAGCGGGCCTGAACATCGGGCCGCCCGTAGCGGCGACTGCAGGGGGCTCGGGGAGGCCCCGACCACGGGGGAACAGTGGGGAACATCAGGGGAAGAGACTGACTTTGGTGCCTTCCCTCACAGTAGGAAATGTTGATCCTGCTGTGAGGGGATGTTTTATGTTGAATTTCTATATACTCTATGTTGTGTTCTTTATTTTTTACGGTATGTCTGTATGGTGATCACATTTCACTGTGCCAATTGGCACACGTGACAAATAAAATGTATCTGTATCTGTATCTATCAAATTTGCTTACAAAACTCCAAATGCAGCCTCAGCATTGCATCCCTGTTTTGGATTCCAATCCTCTTGATATCAATGCTAGCATTGAATGTGCCTTCCTTACTATCGATTCGACTTGCAAATTGACTTTTTGGGAATCCTGCACCAGCACTCCCAAGTTCCTTTGCAAGTCTGATTGAGGCCACGCTGGCCAGCGATGCCCGCACACTACCACTATCCTACACCACACGCACAATCCTATCCTAAACCAAATGCTAGTTCAAACTGAAGATAGATGCAAAGAAACTGCGGCATCTCTGAGAAAGGGAATAGGTGACGTTTCGGGTCGAGACCCTTCTTCAGACTTCTTCGACCTGAAACGTCACCTATTCCCTTTCTCCAGAGATGCTGTCTAACCCGCTGAGTTACTCCAGCTTTTTGTGTCTATTCTGGGAAATCTGTTCACAGGTTGTTTTAAACAAATGCAGTGAAATTATTGCTTTCACTTGCAGACACATCCTGTAGCAGGCAAACTGTGCACCAAGGGTATATATCAGGCAAAAACGCTAAATTAAACTCTCAGGATTATAAATGATTGTCCAATTTGTGGAGGCGCAGATATTGCTGAATGCACAGACCGGGAACATTGGATGATGAAGGTAAATTCCTCACGCAGGCACCAACTGAAACTAATGTCAGTCCATTGCCTCCGACCTCCAGTAGCTCGTACTGTGAGACTCACTTTAATATTGCAGCAGGACAAACTGCTGGAGTCACTGTCTCATTCATCAACAGCAGGCTGTCTGTGTGTGCCACGGTCATACAGCCAGTTAATTGTGATGTATAAATTGCGGCATTAGATGTAAGACATCACCACAATTTAATTGTGCGAGTAAATTCAACAATAAAGGGTATCATTATAACATTATATTATAACTGTGTCTCCCTCGCCCCTGACTCAGTCTGAAGAAGGGTCTCGATCCGAAACGTCACCCATTCCTTCTCTCCAGGGATGCTGCCTGTCCAGCACATTGTGTCTGTCTTCATTATAACAAACAGTTCAGTTGAGTTTAGTTGGTACAGTGGAAAGCTTTTGTTGCGTGCTAACCAGGTATAAGTGACAAAGGACTGCTTCACCAGTGCTGCTTCTATTGAATCTTTAGACTAGTTTAGTTTTGTTTAATTTAGTTTAGTTTGGTTTAGAGATACAGCACGGAAACAGGCCCTTCGGCCCACCGAGTCCCCGCCGACCAGCGATCCCCACACATTAACACTATCCTACACACACGAGGGACGATTTACAATTTTATCAAGCCAATTAAAACCCTACAAAGCAGTTGGAGTGTGGGAGGAAACCGGAGCACCCACATAGGTCACGGAGAGAACATACAAACTCTGTAGAGACAGCACCTGTAGGGATCGAACCTGGGTCTCTGGCGTTGAAAGGTAGCAACTCTACCGCTGCGCCACCGTGCCGAGAGAAATTTGGTGCGTTGGCGAATGGGGGCAACGACGCTGTGAGGTGATTATTAAATAACACCAAACAAACAATATTTAAACAGTAGATGCTGGAATCTTGACCAAAAAACACAGTGCTGGAGGAACTCGGCAGCATCATTGTGGGACATGGATGGTCAGTCTACCCCACAGCAGAAGGGGGAGGACTGGTACAGTTTGATAGCCACAGGGACGAAGGATCTCCTGTGGCGTTCTGTGCTGCATCTTGGTGGGACCAGTCTGTTGCTGAAGTAGCTCCTCAGGTTGACCAGTGTGTCATGAAATTTAATGTTGCTTGTTTTTATGGAAGAAATCAAGATTACAGACGTGGAATTAATGCAAATAACTTTTTTTTTACATATGTCGGCGGTAATTCACACTACAGAGCAAAGTCTGACCATTAAATAACCATGGAACTCCTCAATTCTAGTTGTGAAACAGCACACAAGTACGATGCAACATACTTAAAGACCAAATGTGTATGAAGCAACTGTCGATCCTGCTTCACACCGAAGATAGACACAAACTCAGTGGGAACTCAGTGGTTCAGGCAGCATCTCTGGAGAAAAGAAAGAGGTGATGTTTTGGGTCGAGACCATTCTTTCTCAACCAGAAATGTCACCTATTCCTTTTCTCCAGAGATGCTGCCTGATTCGCTGAGTTACTCCAGCATTTTGTGTCTATCTTTCATATTTAAAGACCAGTCAGGTTGTCTACCACCTACCAACAACTAGAGTGCAGCGCTGAACTACTATGCACCTCATTGGAGACCCTTGGACTTTCTTTGATTGGACTTTACTGGACTTTATCTTGCACTGAATGTTATTCACATTGTTCCTTTCATCATGTATCTATACACAGTAAATGGCTTGATTGTAATCATGTATTGTCTTTCCGCTGATTGGAGAGCAAGCAACAAAAGCTTTCACTGTACCTCAGTACACGTGACAAGAAACTAAGAAGGGAGAGTTTCACACATTAGAATTGGAACAGGACCCCTCACAAACTGATATCCAGTCAGTGGCAACATGACGCAAACAATTGAGCGTCACGGTGATGCAGCGGTGGAGTTGCTGCCTCACAGCGCCAGAGACCCGGCTTCCATCCTGACTACGGGTGCTGTCTATATGGAGTTTGTACCTTCTCCCCATGACCTGCAAGGGTTTTATCCAAGATCTTCGATTTCTTCCCACAATCCAATGACGTACAGGTTTGTAGGTTAATTGGCTTGATATTAATGTAAAACTGTCCCTAGTGTGTGTAGGATGGTGTTAATGTGCGGGGGTCGCTGGTCGGTGCCGACTCAGTGGGCCGAAGGGCCTGTTTCTGGGCTGTAAAACTAAAGTAAACTAAATCAATATGTTCATAATGATAGGAGCAGAATTAGGCCATTCGGCCCATCGACTCTACTCCGCCATTCAATCATGGCTGATCTATCGTACCCTCTCAACCCCATTCTCCTGCCTTACACAATAGACGATAAGTGCAGGAGTAGGCCATTCGGCCCTTCGAGCCAGCATCGCCATTCAATGTGATCATGGCTGATCATCCCCAATCAGTACCCTGCTCCTGCCTTCTCCCCATATCCCCTGACCCCACTGTTTTTAAGAGCCCTATCTAGCTCTCTCTTCAAAGTATCCAGAGAACCTGCCTCCACCGCCCTCTGAGGCAGAGAATTCCACAGATTCACAACTCTCTGTGAGAAAAAGTGTTTCCTCGTCTCCGTTCCAAATGGCTTACTCCTTATTCTTAAACTGTGGCCCCTGGTTCTGGACTTCCCCAACATCGGGAACATATTTCCTGCCTCTAGTGTGTCCAAGCCCTTAACAATCTTATATTTTCCAATGAGATACCCTCTCATCCTTCTAAACTCCAGAGTCTACAAGCCCAGCTGCTCCATTCTCTCAGCATATGACAGTCCCGCCATCCCGGGAATTAACCTTGTGAACCTATGCTGCACTCCCTCAATAGCAAGAATGTCCTTCCTCAAGTTAGGGGACCAAAATGGCACAGGTGTGGTCTCATTAGGGCTCTGTACAACTGCAGAAGGACCTCTTTGCTCCTATATTTGATTCCTCTTGTTATAAAGGCCAACATGCCATTCGCTTTCTTCATTGTCTGCTGTACCTACATGCTTACTTTCATAGACTGATGTACAAGGACCCCCAGATCCCGTTGTACTCCCCCTTTCCCCCATAACCCCTGACACCCGTACTTATCAGGAATCTGTCACTTTTCCATCATAACAATATGCATTGACTTGGCCTCCACTGTCGTCTGTGGCCATGAATTACCTGACATTCCGGAAGAACTTCTCTTCTTTGCAGGGAGCAGCTTGAGTCCAGGCTCCACGCTGAAGAATCTTCGGCTTGTCCTGGACAACAGAAGGAATTGTCAGAGAACTGAAAATGCCGACCTCTGTATCACCCAGTGTATTCAATATCTGCCATCTCGTCAACGTCTTTAATAAAAGCAATCTCCTGTCAAATAACATTTGATGTTCCTAGTGTGGCATATCCATATATCTCCATGTCACAACAGAAATATTGCAAAGCTGTGTAAAATAAATGATACAAAAATGTATGTACACAGGCCCTTTGGCCCAACGTGCCCACATGTCCCATCTATACTCGCCCCACCTGCCTGCATTTGGCCCATATTCCTCTAGACCTATTCATATCCAATTATGAATATAATGAAGTTGCAGCTTTCAATGAAGCAACATGCAAGCTATTCTTATTATATCAAGTATACTTAAAATAAGCAAAAGTGACATTTATTTTGTTTAGTTTAGACGTGCAGTGCAGAAACAGGCCCTTCAGCCCACTGAGCCCATGCCGAACAGCCATCCTCGCACACTACCTTAGTGTGCACGATAACACTATCCTACACATTAGGGACAATTTATCATTTTTACCGAAGCCAGATTAACGTACAAACCTGTACATCTTTGGAGTGTGGAAGGAAACCGGAGCACCCGGAGACGATCGTGGCCACGGGTGCTGTCTGTGTGGAGTTTATACCAGCCAATTTCCATCTACCAATACTCTCCTGCACCTAGCAAAGCTGGCCTTACCCTCAACAACCTCTCCTTCGACTGCTCCCACTTCCTCCAAATCCAAGGCATAGCATGGGCTCCAGCTATGCTTGCCGCTATGGAGGGTGCGTCAAACAATCCCTGTTCCAGGCGTACACCGGTCCTATCTCCGAACTCTGCCTCCGCTACATTGATGACTGCATTGGTGCTACCTCCTACACCCATGCAGAACTCACTGACCTCATCAACTTCACCACTAATTTCCACCTCTTGCACCATCTCCGACATCTCCCTTCTGTTTACTAGATCTCATCATCTCCATCACAGCAAACAGACTACTGACTGACACCTACCACAAATCTACTGACTCCCATGGCTATCTTCACTACACCTCATTCCACCCTGCTTCCTGTTCAGACTATCGCCTCCTCCTAATTGCTCCGTCTATGCCACATCTGCACCCAGGATGAGGTGTTCCATACCACGGCATCGGAGATGTCCTCATTCCTTAGGGAACGGGGGATTCCTCTCTTCCATTACAGATGAGGCTCTCACTGGGGTCTCCTCGATATCCCACGGCTCCACTCTTGCTCCCCCCCCCATTTCATAACAAGGACAGAGTCCCCCTTGTCCTCACCTTCCACCCCATCAGCCGTCGCATACAACAAATAATCCTCCAACATTTTTGCTACCTCCAAAGGGATCCCACCACTGGTCGCATCTTCCCATCTCCACATTTTTCTGCTTTCCGCAGAGACATTTCCCTCCGTAACTCCCTGGTCAACTCGTTCCTTCCCACCCAAACCACCTGGTACTTTCCCCTGCAACCGCAGGAGATGCAACACCTGTCCCTTTACATCCCCCCTCGACCATCCAAGGACCCGAACAGTCTTTCCAGGTGAGGTAGAGGTTCACTTGCACCTCCTCCAACCTCATCTACTGCATCCGCTGCTCCAGGTGTCAACTTCTCTACATCGACAAGACCAAGCGCAGGCTCGGCGATCGTTTTGCTGAACACCTCCGCTCAGTCCGTCTTAACCTACCTGATCTCCCGGTTGCTCAGCAACTCCCCTTCCCATTTCCAATCTGACTTTTCTGTCCGGGGCCTCCTCCATTGTCAGAGTGAGGCCCAGCGCAAATTGGAGGATCAGCAACTCATATTTCACTTGGGTAGCTTACACCCCAGCAATATAAACATTGACTTCTCTAACTTCAGGTAGCCCTTGCTTTCTCTCTCCATCCCCTCCCCCTTCCCAGTTCCCCACCAGTCTTACTGTCTCTGACTACATTTTTTCTTTGTCCTGCTCCCTCCCCTGACATCAGTCTGAAGAATGGTCTTGATCCAAAACGTCGCCAATTCCTTCTCTCCAGAGATGCTGCCTGTCCCGTTGAGTTACTCCAGCATTTTGTGTCTACCTTCGATTTTACCAGCATCTGCAGTTCTTTCTTCAACAAAGGAGTTTTAGACCGCTGGGCACTGTGGGGGGTGGAATGTATCCTCAGTAAGGATGGGGTTTGCACGATCTCGCTCATCTTTGGCCCCTGTCATTTTACCTGGACTTCGACAGTGGCAGACATCTCCCAGCCGTTGCAGGGCGCAGATTTTCTCCGGACCCAATCTTTGTTGGTGGATGTACGGGGTCACGCCTTGTTTGTCTGCCCTTTCGGTTTCGTGCCTCCGGTTCTGGGGGGGTGCCTGTGGTGCCACCCGGTGGTTAGGCCACTTAATATGTGAATCCTCGGCAGTTGGGGGTAGGGTGACGTGACTGGGTAATGGCGGGAAGGATATTGTCATGAGGTATAGGGATGTGCCCTAGTATATATAATGAACGCTGGGTTAACCTTCCTTCATTCGCATGTGTGTTGTTCTCTTTGCTTTGACAATAAAGATCTCTTTGTTTCACCACGCGAGGCTTGCTTATTCGCTCGCCATAACATGTAAGATATTAAATAATTTCCCATTTAAACAGCATAGCCTTGCTTCTTTTAGTCCAATATGAAAGGCATTTCTTGCAAACCAAAGAGGCAAACCTCCCCCTTCAGTTGATTAGTAAGAGGGCTATGGGGAGAAGACATGAGAGTGGGGTTGAGAGGGAGAAATAGATCAGCCATGATTGAATGGCAGAGTAGACTTGATGGGCCGAATGGCCTACTACTGCTCCTAGCACTAGAGAAGGCAGAGAGATGGAGGTGAGATTGAGATCTGACAATGCTGGCTGAACATTCAGTTCCCCAGTAACTCCAGCGAGGAAACACTTTAATACTTTATACAGAAACATCCAACTGATTAGCTTAAATTACATGGGCAAGCTGATCAGAGGCGGATCAGACTCCGGTGACCGTTCAAAGAAAGGAAAAAAGTTTATAATGTTAACCAATCAAGTCATCAAAATATCCTCACTAATGATTGTTCCCTGCTTCAGCCAGATGAATACACAGATGAATACAAACAGCTACCAAATGTATATGCTGCCCGCTTCCCCCACGGGTCAGTTTCACCTGCCACCTACCATCTGTGTCATCCACCTCTTTGATGACCCTCGGACGATCCTTGATGGGACTTTGCTGGCTTTACCTTGCACTAAACATTTCAGCCTTAGCCATACACTGCAAGTGGCTCGATTGTAATCGTGTATTGTCTTTCTGTTGACTGGTTAGCATGCAACAAAAGCTTTTCACTGTACCTCGGGACACGTGACAATAAACTAAACGGAACTGAACCATCATGGAATGTGTATAAGTTGCAATGAGAACGGTAACAAGTGAAGAGGGTGACACCATTGGATGTCAGATGTAAACAGACTGTTGAAATGAGCACATCCACGTGAAATATGCTGAGTCAGAGATAAAGTGAGAACATGCTGGGAATACTCAGATGCAGAGAGATATAGAACACAGAACAGTAGAGCACAGGAAGAAGCCCTTCAGCCCACAATGTTTGTGTTGACCATGATGCCGTGATATCATCTGCTTGCACACAATCCATATCCCTCCACTCCCTGTGTTTCTACCTGCCTACCTAAAAGCCTCTTCAATGCCACGATTGTAGCTGCCACCTCCCAAGCAAAGCATCCCAAGCCACCACCACCACCCTCTGTGTAAAAAACGTGCCCCGCACGTCCCCATTCAACTTTCCCCCTCTCCCCTTATAGCTGTGTTGTACATTTACATCCTGTGAAATAAATTCTGACTGGCCACCTATGTCTCTCATAATTTTATATACTTCCATCCAATCCCTCCTCATCTTCCGATATTCCATAAAATACTATCCAAGTCCGTGCAACTCCCTGCAGCTGAAACTCTTTTGTCTATCCGGCATTCTGCTGAACCTCCTCTACTCCCTCTCAAAGCCTCCACATCTTTCCTGTAATAGGGTCGTCAAGTCATGACAAGTCGAGTTTATTTGTCACATACAAGATGTACAGAGACATGAAAGTGGCAATGCCTGCGGGATTGTGCAAAACAACAGAACAGAACAGAAACAAGGCACAACAGTAATGAGTCCCTGGTGAGATTAGAGATTACAGTCCTGGTGGCCTGCGGGAAGAAGCTCCGTCTCATCCTCTCTGTTTTCACAGCGTGACAGCGGAGGTGTTTGCCTGACCGTAGCAGCTGGAACAGTCCGTTGCAGGGGTGGTAGGTGTCCTTCATGATCTTGTTGGCTCTGGATCTGCACCTCCTGGTGTATAGGTCCTGCAGGGGGGGTGGGGGGAGTGTAGTTCCCATGGTGTGTTCGGCCGAACGCACTACTCTCTGCAGAGGCTTCCTGTGACCAGAACTACACGAGAGACCAACGCCCTACAGAGTTGCATCATGACTTCCTGACTAATACTCAACGTCCCTGGAAATGAAGGCAAGCTTCAGTTGCTTTCCTTCACACCCTATCTACTAATTTAGTTGAGAGATACAGTGCGGAAACAGACCCTTCGGCCCACCGAGTCCGTGCCGACCAGCGACTCCTACACACACAATTTTACCAAAGCCAATTAAACTACAAATTAAGGAATCTTTGGAGTGTGGGAGGAAATCAGATATCCCGGAGAAAACCCACGCAGTCACGGGGAGAACGTACAAACTCCACACAGACAGCACCTGTAGTCAGGATCGAACCTGGGTCGCTGGCGCTGTCAGGCAGCAACTCTGCCGCTGCGCCACCGTGCCACAACGCTCCTTACATTCAACTTCTCGAAGTGATCAATGATGTTTTGTCCTCACAGTTGAAATTTAATGTCAAGAAGAACAGACTATTCATTTTGGTGAAAAAGAAGAAGGAGATGCAATATGAATTAATTGGTCTAATTCCACACGGGGAGGGAACAGGAACAACAAGTGTCTGGGTGTTCGTACACAAGTCTCTCAATGTGTCAGGACAAACTGAGAGGGTTGTTAAAATGTACAAAACATGCTTGGCTTTTTTTAATAGTAGCATGGGGGGCAAAAGCTAAGGTTATTCTGCTGAACCTTTTTGTGAGGAGTAGACTGGAATGCTGCAGTCCATCCCCCGTGGACCTTATGGAAGTCTATATCACGGCTTCTGGAGGTTGAGGAGGAGACCCACTGGAGGAGTGGGAGCCACAGAGCCTATGGACACAGCCCAGACCATCACACAAACCAACCTCCCTTCCATTGACTCCATTAATAACTCACGCTGCCTCGGCAAGGCCAGCAGCATAATCAAGGCTGGGTCGCACCCTGGCCACTCCCTCTTCTCCACTCTCCCATCAGACAAAAGGTATAGAAGTGTGAAAGCACACACCTCCACATTCAGGGACAGTTTCTTCCCACCTGTTATCAGGCAACTGAATCACCCTACCACAAACTCGAGAGCAGTCCTGAACTACTATCTACCTCATTGGTGGCACTTTGACTATCTTTAATCTGACTTTACAGGCTCTATCTTGCACTAAACATTATTCACGTCATTACATTATGTATCATGTATCTGTAGACAATAGACAATAGATAATAGGTGCCAAAGTAGGCCATTTGGCCCTTCTAGCCAGTACTGCCATTCACTTGTGATCATGGCTGATCATCCACAATCGGTACTCCATTCCTGCCTTCTCGCCATATCCCTTGACTATCTTTAAGAACTCTATCTAACTCTCTCTTGAAAGCATCCAGAGAATTGGCCTCCACTGCCTTCTGAGGCAGAGAATTCCACAGATCACAACTCTCTGGGTGAAAAAGTTTTTCCTCAGATCCATTCCAAATGGCCTGCCCCTTATTCTTAAGCAGTGCCTCCTGCTTCTGGACTCCCCCAACATCATGAACATGTGTCCTGCCTCTAGCATGTCCAATCCTTAATAACCTTATATATTTCAATAAGATCCTCTCCCATCCTTCTAAATTCCAGAGTGTACAAGCCCAGTCGCTCCATTCTTTCAACATAAGACCCGCCATCCCGGGAATTAATCTCATGAACCTACGCTGCACTCCCTCAATAGCATGAATGTCCTTCCTCAAATTTGGAGACCAAAACTGCACACAATACTCCAGGTGTGGTCTCACCAGGGCCCCGTAAAACTGCAGAAGGACCTCTTTGCTCCTATACTCAACTCCTCTTGTTATGAAGGCCAACATGCCATTCGCTTTCTTCACTGCCTGCTGTACCTGCATGCTTACTTTCAGTGACGGATGAAAAAGGACACCCAGATCTCGTTGTACCTCCCCTTTTCCTAACTTGGCACCATTCAGATAATAATCTTCTTTCCTGTTCTTGCCACCAAAGTGGATAATGTCACATTTGTCCACATTAAACTGCATCTTCCCACTCACCTAACCTGTCCAAATCACCCTGCATCCTCATAGCATCCTCCTCACAGTTCACACTGCCACCCAGCTTTGTGTCATCACTCTTTAAAAGTTGCTCTTTAAAAGTTTTTCAATCCTCTGGCTTCCCACTCATCTTTGCTATTTTATAAGGTACTTCTCTTTTATTTTTATACTGTTCATGACTTCCCTTATCAGCCACGGTCGCCTCTAACACCCCTTAGAATCTTTCTTCCTCTGTGGAATGAAGTAATCCTGCACCTTCTGTATTATTCCCAGAAATACCTGCCACTGTTGTTCCACTGTCATCCCTGAGCTAGGATCTCTTTCCAGTCACCTTTGTCCAGTAAACGTGCAAACGCCTTACAGACAGCGCCCGTAGTCAGAATCGAACCTGTGTCTCTGGCACTCTAAGTGCTCTAAGACAGCAACTCTACTGCTGCGCCACCATGCCACCCTTTAGAGATGTAGAGATACGGCATGAAAACGTGCCCTCGGCCCACCGTGTCCATGATGACCATAGATCACCCATACACTAATTCTATGTTATCCTCTTTTCACATCCTGCACACTAGGGCAATTTATAGAAGCTTTCAGCCTGCATGATTTTGGAATGTGGAAGGAACCTGGAGCACCCGGAGAAAACCCATGCGGTCACAGGGAGAACGTGCAAACACCAGATTAAATCGCACCAGAACTATATGAAAAAAGCAAGAGGCTGCAATTAATTGGAGCGATCCTTCAAATGGCCAGCAGCGATGATAGAAGAGATGATCATCTGTACTTAATGTGAAATCCCTCATAAGTATTGGTGAAAGTTTCAGATATTCACTCGTCAGCTGATGATTCAGTTTGTTTTCACAATGCACCTATTGGCAACAGAGTCATTAGCTCAGAATTGCATTGAAATGAAAGCCATTTAGATGACATTTAGCCTAATCATGCACCTCCATCACACGTAAGTGCACAGACCTCATGGAGCTAAGTGACTCACTCTGTGACTCACTAGGCATTTATTATCAATTGATAATTGATACCATACTTTCATTCCTCTGCAACGGTGGGGAAGCAATCGACACAGACATTAAATACATCGTTAAGCAACGACCAAATTATTGAGATTTTTCCTAGTACATAATTCAATATCAGCAGTTCAATATATCAGTATAATATAAAGAATACATTGACCTATATTTCCAACCCATTCTGTAATTTAGAGAATCAGCGCGGAAACAGGCCCTTCAGCCCACTGACCCCGCGCTGACCAGCGATCCCGTACACTAACACGGTCCCACACAAGGGGCAATTTACAATTTTACCATGCCAATTAGCCTACAACCCCGTAGGTCATTAGAGTGTGGGTGGAAACCGGAACACCCGGAGAAAACCCAGTATGCCCGGTGGCGCAGCGGTAGAGTTGCTGCCTTTAAGTATTAAGTATATACCGGTCCAAGTATTTTAAAAATCTTGTTATTGTACCTACCACGCCTACCTCCTCTGACAGCTCATTCCACATACCACCACCCTCTGAGTGCAGAATTTGTCAAATTATATTGTTGATAACACTGGCAAGTTGGTAAATGTGTCAAGAAATTAATTAACTGATGTTAAGACAGAGATAGATAGATTCTTGGTTAGTACGGGTGTCAGAGGTTATGGGGAGAAGGCAGGAGAATGGGGTTAGGAAGGAGAGATAGATCAGCCATGATTGAATGATGGAGTAGACTTTATGGGCTGAATGGCCTAATTCTACTCAAGTCAAGTCAAGAGAGTTTATTATCATGTGTCCCAGATAGGACATTGAAATTCTTGCTTGCTTGATGATGCTGCCAGCCTTTTTGAGGTAGCGACTGCGATAGATCCCTTTGATGGTGGGAAGGTCAGAGCCGATGATCGAGAGCCGACGACCAGAGCAGTGGTCACAACTTTCTGCATTATTTTCCGCTCCAGGGCGCTCAAGTTGCTGAACCAAGCCACGGTGCAACCAGTCAGCAAGCTCTCTACTGTGCACCTGTAGAAGTTCGAGAGTGTCCTCCTTGACATACCGACTCTCCGTAATCTTCTCAGGAAGTAGAGGCACTGATGTGCTTTCTTTATAATTGTATCAGAGTGCTGTGACCAGGAAAGATCTTCGGAAATATGCAGGCCCAGGAATTTGAGGTTCTTGACCCTTTCCACCATCGTTGATATAAATAGGATTGTGAGTCCCTATCCTACTCCTTCCAAAGTCCACAAACAGTTCCTTGGTTTTTCTGGTGTTGAGAGCCAGGTTATTGTGCTGGCACCATTTAGTCAATCGGTCGATCTCACTTACCAGAGGACTGGGAGAAATTCAGAGACCAGCAGAGGAGGACAAAGGGCTTAATTAGGAAAGGAAAAATAGATTATGAAAGAAAACTGGCAGGGAGCATAAAAACTGACTGCAAAAGTTTTTATAGATATGTGAAGAGAAAGAGATTAGTTAAAACAAATGTAGGTCCCTTGCAGTCAGAAACAGGTGAGTTGATCATGGGGAACAAGGATATGGCGGACCAATTGAATAACTACTTTGGTTCCGTCTTCACAAAGGAATAATCTGCCGGAAATAGCAGGGGACCGCGGGTCAAAGGAGGAATTGAGTGAAATCCAGGTTAGTCGGGAAGTGGTGTTGGGTAAATTGAATGGATTAAAGGGCAATAAATCCCCTGGGCTAGATAGGCTGCATCCCAGAGTACTTAAGGAAGTAGCTCCGGAAATAGTGGATGCATTAGTGATAATCTTTCAAAACTCTTTAGATTCTGGAGTAGTTCCTGAGGATTGGCGGGTAGCAAACATAACCCCTCTTTTTAAGAAGGGAGGGAGGGAGAAAACGGGGAATTACAGACCAGTTAGTCTAACATCGGTAGTGGGGAAACTGCTAGAGTCAGTTATTAAAGATGGGATAGCAGCACATTTGGAAAGTGGTGAAATCATTGGACAAAGTCAGCATGGATTTACGAAAGGTAAATCATGTCTGACGAATCTTATGGAATTTTTCGAGGATGTAACTAGTAGCGTGGATAGGGGAGAACCAGTAGATGTGGTGTACCTGGACTTCCAGAAGGCTTTCGACAAGGTCCCACATAAGAGATTAGTATACAAACTTAAAGCATAGGGCATTGGGGGTTCAGTATTGATGTGGATAGAGAACTGGCTGGCAAACAGGAAGCAAAGAGTAGGAGTAAACGGGTCCTTTTCACAATGGTAGGCAGTGACTAGTGGGGTACCGCAAGGGTCCATGCTGGGACCCAGTTATTTACAATATACATTAATGATCTGGATGAGGGAACTGAATGCAACATCTCCAAGTTTACGGATGACTCTAAGCTGGGGAGCAGTGTTAGCTGTGAGGAGGATGCTAGGAGACTGCAAGGTGACTTGAATAGGCTGGGTGAGTGGGCAAATGTTTGGCAGATGCAGGATAAATGTGAGGTTATCCACTTTTTTTGGTGGGAAAAACAGGAAAACAGACTATAATCTAAATGGTGGCCGATTAGGAAAAGGGGAGATGCAGCGAGACCTGGGTGTCACGGTACACCAGTCATTGAAAGTAGGCATGCAGGTGCAGCAGGCTGTGAAGAAAGCGAATGGTATGTTAGCTTTCATAGCAAAAGGATTTGAGTATAGGAGCAGGGAGGTTCTACTTCAGTTGTATAGGGTCTTGGTGAGACCACACCTGGAATATTGCGTATAGTTCTGGTCTCCAAATCAGAGGAAGGACATTATTGTCATAGAGGGAGTGCAGAGAAGGTTCACCAGACTGATTCCTCGGATGCCAGGACTGTCTTATGAAGAAAGACTGGATAGACTCGGTTTATACTCTCTAGAAGGCTGGGTGATCAAGCAATTGTAATATTTCTAGTTTGGGTGCTGTGACTTGGGGATGTAGCTGGGGCAAGAACACCAATTGCCAGTGTTCTTGCCCCAGCTATATCCCCAAGTCACAGCACCCAAACTAGAAATATTACAATTGCTTCATCACCAAAGCTTCATGCAATAGTTACGGAACTTCACGTATTTCCAATCTTGAGATAGAGGCCAACGCTCCCCTCGACAATTCCCATTATATTGATCCACAAGCATTGAGCAAAATAGATATCTGCCAAATCTTTCTATTCCCCCATATTGAGGTTAGTTTAGTTTAGAGATACAGCATGGAAACAGGCTCTTCAGCCCATCTAGTCCATGCCGACCAGCAATTCCCATACTATCCTACTCACTCAGGACAATTTACAATTTTTACCAAAGGCAATTCATCTACAAACATGTAAGTCTTCACAGGTCACCCCTGCCCCAGAGGAAATCAGAATCCCTGTCCCCTGCACCAACTGTTGAAACAAGAAACTGTGGATGCTGGTTGATATGCAAAAGGACACAAAAATGCTGAAGTAATTCAGCGGCTCAGGCAGCCTCTGTGCAGAACATGGACAGGTGATGGAGGTGGGAAGATGTGCCTAGGTATGGGATGGTTGGAGGTGAGGGAAATGTCAGAGGATGGTGTGTTGTAGGCGACGGCTGGTGGGGTGAAGCATGAGGGGAATACAATCCTTGTTCTGTCTGGAGGCTGAGGGAGATTAATAGAACTACAGGACACTGAGTAGACATGGCTGAGGAATCCATCTGTGACAGGAGGGAAAAACGGTTTACCAAAGAACAAGACATCTTGGAGATCCTAGAATGGCAGCAGATGTGGCTGAGACAGAGGGAATGAGAGTCAGGGATAGCATCTTTACAAGAGGCAGGATGGGAGGAAGTATAGTCCACATTACTGTGGAAGTCAGGTTTGTTGCACATGTCCATCGATAGTCTGTCTCCTGTGATGGAGACGGAGTAATCAGGAAAGGCTCGAGAGGTGTCGGTTATAGTCCAGGTGAATTTGAGGGCGGGGTGGAAGATAATAGCGGATAATTAAATGCTCGAATTTTGCAGTCATCAATGTAGTGGAAATGGTTGGGGACTGGGCCAGTGTAGACTAGAAATTAGGGCTGTACGACGTAACCCACACAAAAAGCAGGCGTTGCTGGGACCACGGTTGCCCACGATTACATATTTAACGGAGTAAGTCAAAGGAGTCGAAAGAGAAGTTGTCGCGGGTGAGGACAAGTGGAGGAGAGTGTTAGTGGAGGGAGCATTATTGGGTCTCTGTTGGAGGAAGTGGTAGAGGGCCTCTGTGTTCTCAGCGACCAACCCCACCACCCACACCGGCTCCCTCTTTGTTCTCGGTGGCATCTCAACCGCTGCAACCCTCACCCACTTCCACCCTCACTCTCACCCACCCTCATCCTCACCCACCCTCACCCTCACCCACCAACACCCACCCTCACCCACTCACCCACTCACCCTCACTCACCCTCACCCACCCTCACCCTCACCCACCAACACCCACCCTCACCCACTCTCACCCTCACTCACCCTCACCCACACCCCACCCTCACCCACTCTCACCCTCACCCTCACCCACCCTCACCCACACCCACCTCACCCACACCCACCCTCACCCACCTATACCCACCCTCACCCACACCCACCCTCACCCACTCTCACCCTCACCCTCCCTCACCCTCACCCACCCTCACCCACACCCACCCTCACCCTCCCTCACCCACCTATACCCACCCTCACCCACCCTAAGTCTCACCCACCAACACCCACCCACCTCCACCCTCACCACCTGCCTCCACCCTCACCCACCTCCACCCTCACCCACCTCCACCCCTCACCCACCTGCCTCCACCCTCACCCACCTCCACCCTCACCCACCTGCCTCCACCCTCACCCACCTCCACCCTCCCCCACCTGCCTCCACCCTCACCCACCTGCCTCCACCGTCCCCCACCTGCCTCCACCCTCCCGCACCTGCCTCCATCCTCACCCACCTCCACCCTCCCCACCTGCCTCCACCCTCACCCACCTGCCTCCACCGTCCCCCACCTGCCTCCACCGTCCCCCACCTGCCTCCACCCTCCCCCACCTGCCTCCACCCTCACCCACCTCCACCCCCACCCACCTCCACCCTCACCTACCCTCGCCCTCACCCACCTCCACCCTCACCTACCCTCACCCTCACCCACCTCTACCCTCACCCACCTCCACCCTCCCCCACCTGCCTCCACCATCCCCCACCTGCCTCCACCTTCCCCCACCTGCCTCCACCTTCCCCACCTGCCTCCACCCTCCCCCACCCACCTCCACCCTCCCCCACCTGCCTCCACCCTCACCCACCTGCCTCCACTCTTAGTGACGGCCCTCTTCCCTCTCCCGATGTCTGTCTCCTGTCTGACCCACTAACTATTGATTCCCGTGTCGATATCGCTCTGCCTGCCTTCACCCTACCTCGCTGTGCCTCAGAGCCAGGACCAGTGTCACAGGTTCAAGGTGATCATCTGACACTATTCCACACTGCAGAACAAGCCTGAGATTTGCCCTCCTGACCCCTCACTGAACCTCCACTGTCACAATGATGGTGAATACCAACAGATTCCCCTCCAAGTCATACACCACCCTGCCTTTGACTTGTGTCACTAATCTGTCAACACCAACAACTCCTGCCCAACAACAGTCTATTATGGAGGCTGCAGCAGCTCTCTGTACTATTCCTGTTGCAGCCACACATCACACCACACATGGTGGAGCAGCGGGAGAGTTGCTGCCTTACAGCGCCAGACATCCGGGTTCGATCTTTATCTTGCATGAATCTTTACATATTGTATTACCTAGTACCTTACATATTGTAATACCCAGTAAATCCAAAGGGTTTCTACAGCTATAGTAAATCCAAAGGGTTTCTACAGCTATATTAATAGCAAACGGATAACGAAGGATAAAATTGGTCCATTAGAGAGTCAGAGTGGACAGCTATCTGCAGAGCCAAAAGAGATGGGGGAGATATTGAACAATTTCTTTTCTTCGGTATTCACCAAGGAGAAGGATATTGAATTATGTGAGGTAAGGGAAACAAGTAGAGTAGCTATGGAAACTATGAGATTCAAAGAAGAGGAAGTCCTGACACCTTTGAAAAATATAAAACTGGATAAGTCTCCAGGTCCTGACAGGATATTCCTTAGGACATTGAGGGAAGTTAGTGTAGAAATAACAGGGGCTATGACAGAAATATTTCAAATGTCATTAGAAACGGGAATAGTGCCGGAGGATTGGCGTACTGCGCATGTTGTTCCATTGTTTAAAAAGGGTTCAAAGAATAAACCTAACAATTATAGACCTATTAGTTTGACATCAGTGGTGGGCAAATTAATGGAAAGGATACTTAGAGATAATATATATCAGCATCTGGATAAACAGGGCCTGATTAGGAACAGTCAACATGGATTTGTGCCTGGAAGGTCATGTTTGACTAATCTTCTTGAATGTTTTGAAGAGGTTACTAGGGAAATTGATGAGGGTAAAGCGGTGGATGTTGTCTATATGGACTTCAGTAAGGCCTTTGACAAGGTTCCACGGAAGGTTGGTTAAGAAGGTTCAATTGTTGGGTATTAATGGTTTCATCTTTGTCACCTTGTCTTCATCTTTCTGCTAAGCAACCTGTAAATAAGCTGCAGATATGAGGAACTGCAGGTGCTGGTTTACAAACAAAATACTCAGTGGGTCAGATGTCATCTCTGGAGAACATGGATTGGAAACATATCTTCAGCATTATTGTGCTGGGGTGGGAGGGAGGGAGGAAGGTTTGAACGTTGGAAGAGAGGAGGGGTGCTCTACCTCACTGCCTCCCACCCCTACAAAAAGAAGGGTCCCGACCCGAAACATCACCGATCCATATTCTCCAGTGATGCTACTCATATTTTGCTTGGGCAGTTTACAGTTACAACACAGCGATATGAATATTGATTTCTCTCACTTCATACTCATACTCCTTACATCCCCCCTCTCTCCATCCCTCCCCCACCCTAGTCATCGTACTAGTTTCACTGTTGTCCTGCTGAGTCTGTATCACTCGTTATCACCTGCCCCACAGCCAACAATGGACCATTGTGGGCTCCATCGTTATCGTAATTGATTATTATTGGTTTTTGCGTATCTTCCTTTCATTTGTCCTAAGAACCGTCTATATCTCTTGTTCCCCTCTCCCCTGACTCTCAGTCTGAAGAAGGGGCTCGACCTGAAACGTCACCCATTCCTTCTCTCCAGAGATGCTGCCTGACCCACTAAGTAACTCCAGCTTTTTGTGTCTGCCAGTAACTAAGCTGAATTGTCCTACAAACCTGGGTGCCTATTGTAAAGTACATAAAGCTGTTCACAGGGAAGAGGGACAAATGACATCACCCTATTGAGGAGGTGAGCTGATGTGTTCCTGCACTCCCTCATTCTGTGATTTTTCAAATCCCAAATCTCCATGACCCTGGCGTTCACCAGGCGTGCACAACCCATTTCTCATGCCCTGTCAACTAAAACCACACTTGTAGTTTACTTTTAGTTTAGCGATACAGCGCGGAAACAGGCCCTTCGGCCCACCGAGTCACAGGTTCGCATGTTCACAAGTTAGAGGAGTAGAATTAGGCCGTTTGGCCCTTCAGGTCCATTCTGCCATTCAATCACGGCTGATCTTTGCCTCCTAATCCCATTTTCCTGCCTTCTCCCCATAACATTTGACACCCTTTCAAATCAAAAATGTGTCTATCCCTGCCTTAAAGATATCCACTGACTTGGCCTCCACAGCCCTCTGTGGCAATGAGTTGCACAGGTTCCCCACCCTCTGACTAAAGAAGTTCCTCCTCACCTCCTTTTTAAAAGAGCTCCCTGCTGAGGCTATGACCTCTGGTCCAAGGTTCCACGCTGACCAGGGATCCCCGCACACTAGCACTACCCTACACACACTAGGAACAATTTACAATCTTTACCAAAGCCAATTAACATACAAACATGTCCGTCTTTGGAGTGTGGGAGAAAACTGGAGATCGCGGAGAAAGCCCACACAGGTCACGGGGAGAACGTGCAAACTCCGTACAGACAGCACCCGCAGTCAGGATGGAACCTGAGTCTCTGGCAATGTAAGGCTGTGTTTAGATGTAAAGAAATATAAATGTAGCTACTTAATGCACCTCTGGGGTGGTTCCAACACTCACAGGAAGGCACATTTACTCATGAAATTATAACCGGCGCCGACAGTGGGACTTTATAAATAAACGATATTAGCAGGGATTTACACTTCCTAAGGAACTAAAGGATTTACGGAATCTAGGCATAGGACATCCTCTAGCCACTGAGTCAAGAGCGTTTTATTGCCATATGTCCAAGATAGAACAATGAAATTCTTATTTGCAACATCACAGGTAAATATAGTATATGTAAACAATATAATAAACGAGAAAATAGTCACACATACATATATACACACACACACACGCACACACACAGTACATTCAGAAACTATTCCGACCCCTTCACTTTTTCCACATTTTTTTTACATTACAGCCTTATTCTAAAATGGATTAAACTTTTTTTTTTATCATCAATCTACACACAATACCCCATAATAAAGAAACAAAATACTTCACAGTTATTTATTTTTAATTACTTTGCAAAAATGTCTAAACATCTGTTTTTGCTTCTTCATTCCGGGGTATTATGTGTAGATTGATGATAAAACAAATAAAATTAATCCATTTTAAAATAAGGCTGGAACGTAACAAAATGTGGAAAAAGTGAAGGGGTCTGAATAGTTTCTGAATGCACTGTGTGTGTGTGTGTGTGTATATATATATGTATATATATATATATATATACTCACCTATGTACACATGAAAACAAACTATAATAGTGCAAAAAGACAAAACCGATGTCCTCAACTCTATGTGGTGTTT
Organism: Okamejei kenojei; assembly: GCA_035221665.1. Lineage (NCBI taxonomy): Eukaryota > Metazoa > Chordata > Chondrichthyes > Rajiformes > Rajidae > Okamejei > Okamejei kenojei. Next base: position 1,982,590 of record CM069151.1, on the reverse strand, counting down.
AATAGCCTGATGGTTGTAGTGAAGAAGCTGTTCCTGAACCTGGACGTTACAGATTTCAGGCGCCTGTACCTTCTTCCCGATGGCAGGAGTGAATGAGTGTGTGGCCAGGGTGGTGAAACATAATTTCTCCAGATATGCTGTCTGAGCCGCTGAGTTACTCCAGCATTTTATGTCTATAGAGTCATAGATTGATACAGTGTGGAAACAGGTGCTTCGGCCCAACTCACCCACACTGGCCAACATTTCCCAGCTACGAAGGTAGGCACAAAATGCTGGAGTAACTCAGCGGCTGAGGGAGCATCCCTGGAGAGAAGGAATGGGCGACGTTTTGGGTTTACCTTCGATTTAAACCAGCATCTGCAGTTCTTTCTTACACACAATGTCCCAGCTACACTGGTCCCACTTGCCCGTGCTTGGTCCATATCCCTCCAATCCTGTCCTATCCATGTACCTGTCTAACTGTTTCTTAAATGATGGGATAGTCCCAGCCTCAAGAACCTCCTCTGGCAGCTTGTCCCATACACCCACCACCCTTTGTGTGAAAAAGTTACCCCTCGGATTCCTGTTAAATCTTTTCCAATTCACCTTGAACCTATGTCCTCTGGTCCTCCATTCCCCTACTCTAGGCAACAGACGCTGTGTATCTACCCAATCTATTCCTCTCATGATTTTGGACATCTCTATAAGATCACCCCTCATAGTCCTGTGCTCCATGGAATAGAGACCCAGCCTACTCAACCTCTCCCTATAGCTGCTAACTTCTACACTCAATACTCTGACTGATGAAGGCCAATGTGCCAAAAGCCTTTTTGACCACCTTATCTACCTGCAACTCGACCTTCAAGGAACCATGCACCTGTACTCCTAAATCCCTCTGCTCCACAACACTACCCAGAGGCCTACCATTTACTGTGTAGGTCCTGCACTTGTTAGACTTTCCAAAATGCAACACCTCACACTTCTTGTATTAAATTCCATCAACAATTCCTCCGCCCACCTGACCAATCGATCTGGATCCTGCTGCAATGGTTGACTATCTTGGGTCTCTGGAGATGCTGGCTGCGTTTTTGAGGCAGCGACTCCAGTAGATCCAGTAGAGGATATATCCAGTAGATATCCTCAGTATCCCACTCTTCCCAGCGTGTGCTTGATCAGTTCTGCAACAATCGTTATCATCCCCATACCTTCCGAAGACATTGGAAAAGCCCCGAGAAATGTATTGCGGACATTAGCCGCAAAGAGCCGCAAGCAGCTAGAGTTTCCCAAAGGTGGCGCGGCGGTAGTCGCTGCCCCACAGCGCCAGAGACCCGGGTCCGATCCGTGGGCGCGGAGTTTGTACCTTCTCCCCGTGCCCTGCGTGGGTTTTCCCCGGGATCTCCGGTTTCCTCCCACACTCCAAAGACGTGAGGGTTTGTAGGTTAATTGGCTTCGGTAGAAACAACGGCCGTAGTGAGTGTAGGATCGTGTTATGTGTGGGAACCGCTGGTCTATGCGGACTCGAATGGTCTGAGTCCGAGCTGTATCTCTAAATTAATCTAAATCGTTAGCCGCCACTTTGACTGGGATTGTTTATATTTAAACATATATTAATCCCGCCGCTCTCAACATTCAGTTTGGATTAAATCAACTGAAATCGTTCCAAGTTATTGCAAATTTGTAGGAGGTAGCGCTATCCTCCTCAACCCAGACTTAGCTCACTTGTGATCAGCCTGTCCCGGGATTCAGTGGCTGGTGGACAAGGACTGCACTGTTTCAAAAACTTCCTGCTGCCCGACATACCCGGCGCACAGACCTTCCCTCACAAGCAGTGCCCGGCGCCGCTTGCCTGTCCCTGGTGCCAGAGTCTGAAGAAGAAATTCCACCCGTTCCTTCTCTCCAGAGATGCTGCCTGTCCCGCTGAGTGACTCCAGCTTTGTGTGTCTGTCTGCCTTCATGTCCAGTGTCCCAGCGCCGCTAACACTGGACGCATCCATGCAGCACACCCCTGCTAAATGTAGAGGATGTCTTACCGTGTCCATGGCGTGGTGGCATCCAGCCGGCGCACAGCGACTGCCCCTGACTGAAGACGAGCTGTGTGTGTGAGTGTGTGTGTGTGAGGACCGGCAAGGTGCAGCGCTGCAAGTCTCCACTGGTAACCGCCCCGCTGTCGCGGAGTCTGCTGTTGGGTATTACAATGCGTCCCAGCCCCGCACCCTCACACCGGCCACGGCTGCCTCACAGCTTCAATCCTCACCTCGCCTGCTGTTTGTGTGGAGTTTGCACCTTCCCCCTGTCACCTCGTGGGTTTCATCCCGCATTCTAAAGATGTGTGGGCTTGTAGGTTCATTGGCCTCTGAAAACTACCCCCGAATGCGTACGGAGTGGACGCGAAAATGGGATAACTGATAGAAACAAGGGTCAACGAATGATCGATGGTCCGCATGGACCTGGTGGGCCGAAGGGTTTGTTTCCATGCCGCATCACTAAACTGAGCCTCGCTAACCGAGCCTAGCCCGTCTCTTTGAACTACCACCCTCCTAGGTCCCCTTTTACCTTGTGTAGGAAGGAACTGCAGATGCTGGTTTATACTGAAAACTAAAACAAAATGCTGGAATAACTCAGTGGATCAGGCAGCATCTCTGAAGAAGGGTCCTGACCCGAAACGATACGTCACCCATTCCTTTTCTCCAGAGATGCTGCCCGACTGAGTTACTCCAGCATTTTGTGTCTATCTTCCCTATTGCCTTGTCCTTCCTTCCAGACTTTTATAAAGTTTCTCCTTCAGTGTTAGGCCCAGCCCTCTTTGTGAAGGGTCTCCTGGAGCACTGTCTCTCCACTCTCTGCTGTTGCCTCTGGTGTGATCACCTAAGTCCATGTTGTACGTCTCATTGTTTGTTCCACCACAGGATTGTGAACACACTCTCTCCCAGTCTCCTACTCCCCTCCCCTGCAACGTAAATAGCCTGAGAGTCTACGCATGACTGAGACCTTTCATTCATGCTCACCCATTCTGGCTTCCCTATGACCTCTCGACATCCTTCCTGGTGTGAGACCAGTGCTGACCCTGGAATCTTCAATTCTTGAGAGGAATAGATCTTCTTCCTCGTGTCCGGCCATCTTCTATATCACGTCTTTCCGGTCAGTCAGTGACGGTTGACGGTCGGTGGTTGCAGAATTGGCTACTTCCGTCAGTCACTGTGGTACAGTTTCTGTCGGCAGCATTGCCCGGGATGCACCATGTGGAGGCTTCTGCTTGCATCCCAGAGGAATAGATGGGGTAGATGCACAGAGTCTCTTGCCTAGAGTAGGGCAATTGAGGACATAGTTTTAAGATGAGGGGAGAAAGATTTAATAGAAATCTGAGAGGTAACCTTTTCACACAAAGGGTAGTGGGGTGTATAGAACGAGTTGCCAGAGGAGGGAGTTGAGGCGGGGACTATCGCAACGTTTAAGAACCATTTAGACAGGTAATGGATAGGACAAGGTTAGTGGGATATAGACCAAACGCACAAAAGAGGAATAGGTGGGACTAGTGTAGATGGGACATGTTGGCCGGTGTGGGCAAGTTGGGCCGAAGGGCCTGTTTCCACACTGCATCACTCAATGACTTTAAATGGAGTCTGGCATCTACTTCTGGATCCCCAGTCTGTATAAAAGTTGTGGAGCTCCAGAATAGGTTTATTGGAAGAGTTCCAATGATGAAGGGTTTCAACCTCCATGTGCTGCACACTGGTGTACGGGTAGAGTTGCTGCCTTAGAGCGACAGGGTCCTGAGTTTGACCCTGACGACGTGTTGTCTGTACAGAGTTTGTACTTTCTCCCTGTGACCTGTGTGGGTTTTCTCCGCGAGCTTCGGTTTCTCCCACACTCCAAAGATGTACAGGTTTGCCAGTTAATTGGCTTGGTATAATTGTAAATTGTCCCTAGTGAGTGTAGGATAGTGTTAGTGTGCGGGGATCGCTGGTCGGCACGGACTCATGGGCCAAAGGGCCTTTATCCGCACTGTATCTCTAAACTAAACTGAACTAAAAGAAGTTGACGCTGTTTCTCTTGGAGCAAAGAAGGTTGAGAAGAGGTTTGAAAGAGAAAATAGAGAAAAATTGCTCCAGTTAGTGGATGATTCAAAGATCAGACAACACATACATGGACTGGGGGGCAAAAGCCAGCATGGTATTTTGGGGAAGGGGGCAGGGGAGTGATATGTAGGAGATGCATTTGTTTTATACCCAAAACATTTACGTAAAGCCAATCTGTACTTTCTAAACAGGACCAGATAGGCCCAAGAGAAAGTTATATGGAGGACCACAAAAGCCACACAGAAATCCAGTGTGGGGCAATAACTGGAAGATGGCGGAAACATGGGCAACTGAGGCTGAATAGAAAACTGTACGTAGATGAATACACGAGTGTAGGAAGGAACTGCAGATGCTGCTTTTAACCAAAGATTGACACAAAAATCTGGAGTAACTCAACGGGTCAGGCAGCGACCCTGGAGAAGAGGAATAGGGCCCATTTGGGTCTGAAGAAGGGTCCCGACCCGAAACGTCACCTATACCTTGTATCTAGAGATGCTGCCTGACCCGTTGAGTTACTACTCCAGCATTTATAGCTTCCTTTGTGTTGACTAATTCTGTGATTTTATGACGCTGAGTTATTATCTTTTAAAGATATTTGTTCCTGTCTCTATCCAACATTCCTGTTTGCCATATTTTAGATTAGAGATTTTAGTTTAGTTTAGTTTAGTGTAGTTTAGAGACACAGCATGGAAACAGGCCCTTCGGCCCACCGAGTTCATGCTGACCAACGATCCCCGTACATTAGCACCACCCAATACGCACCAGCGACAATTTACAATTATACCATAGCCATTTAGCCTTCAAACCTGAATGTCTTTGTGTGGGAGGAAAGTGGAGCAGCCGGAGAAAACACACACAGGTCACGGGGAGAAGGTACAAACTCTGTACAGACAGCGCCAGTAGTCAGGATGGAACCCAGGACTGTGGCGCTGTGAGGCAGCAACTCTACTGCTGTGTCACCGTGCTGTCCTTTCTCTTTAGACTTTAGAGATGCAGCAAAGAAGCAGGTCCTTTGGCCCACTGAGTCCACGCTGACCAGTGATCCCCGTACACCAGCACTTTCCTAAACACCAGGGACAATTTACAATCTTTACCGGTTATTTGATGTACCGCTGCGCCACCGTGCCGCCCTGATGCATTGCCCATTCACACAGCTAGGCTGGAAATTGTGGAAGTTGAAGCCCCAGCCAACCCGATTGAACATCCTTGTTGAATGTTGTCTTAAAATATATTACTTCATCAAGCAGGGGATCTGAGAAAATCCCCAATGGCTATAGGTTGTTTCACTTCACTGTGCTGCGAAATACGCGCAGTGTCCAACATGTCTAATGTGTTTCATGTAAATTAAATGATCTAATATATAGTTGACATGGATGATTGATCACTAAATCTGTCCATGTGCCCAAAATGAATCTTCAGCATTCTGGAGTGGAGAGAACATAATGGCTGGTCGACCTAAACGGTCCTCGTCGACCAGCGATCCCCACACACTAACACTAATCCACACACACTAGGGACAACTTGCAATTATACCAATCCAATTAACCTACAGACCTGTACGTCTTTGGAATGCGGGAGGAAACTGGAGCACCCGGAGAAAACACACACAGGTCACAGGGAGAACGTACAAATTCTGTATAGACAGCACCCGTGGTCAGGATTGAACACGAGTCTCTGGCACTGCAAGGCAGCAACTCTATCGCCGTGGTGCCCAATTATTAGGTGTTGATAACCACATACAGTGGCTTGCAAAAGTTTTCATACTCCTTGAACTTTTCCAAATTTTGTCACGTTACAACCACAAACGTAAATGTATTTTATTGGGATTTTATGTGATAGACCAACACAAAGTGGTGCATAATTGTGAAGTGGAAGGAAAATGATACATGGTTTCCAAATTTTATTACAAATAAAAAACTGAAAAGTGTGGCGTGCAAAAGTATTCTGCCCCCCTGAGTCAATACTTTGTAGAACCACCTTTCGCTGCAATTACAGCTGCAAGTCTTTTGGGGTATGTCTCTACCAGCTTTGCACATCTAGAGACAGAAATTTTTGCCCATTCCTCTTTGCAAAAGAGCTCAAGCTCAGTCAGATTGGATGGAGAGCGTCTGTGAACAGCAATTTTCAAGTCTTGCAAGAGATTCACAATTGGATTTAGGTCTGGACTTTGACTGGGCCATTCTAACACATGAATATGCTTTGATCTAAACCATTCCATTGTAGCTCTGGCTGTATGTTTAGGGTTGTTGTCCTGCTGGAAGGTGAACCTCCGCCTCAGTCTCAAGTCTTTTGCAGACTCTAACAGGTTTTCTTCCAAGATTGCCCTCTATTTGGCTCCATCCATCTTCCCATCAACTCTGACCAGCTTCCCTGTCCCTGCTGAAAAAAAGCATCCCCACAGCATGATGCTGCCACCACCATGTTTCACAGTGGGGATGGTGTGTTCAGGGTGATGTGCAGTGTTAGTTTTCCGCCACACATATCAGACCAGAGCACCTTCCTCCACATGTTTGCTGTGTCTCCCACATGGCTTGTGGCAAACTGCAAACGGGACTTCTTATGGCTTTGTTTCAACAATGGCTTTCTTCTTGCCACTCTTCCATAAAGGCCCGATTTGTGGAGTGCACGACTAATAGTTGGCCTGTGTACAGATTCTCCCACCTGAGCTGTGAATCTCTGCAGCTCCTCCAGAGTTACCAAGGTCCTCTTGGCTGCTTTTCTGATCAATGCTCTCCTTGCCCGGCCTGTCAATTTAGGTGGACGGCCATGTCTTGGTAGGTTTGCAGTTGTGCCATACTCTTTCCATTTTCGGATGATGGATTGAACAGTGCTCCGTGAGATGTTCAAAGCTTGGGATATTTTTTTATAACCTAACCTGCTTTAAACTTCTCCACAACTTCATCCCTGACCTGTCTGGTATGTTCCTTGGGCTTCATGATGCTGTTTGTTCACTAATGTTCTTTAACAAACCTCCGAGGCCTTCACAGAACTGCTGTATTTATACTGAGATTAGATTACACACAAGTGGACTCTATTTACTAATTAGGTGACTTCTGAAGGCAATTGGTTGCACTGGATTTTATTGAGGGGTATCAGAGTAAAGGAGGCAGAATACTTTTGTCCACCACACTTTTCAGTTTTTTATTTGTAAAAAAATTTGAAAACCATGTATCATTTTCCTTCCACTTCACAATTATGTGCCACTTTCTGTTGGTCTATCACATAAAATCCCAATAAAATACATTTACGTTTGTGGTTGCAACGTGACAAAATGTGGAAACGTTCAATGGGTATGAACACTTTTGCAAGCCACTGTAACCATATAACAATTACAGCACGGAAACAGGCCATCTCGGCCCTTCCAGTCCGTGCCAATCATTTGTTTTCCCCTAGTCCCATCAACCAGCACTCAGACCATACCCCTCCATTCCCTTCCCGTCCAAATACCTATCTACTTTACTTTTAAATGTTAAAATCGATCCTGCCTCCACACTTCTGCTGGAAGCTCATTCCACACAGCCACCACCCTCTGAGTAAAGAAGTTCAACCTCAATAAGGGACGGAGGTTATCCCTAAACCTCCGTCCCTTAATTCGCATGTCATTCCCTCTTGTTTGCATCTTCCCTACCCTCAATGGGAAAAGCTTATCCACGTCAACTCTGTCTATCCCTTTCATCATTTTAAAGACCGCAATCATGTCCCCCCTTAACCTTCTGCGCTCCAAAGAATAAAGACCTAACTTGTTCAACCTTTCTCTGTAACATAGTTGCTGGAACCCAGGCGACATTCTAGTAAATCTCCTCTGTACTCTCTCTATTTTGTTGACATCCTTCCTATAATTAGGCAACCAAAATTATACACCATACTCCAGAATTGGTCTTACCAATACCTTGTACAATTTCAACATTACTTCCCTACTCCTATATTCAATGCTCTGATTTATAAAGGCCAGCACACCAAAGGCTTTCTTTACCACCCCATCTACATGCGATTCCACCTTCAGGGAACTATGCACAGTTACTCCTAGATCTCTCTGTTCCACAGCATTCCTCAATTCCCTACCATTTACCATGTACGTCCTATTTTGATTTGTCCTGCCAAGATGTAGCACTTCACACTTATCAGCATTAAACTCCATCTGCCATCTTTAAGCCCACTTTTCCAAATGGCCCAAATCTCTCTGTAGACGTTGAAAATCTACTTTATTATCCACAACGCCACCTATCTTGTATCATCTGCATACTTACTTATCCAATTTTCCACCCCATCATCCAGATCATTGATGTACATGACAAACAACAGTGGACCCAACACAGATCCCTGAGGCACCCCACTGGTCACCGGCTTCCAACCTGACAAACAGCCATCCACCATTACTCTCTGACATCTCCCATTTCAGCCACTGTGAATCCATCTTGCTACTCCGCCATTAACACCCCAAAATATTGAACCTTCTCAACCAACCTTCCATGGGGAACCTTGTCAAAGGCCTTACTGAAATCCATATATACAACGTCCACTGCTTTACCCTCATCAATTTCCTAGTTACGCTTCAAAAAATTCAAGAAGGTTTGTCAAACATGACCTTCCAGGCACAAATCCATGTTGACTGTTTGATCAGACCCTGTTTATCCAGATGCTTATATATATTATCTCTAAGTATCCTTTCCATTAATTTGCCCACCACTGACGTCAAACTAACAGGTCTATAATTGCTAAGGTTTATTCTTTGGACCCTTTTTAAACAATGGAACAACATGCGCAATACGCCAATCCTCCGGCACTATTCCCGTTTCTAATGACATTTGAAATATTTCTGTCATAGCTCCTGCTATTTCTACACTAACTTCCCACAATGTCCTAGGGAATATCCTGTCAGGACCTGGAGACTTATCCACTTTTATATTTTTCAAAAGTGTCAGTACTTCCTCCTCTTTCAATTTCATCGTTTCCATAGCTACTCTACTTTTTTCCCTTACCTCACAGAGTTCAATATCCTTCTCCTTGGTGAATACCGAAGAAAATAAATTGTTCAATATCTCCCCCATCTCTTTTGGCTCTGCAGATAGCTGTCCATTCTGGCTCTCTAATGGTCCAATTTTATCCCTCGTTATCCTTTTGCTATTAATATAGCTGTAGAAACCTCATATCTTCTTTTAGCCTTCCTAATTTCTTTCTTAAGATTCTTTTAACATTCTTTATACTCCTCTAGCACCTCATTTACTCTATGCCTCCTATAATTATTGTAGATATCTCTCTTTTTTCGAAACAATGTCCAATTTCCCTTGAAAACCATGGCTCTTTCCAATTTTTACTATTTCCTTTCAACCTAACAGGGACATAAAGATTGTACTCTTACAATTTCCCCTTTAAATGTCCTCCATTTCTCTTCTACATTCTTCCCATAAAACAAAGTGTCCCAATTCACTCCTTTTAAATCCTTACGCATTCCCTCAAAGTTAGCCTTTCTCCAATCAAAAATCTCCACCCTAGGTCCAGTTCTGACTCTCTTCCATAATTATATTGAAACTAATGGTATTGTGATCACTGGTCCCGAAAGTGCTCACCAATGCATACCTCCGTCACCTGACCTGCCTTCATTTCCTAACAGGAGGTCCAGCACTGCCCTTCTCTGGTCGATACCTCTATGTACTGCTGCAAAAAAACTATCCTGCACACATTTTACAAACTCCAAACCATCCAGCCCATTTACAGAATGTGTTTCCCAGTCTATGTGTGGAAAATTGAAATCTCCCACAATCACTACCTTGTACTTACTACTAATATCTGCTATCTCCTTACATATTTGCTCTTCCAATTCTCGCTCCCCATTTGGCGGTCTATAATACACCCCTAAAAGTGTTGCTACACCGTTCCCACTTCTCAGTTCCACCCAAATAGCCTCCCTAGAGGCTAATCTATCCTGCCAAAGCACTGCTGTAATATCCTCTCTGACAAGCAATGCACACCTCCACCTCTGATCCCTCCAATTCTATCACACCTGAAGCAACGAAATCCTGGAATATTTAGTTTCCAATCACAGCCCTCCTGCAACCATGTTTCACTGATTGCCACAACATCATATTTCCAGGTGTCAATCCAGGCTCTAAGTTCACCCACCTTTCTTACAATGCTCCTAGCATTAAAATATACACATTTTAGAAACCCACCATCCATTATTCTCTGTCTATTATCTTTTTCATCTTTCTCGCCTACACGTTTTTGGGTCCGAGAGCTTCCCGGGGGGGGGGGGGGGGGGGGGGGGGGTTCTCTGCCTCTTGCCCCACACCTGTCCCCTAGCCCCTCTAACCGAGTCCCTCCACCCAGCCTTTCTAGTTTAAAGTCTCCCCAGTAGCCTTTGCAAATCTTCCTGCCAGGATATTGGTCCCTCTCGGGTTCAAATGCAACCCGTCCTTTTTGTACAGGTCATGCCTTCCCCAAAAGAGGTCCCAGTGATCAAGAAACTTGAATCCCTGCCCACTGCACCAGTCCCTCAGCCACGCATTTATCCTCCACCTCATTCCATTTCTACTCTCACTGTCACGCGGCACAGGCAGTAATCCTGAAATCGTTACCCTTTTGGTCCTTCTCCTTAACTTTCCCCCCAACTCCCTAAATTCTCCCTTCAGGACCTCGTCACTTTTTCTGCCTATGTCATTGGTACCTATGTGTACAACAACATCAGGCTCCTCTCCCTCCCTTTTCAGAATCTTTTGTACACCATATAACCATATAACAATTACAGCACGGAGACAGGCCCTCTCTGCCCTTCCGGTCCGTGCCGACCATTTGTTTTCCCCTAGTCCCATCTACCTGCACTCAGACCATACCCCTCCATTCCCTTCACGTCCATATACCTATCCACTTTACTCTTAAATGTTAAAATCGATCCTGCCTCCACCACTTCTGCTGGAAGCTGATTCCACACAGCCACCACCCTCTGAGTAAAGAAGTTCCCCCTCACGTTACCCCGAAACCTCTGTCCCTTAATTCTCATGTCATGCCCTCTTGTTTGAATCCCCTACCCTCAATGGGAAAAAACGTATCCACGTCAACTCTGTCTATCACTTTCATCATTTTAAAGACCTCAATCAAGTCCCCCTTAACCTTCTGAGCTCCAATGAATAAAGACCTAACTTGTTCAAACCTTTCTCTGTAACATAGTTGCTGGAACCCTGGAAACTTATAGTAAATCTCTCTGTTTACTCTCTCTATTTTGTTGATATCCTTCCTATAACTAGGCGACCAAAATTGTACACCATACTCGAATTGGTCTTACCAATGCCTTGTACAATTTTAACATTACTTCCCTACTCCTATATTCAATGCTCTGATTTATAAAGGCCAGCACACCAAAGGCTTTCTTTACCACCCTATCTACATGCGATTCCACCTTCAGGGAACTATGCACTGTTATTCCTAGATCCCTCTGTTCCACAGCATTCCTCAATTCCCTACCATTTACCATGTACGTCCTATTTTGATTAGTCCTGCCAAGATGTAGTACGTTCTGACACATGCGAGACCCTGGCACCAGGGAGGCAAACTACCATCCGGGTCTCCCGACAGCGTCCAAAGAATCGCCCATCCGACCCCCTAACTATAGAGTCCCCTATTACAATTGCCCTCCTCTTTTTGCTACCCTTCTGAGCATCAGGGCCGGTCTCTGTGCTGAAGACCCGGCCGCTGTTGCTGCCCCCAGCTAGGCTGTCCCCTCCAATCGTACTCAAACCCGAGTACCTATTTTCCAGGTGTACAGTCACAGGGGTACTCTCTAGCCCCTGCCTCTGCCCCTTGCCCTTCCTAACTGTGACCAACCTGTCTGCCTCCTGTGGTCTGGGAGTGACTACCTCCCTGTAGCTCCTCTCTATGACCTCCTCACTCTCCCTGACCAGACGGAGGTCATCGAGCTCTGCTCCAGGTTCCTAACACAGTCCTTTAGGAGCCCCATCTCAACACACCTGGCGCAGATGTGGATGTCTGGAGGGCTATCAGATTCCCTGACCTCCCACATCTGACATCCAGAACAGTACACTGCCCTGGCCTTCATACTCCCCCCTTATACAGGATACAATATCAACACAATACAAAGTACACAACAAACTGCCGAAATCTGATCGCCAATCAGCTTCTTACCCTAGTCCACTTCCCACCAATCAGCTGCTTACTCTAGTATACTTCCCACCAATCAGCGGCTTCCTCAAAAAAAAACACTTCTCTGAATGGAATGTTATGGATTTAGGCAAAAACAAGCCCCGCACTTGATTTTAAAGCTTACCGGTCGGGTGCCGCTCCTCCCCCTCCTTCACCTCCAACGGCTCCTGAGGTTATAAAATTGAACTTGCCTCCACCATTTCCACTGGAAGCTCATTCCACACAGCTACCTCTCTCTGAGTAAAGAAGTTCCCCCTCATGTTACCCCTAAACTTCTGTCCCTTAATTCTCAAATCATGTCCTCTTGTTTGAATCTTCCCTACTCCCAATGGAAAAAGCTTATCCACGTCAACGCTGTCTATCCATCATTTTAAAGACCTCTATCGTCCCCCCTTAACCTTCTGCGCTCCAAAGAATAAAGACCTAACTTGTTCAATCTTTCATCTGTAACTTAGTTGCTGAAACCCAGGCAACATTCTAGTAAATCTCCTGGGTACTCTTTCTATTTTGTTGACATCTTTCCTATAATTTGGCGACCAAAATTGTACACCATACTCCAGAATTGGCCTCACCAATGCCTTGTACAATTTTAACATTACATCCCAACTTCTATACTCAATGCTCTGATTTATAAAGGCCAAAAGCTTTCTTTACCACCCTCTCTACATGCGATTCACCTTCAGGGAACTATGCACAGTTATTCCTAGATCCCTCTGTTGAAATGCATTCCTCAATTCTCTACCATTTACGATGTACATCCTATTTTTATTTGTCCTGCCAAGATGTAGTACCTCACACTTATCATCATTAAACTCCATCTGCCATCTTTCAGCCCACTTTTCCAAATGGCCCAAATCTCTCCGTAGACTTTTAAAATCGACTTCATTATCCACAACACCACATATCTTATTATCATCTGCATACTTACTAATTAAATTTTCCACCCCATCATCCAGATCATTGATGTATATGACAAACAACAGTGGACCCAACACAGATCCCTGAGGCACCCCACTAGTCACTGGCCTCCAACCCGACAAACAGCCATCCACCATTACTCTCTGGTATCTCCCTTTCAGCCACTGTTGAATCCATCTTGCTACTCCACTATTAATACCCAACAATTGAACCTTCTTAACCAACCTTCCATGTGGAACCTTGTCAAAGGCCTTACTGAAGTCCATATAGACAACATCCACCACTTTACCCTCATCGATTTCCCTAGTAACCTCTTCAAAAAATTCAAGAAGATTAGTTGAACATGACCTTCCAGGCACAAATCCATCAAACCCTGTTTATCCAGATGCTTATATATATTATCTCTAAGTATCCTTTCCATTAATTTGCCCACCACTGACGTCAAACTAACAGGTCTATAATTGCTAGGTTTACTCTTAGAACACTTTTTAAGCAATGGAACAACAAGTGCAGTACGCCAATCCTCTGGCACCATTCCCGTTTCTAATGACATTTGAAATATTTCTGTCATAGCCCCTGCTATTTCTGCACTAACTTCCCTCAATGTCCTAGGGAATATCCTGTCAGGATCTGGAGACTTATCCACTTTTATATTTTTCAAAAGTGTCAGGACTTCCTCCTCTTTGATCCTCATAGTTTCCATAGCTACTCCACTTGTTTCCCTTACCTCACATAATTCAATATCTTTCTCCTTGGTGAATACCGAAGAAAAGAAATTGTTCAATATCCCCCCCATTTCTTTTGGCTCTGCAGATAGCTGTCCACTCTGACTCTCTAATGGACCAATTTTATCCCTCGTTATCCTTTTGCTATTAATATAGCTGTAGAAACCCTTTGGATTTACTTTCACCTTACTTGCCAAAGCAACCTCATACCTTCTTTTAGCTTTTCTAATTTCTTTCTTAAGATACTTCAATAACGGAGTATGGGCAATTAGACCTCTCCAACCTCTCGGTCCTGGTCCTGGGCCTCCACAGCCAGAGTGAGCAACACCACAAGTTGGAGGAACAGCACCTCATATTCCGCTTGGGGTGTCTGCATCCTCTGGGCTAAAAAAAAGAAGAAGGGTCTCGTCCCGAAACGTCGCCTATCTCCTTCGCTCCTTAGATGCTGCTGCACCCGCTGAGTTTCTCCAGCCTTTTGTGTACCCTCGATTCTCCAGCATCTGCAGTTCCTTCTTTAACACATGGGCATTTAGAATATAGTGCAATGCAGAAACATGCCCTTTGGCCCACATTACCTGTGCTGACCCTGATGCCAGGTGATGCCACGTGCCTGTGCATGGTCTGTTTCCCTCTATCCCCAGCCTGTTTGCATGACATCCTGTACTGTACAATAATATTTCCTGCGGAAGAGGGAGGAATTGGAATGAGTTTAGTTCAGTTTGAGTTTAGTTTATTGTGATGCGTACCGGGGTACAGTAAAAATCAGCGAGAAGTGGGAGGAGATGATGCAGTATAATGACCCCAGTAGTGGGGGGAAGAAATTCTACAGGGAGGGTATATATTAAAAAGCTGAGTCACAAAGGTAATAATCTCTTGATTATACCTGAGAAACCACAAATAGACACATGGTCAAATAGATCAGAGCCGAATGCATGGCCTGAGAGAAAATGGTTCATGTTTACTGTCCACAGGCTGGGCAAGGAGGGACAGACTTCACTTCAACCTGACTGGGACTAGTGGCTGGGTTGAAGATAAGGCTTTGTATTAAATAGTGGACCTTTGTTGTGAGTAAATCTAGCAATTTACAGAATGTCACAATGTTAGTAATGACAGGAAGGAACGGAGGATCGGGTAAAATGGTGAAAATTAAAGTTTCTTGTTCGAAATGTGGAGAGTTATAGAGTGATACCATGTGGAAACTTCAGCCCAACTTGCCCACACCAACCACCATGTCCCAGCTACACTAGTCCAACCTGCCTGCGTTTGGTCCATATCCCTCCAAACCTGTCCTATCCATGTACCTGTCTAAATGTTTCTTAAACATTGAGATCGTACCTGGCTCAACTACCTCCTCCGGCAGCTCATTCAGTACATCCACCACTGTCTGTGTGAAAATGTGTGAAAATGTGTATAAATGATTTTCCCTCCTCATCTTAAGCCTGTGTCCTCTGGTTCTTGATCTCCCTACTCTGGGCAAAAGACTGTGCGTCTACCCGATCTATTCCTCTCATGAATTTGCACATTGCTGTAAGATCACCCCTCATCCTCCTGCTCTCTAAGGAATAAATTCCTAGTCTGCTCAACCTCCCCCAATAGCTCAGTCCTTCTAGTCCTGGCAATTTCCTCGTAAATTTTCTCTGCACCCTTTGCAGCTTGACAATATCTTTCCTAACACACAGTGCCCAGAATGAAACAAAACTACTGTAAATGTGGCCATACCTATGGCTTATATACTGTAACTGCAACAAACCTCCCAAATTCTATGCTCAATACTCTGACTGTTGAAGGCCAAAGCGCCAAAAGCCTTTTTGACCACGTTATCTACCTGTGAGGCCACCCTCAAGGAACCATGTACCTGCACTCCAAGACCCCTCTGCTCTACAGCTCCCCACCAGAGATCCACCATTCACTGTGTGGGTCCTGCCCATATCAGACATCACAAAATGCAATGCCTCACATTTCTCTGTATTAAATTCCATGAACCATTCTGCAGCCCACCTGGCCAACCGGTCAAGATCCTGCTGCAATATTTGACTCTCATCCTTACTCTCTACGATATCATCCACTTTTATGTAATTTGCATAATTGCTAATTTTGCCATGTACGTTATCATTGATGTAGATGACACACAGTAACGGCCCGTCACCGAACCCCGAGGCACACCACTAGTCACAGGCCTCCAGCCTGAGAAGCAACCTTCCACCATCACCCTCTGCTTCCTTCCATGAAGCCAATGTTCTATCCATCCAGCTATCTCTCCTTGGATCCCGTGATCTAACCCAGAGCAGCCTACCATGCAGAACCTTGATGGATGCCTTACTGTAAACCATATGTATACATCTGCAGTTCTGCCCTAATCAACACTCGACAACATGCACTGGGCAGGGCACGATGCACAGTGGTATGTTCTGCATTGAACACTGTGCTGCGTTGTGTATTTTTCCTTTTGCACTACTTGCGTACTCATATTTAGTTTAGTTTAGAGATACGCCGCGGAAACAGGCCCTTCGGCCCACTGAGTCCGCACCGACCAGCGATCCCCGCACACTAACACTACCCTACACACACTAGGGACAATTTCCAATTTTACCAAGCCAATTAACCTACAAACCTGCATGTCTTTGGAGTGTGGGAGGAAACCGGAGCACCCAGAAAAAAACTCACGCAGGTCACGGGGAGAACGTTCAAACACCGTACAGACAGCACCTGTAGTCAGGATGGAACCCGGGTCTCTGGCGCTGTGAGGCAGCGACTCTACCGCTGCACAATCATGTCGGCCTATACATGTCATCTATTGTATGTTTTGCTGATTAGCACACAAAACAAAACCTTTCACTGTACCTCGGTACGCATGACAATAATAGACCAATAACCAAAACCAATATTAATGCCTGAATAACCCCTTTCCGGTTGCCTGATGTCCAACCTCCCTCCCTTTAACTGCACTGCGATGCTATCAAACAAACCTCTGTGACATGCGTGTTCTGCTCCCCATTACTTCTCAATGCACTGTGACTTTGTAAATCCCACTATAGTGTTCGCTTTGAAAGGTTCGATAGATGGGTAGATGGGTAGATGGGTAGATGGGTAGACGGACAGATGGACAGATGGACAGACAGATGGATGGATGACAGATGGAAGATGGACAGATGATGACAGACAGGATAATGATGACAGATAGATGGATAGATAGATAGATAGATAGATAGAAACTTTATTATCACGTGACATGTCCCAGTGAGATTCTTTGTTTTGCATCCCATACACAAGGTATGCAAAGAGTCTCCACCTATAGGGCACCAACACAGTTACAAGGTGTTGTTTATAGTCCCCAACAGTCCCTCTTTGTTCTCGGTGGCTCCCCCACCCAACCACCGGGTCTATTTGTCACATGTGCAACTGCACATTTAAATTCTTTTTGCATGTTTACACATGAACGCCGCCATGTTTTGGCGCAATTACCAAAGTCCTAGTCACCGGCGCACTCGGTCTACTGGAGCAGTTCCTGATCCAGGTAAGCCCCAGGCTCCTGCAGAGCCTTCCTCCGTCATCTTCGACCAGATCGGCCTGCAAACCGACGTCCCTCTCCTCCCCTCTTCTCCCCTCCCCTCTCCTCTCCTCCCCTCCCGTCTCCTCCCCTCTCCTCCCCTCTCCTCCCCTCCCCTCTCCTCCTCCCCTCCCTCTCCTCCCCTCCCCTCCTCCTCTCCCTCCCCCTCCCCTCTCCTCCCCTCCCCTCTCCCTCCCCTCCCCTCCTCCCCTCCTCCTCTCCTCCCTCCCTCCCCTCCCTCCCCTCCTCTCCCCCTCTCCCCTCCTCCTACCTCCCCTCCCCTCTCCTCCCCTCTCCTCCTCCTCTCTCCCTCCCCTCCCCTCCCTCCTCTCTCCCCCCCTCCCCTCCCCCTCCCTCCCCTCCCCTCCCCCTCTCCTCCCCTCCCCTCCCCTCTCCTCCCCTCCCCTCCCCACCCTCCCCTCCCCACCCTCCCCTCCCCTCCCCTCCCTCCCCTCTCCCTCCCCTCCTCCCCTCTCCTCTCCCCTCCCCTCCCCCTCCCCTCTCCACCCCTCCCCTCTCCACTCCTCCCCTCCCCTCCCCTCTCCTCGCCCGGTCATCTTTGTGTCCCAGGGAGCCTCCTGCAGCCGACCTTGGTGCTGGATGCATTACCCCAGTTCACCCTCCTGCCGACCCTGGCTCCTCACATCCGACATCGCCATCTCCCTCCCGGTCCCTCCGACCGACGAGCCTTTGGATATTCCGGGCAGGTTCCCTGTTCAGCATCAGAGGCCTGACCCAGGTGCCATCTCCTTGACAACAACTCTCTCAGTGATCATTGCCTTACATCTATCTGCCTTCATCTAGTGAATTCATGACATGTTCTACTTTAGAGTCATGAAGCTCAAATGCAGACCTCTCGACCCAACTCGTCCATGCTGGTAATGTTTTATAACTGAGCTAGTCCCACTGGGCCAGATCCATTGAAACCTTTCCTATCTATGTACCTCTTAGTTTAAATTAGAGATACAGAGCGGAAACAGGTCCTTCGGACCACCGCGCTGACCATCTATCCCTACATACTAACACAATCCTAAACACATTAGGGACAATTTACAATTTTACTGAAGCCAATTAACCTACAAACGTGTGTGTCTCTGGAATGTGGGAGGAAACCGGAGCACCCAGAGAAAACCCACGCGGTCACGGGGAGAACGTGCAAACTCCATACAGACAGGCAGTGGGGTAGTCAGGATTGACCCGGGTCTCTGGCGCTGTAAGGCAGCAACTCTACTGCTGCGCCACTATGCCTAATGAAGAGTTTTGCTAAAGGTCTAGTTCTTTTGGCAAAGCCCCTGCTTGGAATGAATGAAAGTAAAGCCTTAGGTTGTAGAATGGAAACTAACATAGACCACAGGATGAAAGCTTCCTAAAAGGAAACCTCCCTCGTCCAATTAACCATTAACAATGCAAAAGTAAGACTGCAAAACTGGCAATAACTGTCAGCACTCCCCTTTGAAAGAGCACATTCCTGATTGCTGACCAGAGTTACTCCATTGCCAAATGTGGATGGCCCACTGCAATAAGCCAACTCCGCAAATATACATGCAACAGAACCTAGTTCCTGTATCTCTAAACTAAACTAAACTGAACTGAACTGAACTGAACTAAACCTTACACTGGTGTTGCAATGCTAAGGTCTTCCATAGGAGCACAGATTAACATTTGACCAAGGAGATTATTAGAGGAATTTAGGGAGGAAAATTCAGAGGGAACCCTGGCAAATGAAGACATGGATGCCGTAAGTCACTAACAGTCTTTAGTTTAGTGTAGCTTAGAGATCCTGTGTGGAAACAGGCCCTTCAGCCCACCGAGTCCGTGCCGACCAGCGATCCCCGCACACTTACACTATCCTACACACACTGGGGACAATTTACATTTATACCAAGCCAAATATCGTACAAACCTATACGTCATTGGAGTGTTGGAGGAAACTGGAGCTTTCGCGAAAACCCACGCAGGTCACAGGGAGAACATACAAGTTAGAGCGCAGGCTCGCAGAAACAGCAAGTACAGTAAGCACAGTACCTGGAAACAAAGGGGAAGCTTCCATTGTGTCCGGAAACATGACCCACAGGCATGACCAGGTCAGACTGAAGCGCAGGGGACTTCGGCCCCCTCTCCCTACCATCCTACTAGCCAACGTACAGTCCCTTGAAAACAAAGTGGAGGACTTAGGGCAAGGCTGCTTCACCAAAGGGAGCTGAGGGAATGCTGTGTGTTCTGTTTTACAGACATGGCTCACCCCCAGTTCCCCAGACTCAGCGGTCCAGGCTGAAGGTTTCTCCATCCATCGCATGGACCGTACACTGGCATCTGGGGAAGGGAGAGGAGGGGGTGTCTGCCTCATGGTCAACTCTGTGTGGTACACAGACGTGGCAGTCCTATCTAACTACTGCTCTCCACACCTCGAACATCTGACGGTGAAGTGCCACCCCTTGTACCTACCGAGGGAATTCACCTCTATCATCCTGACCGGGGTCTACATCCCTCCCCAGGCAAATGTCCATCTGACACTGGAGGAGCTGCAGGCCGTGGTCAACAAGCACCAGACGGCTTACCCCGAGGCATTTACCACCATTGCCGGGGATTTCAACAAAGCCAACCTGAAGAAATCTCTCCCTAACTTCTACCAACATGTCTCCTGTAGCACCAGAGGACCAAACACCCTCGACCACTGCTGCACGACCATCAAGGATGCCTATTGCTTTATCCTTCGCCCTCACTTCGGTAAATCCGACCATACCGCTGTGCTGCTTCTTCCTGCCTACAGGCAGAAATTGAAGAGAGGACCCCCAGAGAAATAGAGAGAGTACAGAGGAGATTTACTAGAATGTTGCCTGGGTTTCAGCACCTAAGTTACAGAGATAGGTTGAACAAGATAGGTCTTTATTCTTTAGAGCGCAGAAGGTTAAGGGGGGACTTGATCGAGGTCTGTAAAATTATGAGGGATAGACAGAGTTGACGTGGATAAGCTTTTTCCATTGAGAGTAGGGAAGATTCAAACAAGAGGACATGATTTGAGAATTAAGGGACAGAAGTTTAGGGTAACATGAGGGAAACTTGTTTATTCAGAGAGTGGTAGCTGTGTGGAATGAGCTTCCAGTGGACGTGGTGGAGGCAGGTTCGATTTTATAATTTTAAAATAAATTGGATAGGTATATGGACGGGAAAGGAAAATGGTCTGAGTGCAGGTAGTTGGGACTAAGTGAGAGTAAGGGTTCGGCATGGACTAGAAGGTCCGAGATGGCCTGTTTCCGTGCTGTAATTGTTATATGGTTATATGGTTAGAGGTGAGGACTTTACAGAGCTGGTCGGGGGAGGCAGAGGAACAACTCCAGGACTGCATGGAGTCTGTAGACTGGGCAATGTTCAAGGACTCGGCAACGTACCTGATTGAATACGTCACAGTCGTTACAGACTTCATAAGGAAATGTGTGGAGGACTGAGTCCCAACAATAACCTTCCGAGTGTTTCCTAACCAGAAGCCTTGGATGAGCCATGAGATCTGCATTCTTCTGAAGACCAGATCCCGGGCATTCAGGTCTGGCGATGCAGAGATCTACAAGAAGTCCAGATACGACCTTGGTAAGGCCATCAAAAAGGCCAAAAGGGACTTCTGCTCGAAGCTGGAGGATGAGACAGATGTTCGGCAACTGTGGCAGGGCTTGAATGCCATCAGCTCCTACAAAGCAAAATCAGGAGGCAGCTCAAACGACAGCGAAGCATCACTCCCTGATGAGCTCAATGCGTTCTACGCACGCTTTGATAGGGAGAACACTGATGTGCCTTCCCGAGCCCCCATTCGCCGTGATGGTATTTCAGTCACAGTCACAGAGGCCGACGTCAGAAGATCCTTCAGATGGGTGAACACTCGGAAAGCGCCTAGACCTGATGGTATACCCGGTCATGTTCTCAAATCCTGACCAATTGGCTGGAGTTTTTGCGGACATTTTCAACCTCTCTCTTCTGAGGTCTGGGGCTCCCATCTGCTTCAAAAGGGCATCAATTATACCAGTGCCCAAGAAGAGCAAGGTGACGTGCCTCAATATGTGGCACTAACGTCTGTGGAGATGAAATGCTTTGAGAGGTTGATTATGGCGCAAATCAAGACAAGAACCTCGACCCACTGCAGTTCGCTTACCGCCACAACAGATCAACGTTGGATGCGATCTCACTGGCTCTCCACTCCGCTCTGGACCACTTGGACAACAAAAACTCATATGTCAGGCTGTTGTTCATCGACTACAGCTCGGCGTTTAATACCATCATCCCCTCCAAGCTGGTTACCATCCATCCAGGACAATATCCATCTGGTCCGGGACCTGGTTTACCTGGCTCAGGAGACCGGTGTACCCACTGCCACAGTAGGTACACCGGTCTCACTCGACCAGGAGAAGGCTTTCGACAGGGTGGATCATGAGTATCTGTTGAGGACTCTGCGGGCGTTTGGATTCGGACCGCACTTTGTGTCCCGGATCCAGCTTTTATATGCTACCGTAGAGTGCCTCGTGAAAGTCAACGGATCCTTGACGGCCCCCATTCCCTTCCACGGAGGAGTACGTCAGAGCTGCCCCATGTCAGGCCCACTGTACGCCATCTGCGTGGAGCCATTCCTTAGTCTGCTTTGGAGGAAGTTGATGGGCATGGTTCTATGTGAGCTGGACATGGAGGTGGACCTCTCGGTCTACGCCGATGACATGCTCCTCATGGTCACTGACCCCGTTGACCTGCAGAGGATGCGTGAGCGTCAACGAGTCTTCTCGGCCGCCTCCTCTGCCAGGATCAACTGGGGGAAATGTTCTGGACTCTTGATGGGTCCCTGGCAGGTGGACTCCCTCCTGGAGGAGATGAGGTCTTTCACGCGGAGTACCACGCACCTCCTCTACCTGGGAATCTACCTGAGTCCCAGTGCGGAGACCTGGCTGGCAAACTGGCAGGAGCTGGAGATGAAAGTCGTCTCCCGGCTGGGGCGCTGGGCGGGTCTCCTCAGTACTTTCCTACCGGACAGGGTGTTGGTCATTAACCAACCTGTGGCCACCATACTCTGGTACAGATTGACCACATTGGTCCCATCAGCCACATTTGCTGGGATCATCCAGAAGAAGTTGGTGGACTTCTTCTGGGGCAACGGAAAGCACTGGGTCTCTGCAGCAGTCCTGAGTCTCCCGATCGAGGAGGGTGGTTAGTCGCTGGTGTGCATTCGCACCAGGTTGGCGGCTCTCCGCCTCAGGACCTTGCAGATATACCTGTACTCAGGGCATCATCCCAGGTGGCATGTGCTGGCGACGCACTTTTCCCAACGGGGCCGCTGCCTTCAAGGAGGTACGCGGATCCTGTGGTGGGCGTCAGCCGTGCGGTCCTGATGGGGATGCCCGGCTTCTACAGGGACTTGTTGAGTCTGGAACCTGGTTGCCGTCGTCCAGGCCCCCCTTACACAGGTGGAGGGCGACGGCCTGGGCGTGAGAGCAGTCGGTCCTCGTCCCGCCCCACCGGGTGTCCGAGGGGCTCAAATGTGTGGAGTACCTGTGGTTGAGCAAACCCCCACTCAGCCGGAAGTATTCATCGGACCCAGGCGCTGTAATCCTTCTCGGGAGCCGGTCCCACACAATTTGAGCCGCCTTTCCTCGACACCCTTCATCCCCGTCCGAGACGCAGGGAAGCGTGTCCTGTATGGGCTCCTCCTCCACACCCTGCACTTCCTCGCCCTGGTTCACCGTCCGGACACTAAGTGTCGGTCAGTGTTGCCTTCCGGTCGCGAGGGGGGGCCTCCGGTGGGGGTCCCTCTATGCAGGGATTCTCCCCCTCTACATTGGGGACCTGGGGTGGAAGTGTTCCCTGCAACCTGTTTGTCTCGCGGTTCACAGACTCGCCAGACGCCTGCCACTTTTGCGGGCAGGAAAAGTCTGTGTACCATGTGTACATGGAGTGCGTGAGGCTGCAGCCACTGATGGAATACCTAAAGGGGCTGCTCCTTGCCTTCTGGCTGCATTTCACACCCACCATCCTCATCTTTGGACATCCTGTGCGTAGGGGAGAGGGTAGGGCTGAAGATGCCCTGGTTGGGTTGCTCCTGGGCCTGGCCAAGCTGGCCATCCGCGAGTCAAGGCGCCAGGTGGTGGAGGGGTCTACCCGAGCCAGTTCGTTGCCCCTTTCCCGGGGATACGTCCGTGCCCGGGTGCGGTTAGAAAGGGACTACGCCATATTCACAGGCACCCTGAGGGAGTTCCGGGACCACTGGGCTCCGGTGTTGAAAGTATCCTCAATAAGGATTGTATCATAGTTGTATAGTAGGTTATTATGGATATATGTTTGTATTGTATTATGGTGGTGGGTTCTGGCTTGTTTTATTGTAGTGTAAATATTATTTTTTAATAACTGAATACATTTTTTGATAAAATTAAAACAATTTTTAAAAAAAAGCTACTATATACCAAGCCAACATCTAGAATATTAATAAATCAAATGTTAACAACTAAATTTAATTTATTCCGAGGCTGTAGACAAGGTTGTCCTTTATCTCCACTACTGTTCGCACTGGCAATTGAACCATTAGCACAACGCGTGAGATTACATCCTGAAATATACGGGTATGAAACCAAAGAAACTGAAAATAAAATCTCTTTATACGCAGATGATGTATTACTTAATATTACAAAGCCGGAAATTAGTATTCCTAACTTATTAGATTTAATAACTCAATTTGGATTGTTTTCAGGATATAGAATTAATTGGAATAAAAGTGAACATGCCAATAATGGGAAATAACTCACATATATTACAACAATATCCTTTTAAGATAGCAAATTAAAAAATCAAATATCTTGGAATTCATGTAACAAAAAGATATGATTCTTTATTTAAATCTAATTTCCCACCCCTATTGAATAAACTACTTAAGAATATCCTATATTGGAAAACATAACCTATTTCAATGCTAGGTAGAATTAATGCGATAAAAATGATTTTTCTTCCACAATTATACCTGATCCCGATATATCTTCCTAAAAATTTTTTTAAGAAATTGGACTCTATAGTTACCAATTTTATTTGGGATTATAAGAGCCATAGAATAAATAAAAAAACATCTATGTAAATCAAAAATGAATGGAGGTTTTGCATTGCCTAATTTTATGTTTTATTACAGGGCAGTTAATATTAAAAATATGAATTTTTGGTTGGAAGAAGTAGATAAACAACCAAACTGGTTAAAAATGGAAGAGGAAGATTGTTCACCTTTTGAAATTAGCTCGATTTTATTTGCTAATACTAAAATACATAAGAACATTTATAGAGGAAATCCAATAATTTAAAGTGGCATATGTATTTGGAAACAAAGAAAACATTAAAATTAGAAAGTACACCACTGGCTCTTCCAATTGTAAATAACATTACTTTTAAACCTTCAATGGTGGATAAAGGTTTTTTTAAAATGGAAGAACTATGGAATAAATAAGATGGGTGATCTCTACAGGGAAAGTTTATTCCTTTAATTTCAGGAATTACAACAAAATTACGGATTACACTCAAAAGAGCACTTTAGATATTTACAAATTAGAGACTATGTTAAATCAAACACACAGGATTTTAGAAATAGAAAGACAGAAATTTTAGATGAATGTCTAAATAAATATCCGAATACAGAAAAATTAATATCATATATTTATAATATTTTACTGGAAAATGATTTACCAAAGTCGGAAATATATAGGCAAGCATGGGAAAATGAATTAGGTCAAACTATTAGTGTAGAAGCATGGAATGAAAGTTTACAACATATACACGACTGCTCATTAAATGCCAGACACTCCCTGATACAATTTAAAGTTTTACATAGATTACACTTTTCAAAATCCAAATTAACAGAATGTTTTCAAATTTTTCTGCTATATGTGATAAATGTCAGCTTTTAGAAGCTAATCTAACGCATTCATTCACAAAATATACAAAAATTACACATTTTTGGATAGAAATTTTTAAGATAATCTTGGAGGTAGTTAATGCAAATCTGACTCCAGACTCAAAATTAATCATATTAGGAATATTAGAAACGGATCAATTACTAACAACACAGCAAATAATTTTTATTGACCCTTTCCGAGAAGATCACAGTGAGGTTACTGGGAGCAAGGCCACAGAGGCTTCTGAAAACAAGTATAAGTTTAACAGCAAGCTGCTGCTGAACTGGGAGCCAGTGCCGAAATACAAACATGAGGTGATGAGGCAATGGGACTGTACAAGTTAAGACATGACAGCAGAGGTTGTTCATAACCACAAGCTATAGGAGCAGTATTAGGCCATTCGGCCGATCAAATCTACTCCGTCATTCAATCATGGCTGATCTACCTCGTCCTCCTAACCCCATTCTCCTGCCTTCTCCCCATAACCCCTGACACCCGTACTAATCAAGAATTGATTTATCTCTGCCTTAAAAATATCAATTGACTTGGTCTCCTCAGCCTTCTGTGGTGATTAATTCTACACATTCATCACCGAGCTCATGGTGTGAGGCTGGTACACATGAATCTGGCCAACAGCCGGGACAAACAAAAGCAAGTTACAGAGAAACCCAACATTAACCCAACATGGTGCAGAATTGTGGTGCAGCGGTAGAGTTGCTGCCTCACAGCACCAGAGACCCGGGTTCCATCCTGACTACGGGTGCTGTCTATACGGAGTTTGTACGTTCTCCCTATGACCTAGGTGGGTTTTCTTCGGGAGCTCCAGTTTCCTCCCACACTCCAAAGACATGCAGGTTTGTAGGTTAATTGGCTTTGATAAAAAATGTAAATAATCCCTGTGTGTGTGGGGTAGTGTTAGTGTACCTGGATCGCTGGTTGGCGTGGTCAAAGGAACTGTTTCCTCAGTGTATCTCAAAACTAATATAATCGTCTGTCCATTTCACTCCACAAATTGTGCCTAGTCCATTGGATTCCTCCAGAATGAAGACACAAGGAACTGCAGATACTGGAATCTTGAGGGAAAAAATGCTGGAGGAACTCAGCGAGTCGGGCACCATCTGAGTAAGGAAATGGATGGGCAGCATTTCAGGTCAGGACTCTTAGAGTCATAGAGTCATCAAGTGATGCAGTGTGAAAACAGGCCCTTCGGCCCAACTGCCCACACCGACCAACATATCCCAGCTACTCTAGTCCCACCTGCCTGCACTTGGCACATATTCCACTAAACCTGTCCTATCCAGGTTTCTGTCTAACTGTTTCTTAAATGCATCACCCTGTTTGTGAAAATGTTTCCCCTCAGATTCCTATTAAATCTATCCCCCCTCACCTTAAACCTATGTCCTCTGGTCCTAGATTCCCCCACTCTGGGCAAGATAATCTGTGCATCTACCCAATCTATTCCTCTCAAGATTTTGTACACCTCTACAAGATCACCCCTCATCCTCCTGCGCTCCAAGGAATAGAGACCCAGCCTACTCAACTTCTCCTTATTGCTCACACCCTCTAGTTCTGGCAACATCTTCGTAAATCTTCTCTGAACCTTTTCAAGCTTCACAATATCTTTCCTATAACATGGTGCCCAGAACTGAACACAATACTCTAAATACGGTCTCACCAACTATTATACAAATGCAACATGACCTCCCAACTTCTATGCTCAATACTCTGACTGATGGCCAAAGTGCCAAAAGCCTTTTTGACCACCTTATCTACTTGTGACTCGACCTTCAAGGAACCATGCACCTGTACTCCTAGATCCCTCTGCTCCACAAGACTACCCAGAGGCCTACCATTTACTGTGTAGGGTCTGCCCTTGTTCGATGTCCTAAAATGCAACACCACACATTTCTCTGTATTAAATTCCATCAACCATTCCACCGCCCACATGGTCAATCGATCCAGATCCTGCTGCAATCGTTCACAACCATCTTCACTATCTGCAAAATCACTAACTTTTGTATCATTAGCAAACTTGCTAATCTTGCCCTGCATGTTCTCATCCAAACCATTGATGACAAACAGTAATGGGTCCAGTACCGAACCCTGAGGCACACCACTAGTCACAGGCCTCCAGTCTGAGAAGCAACCTTCCACCATCACCCTCTGCTTCCTTCCATTAAGCCAATTTGCTATCCATTCAGCTATCTCTCCTCGAATCCCATGCGATGTAACCTTCAAGAGCAGCCTACCATGTGGCACCTTGTCAAACGCCTGACTGAAGTGCATGTCCACAACATCTACAGCTCTGCCCTCATCAAAACTTTTGGTCACGTCTTCAAGAAACTCAGTCGGCTACAACATTGGGAGCCTCGATTGCTTCGATGCAGCAGTTTGATCTTAAACCACGCTGGCCGTTGAAAGGCCCCAGAAACAGTCCGATTCCGACCTTAGAATGTGTCTGATACCCGCTTGAATCTTTCAAAAGCTACAATGTGATAAATAACACAAAAAATAAAACTGAAGCAAATCAAGGCAAACAGAACATCTAACCTTGGAAGGGGGGGGGGGGGGGGGCGGAGGAGAGAGAGAGAGAGAGAGAGAGAGAGATGGAAAAAACGTACTAAATAACATGAGTGAGGGACTTACCTGCAAGCCAACTGGGAAACCCGTTTGACTGGATTCCTTAATGACCTCACCCATTTAAATCCAATATCCGTTTAAATCTTTCCCATCCACCAATACATCCAATTAGTTCAAATGGTGATTGTACCCACATTGGACAGCTTTGGAAGGTCAAGCCACAATTGGTGACACATCGTGTTAATACGGTGTTAATAGAGATATTTAACAAACGCTTATCACTACTGACACCCCTACTGTCTCGAGGAAAGCGGAGATTTTAAGATTTTTTTTCACCGAATTTCAAAATCCGGATTACAAAACATGCGGTGGGTTGTGCCCCACCTCTCAAAACATGAGGGGGGGACAACCCCCCCCCCCCAGGATATTCGCCCATGCCAGGACGGCACGGTGGCGCAGCGGTAGAGTTGCTGCCTCACAGCGCTAGAGACCCGGGTCCATCCTGCTACGGGTGCTGTCTGTACGGAGTTTGTACCTTCTCCCCGTGACCTGCATGGATTTTCTACGGGCGCTCCGGTTTCCTCCCACACTCCAAAGACATACAGGTTTGTAGGTTAATTGGTTTTGGTAAAATTGTAAATTGCCTCTAGTGTGTGTAGGATAGTGTCAGTGTATGGGGTGATCGTTGGTCGGCACGGACTCAGTGGGTTGAAGGACCCGTTTCCATGCTGTATCTCTAAACTAAAAGAAACTAAAGTCACCCCCATAAATGTCTCCCCATCTCAGTCCTAAAGGGCCCACCCCTCGTTCTCCACTTGGCTTTACATTCCTCACTCGGGTGAACTGTGTTCTGAACTTCAGTGAAATTGCTTAATTCAATTTAGTTTAGTTTAGAAATACAGCACGGAAACAGGCCCTTCAGCCACCCAGTCCGTGCCGACCAGCGATCCCCACACACTAACGCTATCGTACACACACGAGGGACAAGTTACAATTATACCAAGCCACTTAGCCTACAAACTGAACGTTTATGGAGTGTTCGAGGAATCCAAAGATCTTGGAGAAAACACACACAGGTCACGGGGAAAACGTCCAAACTCCTTACAGATAGCACCCATAGCCAGGATAAAATCCCGGTCTCTGGCATTAAGAGGCAGCAACTCTACCGCTGCACCGCTGTGCTGCCCCAAAGGAGAGATTTCCTCTCATTCTACCACACTCTGCAGAACATAGCGCTGGTCCGCTCACACTGCAAACACACCATTTGCGGAATCTTCACTGCATTCCTCCGGTGTCAGACATGTCCTTTCCTTGGGTAAAGAGACAAATATCGGGCACAATACTCCGGGTAATTATGGAAATACATCTTTATTTCTTAGTCTCATAAAGTCATCCAGTGTGGAAACAGGCCATTTGACCCAACTTGCCCACACATGTCCCATCTATACTGGTCCCACTTCTCACCGTTTAGAAACATAGAGAAATAGGTGCAGGAGTAGACCATTTGGCCCTTCGCGCCAGCACCGCCATTCAATGTGATCATGGCTGATCATCTAATATCAGGACCCCGTTTCTGCTTTTTCCACATATCCCTTGATTTCTTTAGCCCTAAGAGCTAAATCTAACTCTCTCTTGAAAACATCCAGTGAATTGGCCTCCTGTGGCAGAAAATTCCACAGATTCACAACTCTCTTGGTGATTTTTTTTTTCCTTATCTCAGTCCTAAATGGTCCATCCGTTATTCTTAAATTGAGACCCCTGTTTCTGTACTCCCCCAATATCGGGAACATTTTCCTGCTTCTAGCCTGCCAAATCCCTCAAGAATTTTATATGTTTCTATAAGATCCCCTCTCATTCTTCTAATGTAGTGAATACAAGCACAGTCGACCCATTCTTTCATCATAAGTCAGTCCCGCCATCCCGGGAATTAACCTGGTGAACCTACGATGCACTCCCTCAATAACAATAATGTCCTTCCTCAAATTAGGAGACCAAAATTGCACACAATACTTCAGGTGTGGTCTCACCAGGGCCCTGTACAACTGCAGAAAGACCTCCTTGCTTCTAAACTCAAATCCTCTTGCAATGCAAGCCAACATTGCATTTGCTTTATTCACTGCCTGCTGTACCTGCATGCTTACTTTCAGTGAGTGATGTACAAGCACACCCAGGTCTTGTTGCATCTTCCCCTTTCCTAATCTGACACCATTCAGATAATAATCTGCCTTTGTGGTCTTGCCACCAAAGTGGATAACCTCACATTTATTATCCCTCTACACCTGTCCTATCCATGTACCTGTCTGACTGTTTGCTAAACATTGGGATACACACATAAAAACATAGAAACATAGAAATTAGGTGCAGGAGCAGGCCATTCGGCCCTTCGAGCCTGCACCGCCATTCAATATGATCATGGCTGATCATCCAACTCAGTATCCTGTACCTGTCCTCTCCATACCCCCTGATCCCTTCAGCAACAAGGGCCACATCCAACTCCCTCTTAAATATGGCCAACGAACTGGCCTCAATTACCTTCTGTGGCAGAGAATTCCACAGATTCACCACTCTCTGTGTGAAAAACGATTTTCTCATCTCGGTCCTAAAGACTTCCCCCTTATCCTTAAACTGTGACCGCTTGTCCTGGACTTCCCCAACATCGGGAACAATCTTCCTGCATCTAGCCTGTCCAACCCTTAAGAATTTTGTAAGTCTCTATGAGATCACCCCTCAATCTTGTAAATTCCAACGTGTACAAGCCGTGTCTATCCAGTCTTTCTTCATATGGAAGTCGTGCCATCCCAGGAATCAGTCTGGTGAACCTTCTCTGTATTCCCTCTACGGCAAGAATGTCTTTCCTCAGATTAGGAGACCAAAACTGTACGCAATACTCCAGGTGTGGCCTCACCAAGACCCTGTACAACTGCAGTAGAACCTCCTGCTCTTGTACTCAAATCCTTTTGCTATGAATGCCAACATATCATTTGCTTTCTTCACTGCCTGCTGCACCTGCATGCCTACTTTCAATGACTGGTGTACCATGACACCCAGGTCTTGCTGCATCTCCCCTTTTCCTAATCGGTCACCATTCAAATAATAGTCTACCTTCCTGTTTTAGCCATCAAAGTGGATAACCTCACATTTATCCACATTATACTGCATCTGCCATGCATTTGCCCACTCACCCAGTCAATCCAAGTCATCCTGCAGCCTCCTAGCATCCTCCTCACAGCTAACACTGCTCCCCAGTTTCGTGTCATCGGCAAACTTTGAGATGTTGCATTTAATTCCCTTGTCCAAATCATTAATGTATATTGTAAATAGCTGGGGTCCCAGCACTGAGCCTTGCGGCACCCCACTAGTCACTGCCTGCCATCCTGAAAAGGACCCGTTCACTCCTACACTTTGCTTCCTGTCTGCCAGCCAGTTCTCTAACCACATCAATACTAAACTATCATACTATCAATAGGGGAAAACAAATGGTCGGCACGGACTGGAAGGGCCGAGAGGGCCTGTTTCCGTGCTGTAATTGTTATATGGTTATATGGTTAAACCACCAATACCGTGTGCTTTAAGTTTGTATACCAATCTCTTTTGTGGGACCTTATCGAAAGCCTTCCGAAAGTCCAGATATAACACATCCACTGCTTCTCCCTTATCTACTCTACTAGTTACATCCTCAAAAAATTCAATAAGATTCATCAGACATGATTTACCCTTCGTAAATCCATGCTGACTTTGTCCAATGATTTCACCACTTTCCAAATGCTCTGCTATACCATCTTTAATAATTGACTCTAGCAGTTTCCCCACTACCGATGTTAGACTAACTGGTCTGTAATTCCCCGTTTTCTCTCTCCCTCCCTTTTTAAAAAGTGGGGTTACATTAGCTACCCTCCAATCCTCAGGAACTACTCCAGAATCTAAAGAGTGTTGAAAAATTATCACTAAGGCATCTGCTATTTCTGGGGCTACTTCCTTAAGTACCCTGGGATGCAGCCTATCTGGCCCTGGGTATTTATCGGCCTTTAATCCATTCAATTTACCTAACACCACTTTCCGGCTAACCTGGATTTCACTCATTTCCTCCATCTCATTTGACCCGCAATCCTCTGCTATTTCCGGCAAATTATTTATGTCTTCCTTAGTGAAGACAGAACCAAAGTAGTTATTCAATTGGTCTGCCATGTCCTTGATCCCCATGATCAATTCACCCGTTTCTGACTGCAGGGGACCTACATTTGTTTTAACTAATCTTTTGCGCTTCACATATCGATAAAAGCTTTTGCAGTCAGTTTTTATGTTTCCTGCCAGTTTTCTTTCATACTCCATTTTCCCTTTCCTAATTAAGCCCTTTGTCCTCCTCTGTTGGTCTCTGAATTTCTCCCAGTCCTCTGGTAGGCTGCTTCTTCTGGCTAATTTGTACGCTTCATCTTTTTCTTTGATACTATCCCTGATTTCCCTGATATATTCTTTTGCCATACTGGGATGAACAATTGTTGTAGTTCATCCATGCAGTCTTTAAATGCCTTCCATTGCATATCCACCGTCAACCCTTCAAGAATCAATTGCCAGTCCATCTTGGCCAATTCACGTCTCATACCCTCAAAGTTACCGTTCTTTAAGTTCAGGACCCGTGTTTCTGAATTAACAATGTCACTCTCCATCCTAATGAAGAACTCAACCATATTATGGTCACTCTTGCCCAAGGGGCCACGTACAACAAGGCTGCTAACTAACCCTTCCTCAATTATGGAGAGGGTCAGAACTGGACCTAGGGTAGAGATTTTTGATTGGAGAAAAGGCTAACTTTGAGGGAATGCGTAAGGATTTTAAAGGAGTGAATTGGGACACTTTGTTTCATGGGAAGGATGTAGAAGAGAAATGGAGGACATTTAAAGGGGAAACTATAGGAGTACAGAATCTTTATGTCCCTGTTAGGTTGAAAGAAAAATAGTAAAAATTGGAAAGAGCCATGGTTTTCAAGGGAAATTGGACACTTGTTTCGAAAAAAGAGAGATATCTACAATAATTATAGGAGGCATGGAGTAAATGAGGTGCTAGAGGAGTATAAAGAATGTAAAAAGAATCTTAAGAAAGAAATTAGGAAGGCTAAAAGAAGATATGAGGTTGCTTTGGCAAGAAAGGTGAAAGTAAACCCAAAGGGTTTCTACAGCTATATTAATAGCAAAAGGATAACGAGGGATAAAATTGGACCATTAGAGAACCAGAATGGACAGCTATCTGCAGAGCCAAAAGAGATGGGGGAGATATTGAACAATTTTCTTTTCTTCGGTATTCACCAAGGAGAAGGATATTGAACTCGGTGAGTTAAGGGGAAAGGGTAGAGTAGCTATGGAAACTATGAGATTCAAAGAGGAGGAAGTACTGACACTTTTGAAAAAATATAAAAGTGGATAAGTCTCCAGGTCCTGACAGGATATTCCCTAGGACATTGAGGGAAGTTAGTGTAGAAATAGCAGGAGCTATGACAGAAATATTTCAAATGTCATTAGAAACGGGAATAGTGCCGGAGGATTGGCGTACTGCGCATGTTGTTCCATTGTTTAAAAAGGGTTCAAAGAATAAACCTAGCAATTATAGACCTATTAGTTTGACGTCAGTGGTGGGCAAAATTAATGGAAAGGATACTTAGAGATAATATATATAAGCATCTGGATAAACAGGGTCTGATCAGGAACAGTCAACATGGATTTGTGCCTGGAAGGTCATGTTTGACAAACCTTCTTGAATTTTTTGAAGCGGTAAGTAGGGAAATTGATGAGGGTAAAGCAGTGGATGTTATCTATATGGATTTCAGTAAGGCCTTTGACAAGGTTCCCCATGGAAGGTTGGTTAAGAAGGTTCAATCTTTGGGTGTTAATGGCGGAGTAGCAAGATGGATTCAACAGTGGCTGAATGGGAGATGTCAGAGAGTAATGGTGGATGGCTGTTTGTCAGGTTGGAAGCCGGTGACCAGTGGGGTGCCTCAGGGATCTGTGTTGGGTCCACTGTTGTTTGTCATGTACATCAATGATCTGGATGATGGGGTGGAAAATTGGATAAGTAAGTATGCAGATGATACTAAGATAGGTGGTGTTGTGGATAATGAAGTAGATTTTCAAAGTCTACAGAGAGATTTGGGCCATTTGGAAAAGTGGGCTGAAAATTGGCAGATGGAGTTTAATGCTGTTAAGTGTGAAGTGCTACATCTTGGCAGGACAAATCAAAATAGGACGTACATGGTAAATGGTAGGGAATTGAGGAATGCTGTGGAACAGAGGGATCTAGGAATAACTGTGCATAGTTCCCTGAAGGTGGAATCGCATGTAGATAGGGTGGTAAAGAAAGCCTTTGGTGTGTGCTGGCCTTTATAAATCAGAGCATTGAATATAGGAGTAGGGAAGTAATGTTAAAATTGTACAAGGCATTGGTAAGACCAATTCTGGAGTATCGTGTACAATTTTGGTCGCCTAGTTATAGGAAGGATGTCAACAAAATAGAGAGAGTACAGAGGAGATTTACTAGAATGTTGCCAGGGTTCCAGCAACTATGTTACAGAGAAAGGTTGAACAAGTTAGGTCTTTATTCTTTGGAGCGCAGAAGGTTAAGGGGGGACTTGATTGAGGTCTTTAAAATGATGAAAGGGATAGACAGAGTTGAAGTGGATACGTTTTTCCCATTGAGGGTAGGGAAGATTCAAACAAGAGGCATGACATGAGAATTAAGGGACAGAAGTTTCGGGGTAACGTGAGGGGGAACTTCTTTACTCAGAGGGTGGTGGCTGTGTGGAATCAGCTTCCAGCAGAAGTGGTGGAGGCAGGATCGATTTTAACATTTAAGAGCAAAGTGGATAGGTATATGGACGTGAAGGGAATGGAGGGGTATGGTCTGAGTGCAGGTAGATGGGACTAGGGGAAAACAAATGGTCGGCACGGACTGGAAGGGCCGAGAGGGCCTGTTTCCGTGCTGTAATTGTTATATGGTTATATGGTTATATGGTTATTACTCAATATCCAGTCTAGAATAGCCTGCTCTCTCGTTGGTTCCTCCACATGTTGGTTTAGAAAACTATCCCGCATACATTCCAAGAAATCCTCTTCCTCAGCACCCCTGCCAATTTGATTCACCCAATCTATATGTAGATTGAAGTCACCCATTATAACGGTTTTACCTTCGTTGCACGCATTTCTAATTTCCTGTTTGATGCCATCCCCAACTCCACTACTACTGTTAGGTGGCCTGTACACAACACCCACTAGCGTTTTCTGCCCCTTAGTGTTTCGCAGCTCCACCCATATCGATTCCACATCCTCCAAGCTAATGTCATTCCTTTCTATTGTGTTAATCTCCGCTCTAACCAGCAACGCTACCCACCTCCTTTTCCCCTCTGTCTATCCTTCCTGAATATTGAATATCCCTGGATGTTCACCTCCCAGCCTTGGTCACCCTGGAGCCATGTCTCCGTGATCCCAACTATATCATAATTATTAATAGCTATCTGCACATTCAACTCATCCACCTTATTACGAATGCTCCTCGCATTGAGACACAAAAGTTTTTACAACACTCTTGGCCCTTTTACAATTATGTTGAAAAGTGGCCCTTTTAGATTTTTGCCCTGGATTTGTTTTCCTGCCACTTTTCACCTTGCTACCTATTGCTCCTATCCTCATTTTACACCCCTCTGTCTCTCTGCTCACACATTTAAGAAACCCTCCACTTCTTATTCTCCGTTTGTTATTTTTTTCTTCTTTCCTCCCTACGTGTTGCGTCTGACTGCTTCTCTCTTCTGCCTCCTGCCTCACAAACGGACTACTTGCCTTCTCTATTTGAGTCCCTCCCCCCAACCGATCTAGTTTAAAGTCTCCCCAGTAGCCTTTGCAAATCTCCCTGCCAGGATATTGGTTCCCCTCGGGTTCAAGTGCAACCCATCCTTTTTGTACAGGTCACACCTTCCCCAAAAGAGGTCCCAATGATCCAGAAACTTGAATCTCTGCGCTCTGCACCAGTCCTTTAGCCACACATTTATCCTCCACCTTGCTCCATTCCTACTCTCACTGTCGCGTGGTACAGGCAGTAATCCTGAGATTGTTACCTTTGCGGTTCTTCTCCTTAACACTCTTCCTAACTCCCTAAATTCTCCTTTCAGGACCTCCTCTCTTTTTATACCTATGTCATTGGTACCTATATGTACCACGACCTCTGGCTCCTCTCCCTCCCATTTCAAGATATCTTGGACACGTTCAGTCACATCCCAGACCCTGGCACCAGGGAGGCAAACTACCATCCGGGTCTCCTGACTGCGTGCACAGAATCGCCTATCTGACCCCCAAACTATAGAGTGCCCTATTACTGCTGCCCTCCTCTTCTTTTCCTTACCCTTCTGAGCAACAGGGCCGGTCTTTGTACCGGAGGCCCGGTCACTGTTGCTACCCCCAGGTAGGCTGTGCCCCCCAACAGTACTCAAACAGGAGTACTTATTGCCAAGGTGTACAGCCACCGGGGTACTCTCTAGTCCCTGCCTCTGCCCCTTGCCTCTCCTAACCGTGACCCACGTTTCTGCCTCCTGTGGTTTTGGAGTGACCACCTGTCTGTAGCTCCTCTCTATGGCTTCCTCACTCTCCCTGACCAGACGGAGGTCATCGAGCTGCTGCTCCAGGTACCGAATACGGTCCATTTGGAGCGCCATCTTGACGCACCTGGCGCAGATGTGGATGTCTGGAGAGCTATCTGACTGCATGACCTCCCACATCTGACATCCAGAACAGTAAACTGCCCTGGCACTCATCCTCCCCCTTACCCTGGATACAATACAATATACAATACAATACAAAGCAAGGATCCTAGTCCACTTCCCACCAATCAGCTGCTTACCCTAGTCCACTTCCCACCAATCAGCTGCTTACCCTAGTCCACTTCCCACCAATCAGCTGCTTACCCTAGTCCACTTCCCACCAATCAGCTGCTTACCCTAGTCCACTTCCCACCAATCAGCTGCTTACCCTAGTCCACTTCCCACCAATTAGCGGCTTCCTCAAAAAAAAAACACTTCTCCAAATGGAACGTTATGGATTTCGGCAAGCCCCGCGCTTGATTTTAAACCTTACCGGTCGGGTGTCGCTCCTCCCCCTCCTTCACTTCCAACGGCTCCTGTGGGCCTCACAACCTTACCTACCTCCTATGGCAGCAAATTTCCCCTCAGATTTCTATTATATCTTCACCCTTCACCTTAAACCTCTGTCCTCTGGTTCTCGATTCACCTACTCTGGGCAAGAGACTGCGCTTACCCGATCTATTCTTCTCATGATTTTGTACAGCTCTAAAAGATCACCCCTCATCCTCCTGCGCTCCAAGGAATAGGGTTTCAGCCTGCTCAACCTCTCCCTGCAGCTCAAACCCTCGAGTTCTGGCAACATCCTCATAAATCTTCACTGTACCCTTTCTAATTTGACAACATCTTTCATGTAACATGGTGCCCAGAACTGAACACAACACTCTAAATTCAGCATCACCAATATCTTATACAACTGCAAGATGATCAATAGAGTTGCTGCCTTACAGTTCTAACAGTGCCAGAGTTCCAGGTTTGATTCCGATTATGGGTGCTGTCTGTATGGAGTTTGCACGTTCTCCCAGTGACTGCGTGAGTTTTCTCCAAGATCTTCAGTTTCCTCCAACACTACAAAGACGTGCAGGTTTGTGGGTTAATTGGTTTGGTATGAATGTAAAATTGTTCCCAGTGTGTGTAGGATAGTGTTAATGGGCTGTGATTGCTGGTTGGCGCGTGGCATGTTTCCGCGCCTTATATCTAAACTAAACCGATGATAGACACAAAAAGCTGGAGTAACTCAGCGGGTCAGGCAGCATCTCTGAAGAAAATAAATAGGTAACATTTCAGGTCGAGACCCTTCTTCAGACCTGTGCCTACTCATCAGATTGTGTACAATGACACCAGGGTTCCTTTGAACAAGTGCATCTCTCAGTCACTCGCCATTTACTGTAAAACATACTGTGATTTTTGAACACTTGCGAGGCCTGGATGAGCTTCCATTTTCCCACATGTTATTCCAGGGACCGGGGTCAAGGAAAGAGCGTTCATGTCGTGGCCCTGTTTTCACCAATCTCTCCAGCACGACGCACAAGAGCACAAGAGACACAAGAAACGCAAGACGCCATTGTATGCAGATGCCGAGAAGTGTGTTCAGCTCTGGCTTGAATTTCTGACCTTGTAATGTGGACTCGACAAGAAGAAGATTCCGGGCACCGTCCTCTAATCCATTTCATCAGTTTGCCCGCATCTCCTTGAAGCCTTTTAACATCCTCACC
The DNA here is from genome assembly GCA_035221665.1 of Okamejei kenojei. Taxonomy (NCBI): domain Eukaryota; kingdom Metazoa; phylum Chordata; class Chondrichthyes; order Rajiformes; family Rajidae; genus Okamejei; species Okamejei kenojei. The sequence goes on along the minus strand of CM069151.1, from coordinate 1,944,387 downwards.
GTTATTCACATTCCACCCATCATCGGACACGGAGTTCTTCAGAAAGATGGCAGCAGTCCAAATCTTGGAGATGGGCAAGAGTGGTCGGCACGGTGGCGCAGCGGTAGAGTTGCTTTCCAGCTTGACAACATCTTTCCCATATGGTGCCCAGAACCGAACACATTGCTCTCACCAATGTCTTATACAACTGCAACACAATCTCCCACTCCAACATTTGGTGTCTATCTTTGGTATAAATAAGCATCTGCAGTTCCTTCCTAAACATTTAACCAGAATGCTGCCTGATTTGAGGGCATTAGCTATAAGGGGAGGTTGGACAAGCTTGGATTATTTTCTCCGAGGCTGAGGAGAGACGTATATAAAATTGTCGAGAGACATAGATTGGGTCGACAGTCAGAATATTTTGAGTGGAAATGACACATGAGAGGGCACAGCTTTAAAATGAAGAGGACAAAGTTTAAATAAAATGTATTCAGGATTTATTTTTCACACATGGTGGTAGGTGCCTGGAACATGCTGCTAGACTGGTAACGGAGACAGATACAATCGTGGCATTTAAAGATGGCACATGGATATGCAGGGAATGATGAGCCTGTAGGAGGTTAGTTTAACATAGCGAGGGACATGGTTGGCTGCAGGACTGTGCCCGTGCTGTACTGCTCTGTATTCTATGTTGCAGTGAGGATCTTGCCCCTCAGTCTGGAGTCATATAGAGAGTCAAGACTGATGCCCATCGGTGAACAGAGAAGCCTGTCATCTCCGTCTGGGAACACCGGAGCAAGTTTGGGTACCTGTGCATCACCCACACTAAGCACCTCTCATTCATTGGCGCAGTGCAAGAATTGCTGCCTTACAGCGCCAGAGGCCTGGGTCCTGACTATGCATGCTGTCTGTACAGAGTTAGTACGTTCTCCATGTGACCTGCATGAGTTTTCTCCGGCTGCGCCGGTTTCGCACTCCAATGACGTACAAGATTGTAGGCTAATTGGCTTTGGTCAAAATTGTAAATTGTCCCTAGTGTGTTTAGGATTGTGCTAGTGTGTGGGGATCGCTGGTCGACACCGACCCGATAGGCCGAAGGGCCTGTTGCCGGGCTATATCTGTAAACTAACACTAAGAGAGGATGGCATTGCCCAATTAACTCTGCACGTTGATGAAACCAGACCAATTCTGCCATTCGAGACCAATGTGCACAGCGGGGCTGGTAACACTGAGCTACCATCATGGCGGCTGGTTCTAATGGCACTGTGTAGGGCATAAGTTCACATGTTGTAGAAGTAGTCTACTCCGCCATTTAATCATGGCTGATCTCTGCCTCCTAATCCCATTTTCCTGACCTTTCCCCATAACACCAGTTCTAATTGAGAATTTGTCTCTCTCTGCCTTAAAAATATCCATTGACGACCACAGCCCCCTGTGGCAATGCGTTCCACAGAATAACTACTCTCTGCTTAAAGGAGTTCATCCTCCCATCCTTTCTTAAAGAGCGCCCTTTAATTCTGAGGCTGACTTCTGGTCCTATACTCTCCCACCAGTGGAACATCCTCCCAACATCCAGTTTAGCTATGCCTTTCATTATTCTGTAAGCTTCAATGAGGCCCCCCCCCCCCCTCAACCTTCTAAACTCCAGCAGGTCCCCTCCAGAGGTCCAGTGCTGTCAAAACGCTTATCATATGCTAACTCACGCATTGCTGGAACTAGTGGAAGGCATTATCTCCTCCGCTCCCGTCATTATCTGCCCAAGAGGAGTAGCCAGTCCAGCAAGCCAATGTTACAGTAAACATCAGGGTCCTCAGAGAACGGGAGGGCAAGGTTTATCAGGAGGTGTATCAGCCGTGGTACTACAATGCACAACCCACACCACACTATCCATCAGTGACTTATTAACCAAAGCACACAGTGTCATACAATGGAGAACAGTGTGTGCTCTGTCCCAGTGCCAGAGGGTCAGGCAATACAACCATGTCAATGTGTAGGAAGGAAATGCAGATGCTGTTTTACACCAAAGAGAGACACAAAATGCTGGAGTAACTCAGCGGATCAGACAGCATCTCTGGAGAGAAGGAATGGGTGACGTTTCAGGTCGAGACCCTTCGGAGAGGGAGACACAGAGATAAGGAAGGGTAAGGTGTGCAAATGAGACATCAAAGGAAGGGTAGGGGGTGGAGAGAGAGGAAGCAAGAGTTACCCCAGCGGTATGAATATTGATTTCTCTAACTTGCTTCGTCCCTCCCACTTCCTAGTTCTCTGGCCATTCTGACTGTCCCCCTGATTACATTTTATGTCTGTATGCTTCGTTGTCACCTTCTCCGAGCTAACAATGATCTATGCCACATTTTCCTTGATTCACATCTCTCTTGATGTCTCATTTTCACACCTTACGCTTCCCTATCTATGTGTTTCCTTCTCCCTGACTCTCAGTCTGAAGAAAGGTCTCGGCCCGAAACGTCACCCATTCCTTCTGTCCAGAGATGCTGCCAGTCCCTCCGGGTTACTCCAGCATTTTGTGTCTGTCAGCCCTGTCAATCCGCATTCTCTTTCCCTCTGTCCGATCATCATGGGGAAATTTACAGACCAATCTCTGTCATTTAAAATAAGTCATCAAACACTTACTGTGGTTCTGTGCAACAGACAAGTGTGAAGACAGTGGGGTGGCACGGTGGCGCAGTGGTAGAGTTGCTGCCTCACAGCACCAGAGACCCGGGTTCCATCCTGAATACAGATACTGTCTGTACTGAGTTTGTACGTTCTCCCCGTGACCAACATGAGTTTCTCCAGGTGTTCTGGTTTCCTCCCACACTCCACAGACGTACAGGTTTGTAGGTTAATTGGCTTCGGTAAAATTATAAATTGTCCCGAATGTGTGTAGGACTGTGTTGGTGTATGGGAATTGCTGGTCAGTTCAGTTTAGTTTATTGTCACATGTACCCAGGTACAATGAAAAGCTTTTGTTGCGTGCTCACCAGTCAGCAGAAAGACAATACATGATTACAATCGAGCCATTTACAGTATATAGATACATGACAAGGGAATAACGTTTAGTGCAAGGTAAAGCTAGTGAAGTCCAATCAAAGATAGTCTGAGGGACATCAAAGAGGTAGATAGTAGTTCAGGCCTGCTCTTGGGTTGTGGCAGGATGATTCAGTTGCCTGATAATAGCTGGAAAGAAACATGTCCAGGAATCTGGTGGTGTGCATTTTCAAACTTTTGCCTGATGGGAGAGGAGAGAAGAGGGAGTGGCCGGGGTGCACCTCGTCCTTGATGATGTTGCTGGCCTTGCCGAGGCAGCGTGAGGTGTAAATGGAGTCAATGGAGGGAGGTTGTTTGGTGCAGACCCGGTGGGCCAAAAGGACCTGCTTCCGTGCTGTATCTCTAAACTAATCTAAACTAAACACTGCGACATAAGGTGAGGAGGGACAAAGGGCACAACGGGTCATGGGCCACACACGTGGCAAAGGTCACACAAGGGGCAAACGGCACACACGGGGCAAGGGTCCACATGGGTCAAGGGTCATGGGTCACACTGGGGGCAAAGGTCACACTCGGGGCAGAGGTCACACACTGGGCAAATATCAAACACGGGGCAAGGGTCACACACGGGTCATGGGTCACACACAGTTCATGGGTGAGGGTCCAAGTATGAATGAGGGTGACTGCAGTCCTTACAGCAGATCATACCATTGAAGACATCACTGCCTCCCAGACTAATCCCATTAATTATCCTTATTCATTCAATCCCTGCTTTCCTGCCTTTATTCCATCTCAAGGTGCAGACCGATACACTTGTTATCCTGTTGTGCTTCCAAACCTACTGTGCTCCTGCAAGTGTGGATTTGTTGTGCCGTTTCGGTACACATGACAATAAGTACAATAGGTAGAAAAAGAGAAGGGGTCCTGAAAGGAGAATTTAAGGACTTAGGAGGAGAGGTAAGGAGAAGGACCGCAAAGGTAACAATCTCAGGATTACTGCCTGTGCCACGCGACAGTGAGAGTAGGAATGGAGTGAGGTGGAGGATAAATGCGTGGCTTAGGGACTGGTGTAGAGGGCAGGGATTGAAGTTTCTGGATCATTGGGACCTCTTTTGGGGAAGGTGTGCCCTGTACAAAAAGAACAGGTTGCTCTTGAACCCGAGGGTGACCAATATCCTGGCGGGGAGATTTGCAAAGGCTACTGGGGAGACTTTAAACTAGAACGGTTGGGGGCAGGCTCAAATAGAGAAAGCTAGTAGACAGTGTGTGAGGCAGAGAAGTGAAGCACTCAGACCCAACATGTAGGGGACAAAGAAGAAAAAGATAATAAACAGAGAATAAGAGGTGGTGGGTTTCTTAAATGTGTGAGCAGAGAGAAAGAGGGGTGCAAAATGAGTGTAGAAGCAATAGGTAGCAAGGTGAAAAGTAAAATTGACGGGCAGCCAAATCCAGGGCAAAAATCAAAAAGGCCACTTTTCAACATCATTGTATAAGGCGTAAGAGCGTTGTAAAAACAAGCCTGAAGGCTTTGTGTCTCAATGCAAGGAGCGTTTGTAATAAGGTGGATGAGTTGAATGTGCAGAGAGCTATTAATGATTATGATATAGTTGGGATCACGGAGACATGGCTCCAGGGTGACCAAGGCTGCGAGCTTAACATCCAGGGATATTCAATATTCAGGAGGGGTAGACAGAAAGGAAAAGGAGGTGGGGTAGCGTTGCTGGTTAGAGAGGAGATTAACGCAATAGAAAGGAAGGACATTAGCTTGGAGGATGTGGAATCGATATGGGTGCGAAACACGAAGGGGCAGAAAACGCTAGTGGGTGTTGTGTACAGGCCACCTAACAGTAGTAGTGGAGTTGGGGATGGCATCAAACAGGAAATTAGAAATGCGTGCAACAAAGGTAAAACAGTTATAACGGATACATATAGATTGGGTGAATCAAAGTGGCAAGGGTGCTGAGGAAGAGGATTTCTTGGAATGTATGCGGGATAGTTTTCTAAACCAACACATAGAGGAAGAAATGAGAGAACAGGCTATTCTAGACTGGGTATTCAGTAATGAGGAAGGGTTTAGTTAGCAGTCTTGTTGTGCCTGGCCCCTTGGGCAAGAGTGACCATAATATGGTTAAGTTCTTCGTTAGGATGGAGGGTGACATTGTTAATTCAGAAACAAGGGTTCTGAACTTAAAGAAAGGTAACTTTGAGGGTATGAGACATGAATTGGTGAAGATAGACTGGCAATTGATTCTTAAAGTGTTGACGGTGGATGTGCAATGGAAGGCATTTAAAGACTGCATGAATGAACTACAACAATTGTTCATCCCAGTTTGGCAAAAGAATAAATCAGGGAAGGTAGTGCATCTGTGGATAACAAGGGAAATCAGGGATAGTATCAAAACAAAAGATGAAGCAGACAAATTAGCCAGGAAAAGCTGCCTACCAGAGCACTGGGAAAAATTCAGTCCAGCAGAGGAGGACAAAGGGCTTAATTAGGGAAGGGAAAATAGATTATGAAAGAAAACTGGCAGGGAACATAAAAACTGACTAGATATGTGAAGAGAAAAACCATATAACCATATAACAATTACAGCACGGAAACAGGCCCTCTCGGCCCTTCCAGTCTGTGCCGACCATTTGTTTTCCCCTAGTCCCATCTACCTGCTCCATTCCCTCCATACCCCTCCATTCCCTTCACGTCCATATACCTATCCACTTTACTTTTAAATGTTAAAATCGATCCTGCCTCCACCACTTCTGCTGGAAGCTCATTCCACACAGCCACCACCCTCTGAGTAAAGAAGTTCCCCCTCACGTTACCCCTAAACTTCTGTCCCTTAATTCTCATGTCATGCCCTCTTGTTTGAGATGAGTAAAAACAAATGTAGGTCCCTTGCAGTCAGAAACAGGTGAATTGATCAGGGGGAATAAGGACATGGCAGACCAATTGAATAACTACTTTGGTTCTGTCTTCACTAAGGAAGACATAAATAATCTGCCGCAAATAGGAGGGGACCGGGAGTCAAATGAGATGGAGGAACTGAGTGAAATCCAGGTTAGCCGGGAAGTGGTGTTGGGTAATTTGAATGGATTAAAGACCGATAAATCCCAAGGGCCAGATAGCCTGCATCCCAGAGTACATAAGGAAGTAGCCCCAGAAATAGTGGATGCATTAATGATAATATTTAGTGATAAACTCTTTAGATTCTGGAGTAGTTCCTGAGGATTGGAGGGTAGATAATGCAACCCCATTTTTCAAAAAAGGGGGGAGAGAAAACGGGGAATTACAGACCAGTTAGTCTAACATCGGTAATGGCGAAAATGCTAGAGTCAGTTATTAAAGATGGGATAGCAGCACATTTGGAAAGTGGTGAAATCATTGGACAAAGTCAGCATGGATTTACGAAAGGTAAATCATGTCTGACGAATCTTATAGAATTTTTCGAGAAATTAACTTGTATAGTGGATAAGGGAGAACCAGTGGATGTTATATCTGGACTTTCAGAAGGCTTTCAACAAGGTCCCACATAAGAGATTAGTAAGCAATCTTAAAGCACATGGTATTGGGGGTTCAGTATTGATGTGGATAGAGAACTAGCTGACAGACAGGAAGCAAAGAGTAGGAATAAACGGGTCCTTTTCAGAATGGCAGACAGTGACTAGTGGGGTACCGCAAGGCTCAGTGCTGGGACCACAACTAATTACAATATATATAAATGATCTGGACGAGGGAATTGAATGCAACATCTCCAAGTTTGCGAATGACACGAAGCTGGTGGGCAGTGTTAGCTGTGAGGAGACTTGGATAGGTTGGATGAATGGGCAAATGCATGGCAGATGCAGTATAATGTGGATAAATGTGAGGTTATCCACTTTGGTGGCAAAAACAGGAAAGTAGACTATTATCTGAATGGTGGCCGATTAGGAAAAGGGGAGATGCAACGAGACCTAGGTGTCATGGTACACCAATCATCGAAAGTAGGCATGCAGGTGCAGCAGGCAGTGAAGAAAGCGAATGGTATGTTAGCATTCATAGCAAAAGGATATGAGTATAGGAGCAGGGAAGTTCTACTGCAGTTGTACAGGGTCTTGGTGAGGCCACACCTGGAGTATTGCGTACAGTTTTGGTCTCCTAATCTGAGGAAAGACATTCTTGCCATAGAGGGAGTACAGAGAAGGTTCACCAGACTGGTTGGGATGTCAGGACTTTCATATGAAGAAAGACTGGATAGACTTGGCTTGTACTCACTAGAATTTAGAAGATTGAGGGGGGATTTATAGAAACTTACAAAATTCTTAAGGGGTTGGACAGGCTAGATGCAGGAAGATTGTTCCCGATGTGGGGGAAGTCCAGAACAAGGGGTCACAGTTTAAGTATAAGGGGGAAATCTTTTAGGACCGAGATGAGAAGAACATTTTTCACACAGAGAGTGGTGAATCTGTGAAATTCTCTGCCACAGAAGGTAGTTGAGGCCAGTTCATTGGCCATATTTAAGAGGGAGTTAGATGTGGCCCTTGTGGCTGAAGGGATCAGGGGGTATGGAGAGAAGGCAGGTACAGGATACTGAGTTGGATGATCAGCCATGATCATATTAAATGGCGGTGCAGGCTCGAAGGGCCGAATGGCCTACTCCTGCACCTATTTTCTATGTTTCTAACACTCTTAACTCTAGAACTACACTCAAATCAAGTGGAGTTTATTGTCATGTGCACACATGTGGAGAGGTACAGGGACAATGAAAAGGTTGCTTGTAGTAGCATCCCAGGCACATACACTCAGGCAATACACATATCACACATAAATTACACGTAAATTACATAAAACAATGTAAATAAAAAGACTGTAGGAAAACATTTAGAACCATTGATTAGGACAGCATTCGTCATTCCGTGCATTGGGGTAAATTAATTGATTAAACAAAGGAGGCATGGAATCGTTAAGGACAAATCATGTTTAACTGATTTGATGAGGGTGCAATTGAAGAGGGTAATACAGATACAAACTCCCGGAGGCTTTTGATAAAACGTCACAGAACAACTTTGTTAACAAAGCTTTGAAGTACACGGCATTAAAGCACATTGTTAGCATGGAAACAAAGTTGGCTTAATTAATTTAGTTTAGTTTAGAGATATAGTGCGGAAACGGGCCCTTCGGCCCACTGAGTCCGTGCCGACCAGCGATCCCCGCACATTAACACTATCCTACACACACTAGGGACAATTGACACGTATACCAAGGCAATTAACCTACATACCAGTACGTCTTTGGATTGTGGGAAGAAACCGAAGAAAAAACCCATTCAGATCACGGGGAGACGGTACAAACTCTGTACACACAGCACCCGCAGTCGGGATTGAACCCGGGTGTGTCTCCGGCGTTGCAACCGTTCTCCGGCAGCAACATTACCGCTGCGCCTCCGTGCCGCCCTTGATAACAGATACAACTACATCCATTGGACAACTTTAGAGGGATATGGACCAAATGCACGCAGGTGGGACTAGTGTAGATGGGACGTGTTTTCAAGCTGTATGACTCTAGGGCTAAATATTACGATAGTCCCTGCCTCAATTACCTGCTCCAGCAGCTCATTCCATACATCCATCACCCTTTCTGTAAAAATGTTACCCCTCAGGTTCCGATAAAACATTCCTTCCTTAAGCCTACGTCCTCTGGTTCTCGATTCCCCAACTCTGGGCAAGAGACTCTGTGCATCTACCCAATCAATTCCTCTCATGATTTTGTACACCTCTGTAAGATCACCCCTCATCCTCCTGCGCTCCAAGGAATAGATTCCCTGCCTGCCCAACGATGGGGCGTGTCGGTTGGGCCGAAGGGCCTTTTTCCACGCTGTATGACTATGACTATAGACTATAGACAGTTACATGGGTGCAAGTGAATGGTGTTTTTTGGACTGGAGGTAGTTGTATACATTCGTTCCTCAGGGATCAGTATTAGGGCTATTTATTTTGCCTCTATATAAATAAATGAGATGTGGCAGTGCAAACCATGGTTTCTACATTTGCAGATAGAAACATAGAAACATAGAAATTAGGTGCAGGAGTAGGCCATTTGGCCCTTCGAGCCTGCACCGCCATTCAATATGATCATGGCTGATCATCCAACTCAGTATCCCGTACCTGCCTTCTCTCCATACCCTATGATCCCCTTAGCCACAAGGACTATGATCCCCTTATCCTTAAGCTGTGACCCTTTGTCCTGGACTTCCCCAACATCGGGAACAATCTTCCTGCATCTAGCCTGTCCAACCCCTTAAGAATTTTGTAAGTTTCTATAAGATCCCCTCTCAATCTCCTAAATTCTATAGTATAAACTGAGTCTATCCAGTCTTTCTACATAAGACAGTCCTGACATCCCAGGAATCAGTCTGGTGAACCTTCTCTGCACTCCCTCTATGGCAATAATGTCCTTCCTCTGATTTGGAGACCAAAACTGTACGCAATACTCCAGGTGTGGTCTCACCAAGACCCTGTACAACTGAAGTAGAACCTCCCTGCTCCTATACTCAAATCCTTTTGCTATGAATGCCAACATGCCATTCGCTTTTTTCACTGCCTGCTGCACCTGCATGCCTACTTTCAATGACTGGTGTACCATGACACCCAGGTCTTGCTGCATCTCCCCTTTTCCTAATCGGCCACCATTCAGATAATCACCATTCAGATGAGACAAAATCTGGCAGCATTGTAGATAAATTGCAACAGGATATATAAAGGTTGGTGGAATGAGTCATAGAGTCATAGTGATACAGCGTGGAAACAGACCCCTCAGCCCAACTCGCCCACAGCATTCAACATGTCCCAGCTTCACTAGCCCCATATCCCTCTAAACATGTCCGATCCATGTACCCGTCTAACTGTTTTTTAAACGTTGCAATAGTCCTTGCCTCAAATACCTCCTCCAGCACCTTGTTCCATACACCCACCACCTTTGTGTGAAAAGGTTACCCCTCAGGTTGCTATTAACTCTTTCCGCCTTCACCTTAAACCTATGTCCTCTGGTCCTCAATTCACCTACTCTGGGCAATAGACTATGTGCGTCTACCTGATCTATTCCTCTCATGGTCATGTATTCAGTTCTGGGCACCGTGTTAGAGGATAGATGTTGTCAAGCTTAAAATGGTACAGAGAAGATTTACAAGGATGTTGCCAGGACTAGAGGGTATGGACGATAGGGAGAGATTGAGAAGGCTGGGACTATTCCTTAGAGCACAGGAGGATGAGGGGTGATCTGATACAGGTGTATAAAATCAAGAGAGGAACAGATTACGTAATCTCTTGCCCAGATTAGGGGAATAGAGGACCAGAGGACATAGGTTTGAAGTGAAGGGGAAAATTTCTCATTGGAGTCTGAGAGGTAACATTTTCACACAGAGGGTGGTGGGTGTATGGAACAAGCTGCCAGAGGAGGTATTTGAGGCAGGGACTATCCCAACATTTAAGAAAGTTAGACAGGTACATGGATAGGACAGGTTTGGAGGGATATGGACCAAACGCGGGCAGGGGTTCAAGTGTAGATGGGACATGTTGGCTGGTGTGGGCAAATCGGGCTGGAGGGCCTGTTTCCACACTGTAAGATTCTATGACTTTATGTGGGGAAGTTTGAGGTGAAGAATGAGTAGTCTGATATACATCACGTTGACTGATCTACAAGGGTGCTGTGCAACCTGGGGTATAGTGTACAATTACTTGGAAGTGGCAGGGGAGAATTTTGAGCCTTATCAACGGAACCATGGTGAACAAAAGCAGGGAAGTCATTATGAACCTTTACGCAACATGAGCCCAACTGAAGTATTGTGTTCAAGTGTGGTCACTAGCTGAGAGGAGGATGTGATGGTGTTAGAGAGAGTCCAGAATGCAGCACTGCACAATGCCGCAGCGGTAGATTTGCTGCCTTGCAGCGTCAGAGACCCGGGTTCCACCTGCCTGCGATTGGGCCGCCATGTCCCTCTAAACCTGTGCTATCCGTGAACCGGTCTAACTGTTTCTTCAACGTTGGATCGTTTCTTCAACGTTGGAGGCCCCTGCCTCAACCTCCTCCTCTGGCAGTTTATTCCATACACCCTTTGTGTGGAAAAAGTTACCCCTGAGGTTCCTATTATATCTTTTCCCCTTCACCTCAAACCTATGTCCTCTGGTTCACCTCGATTCCCCTGCTCTGGGCAAGAGACTGTAATGCTTATCAATAAAAGAGTTGAGAAGGCTGGAGAATAGATAATGTGTAAGAAGGAACTGCAGAAGCTGGAGTACTCCAGCTTTGTGTGTCTATCTTTGGAGAATAGGTAATGTTTAACCTAACAGCAGATGACTAATGAGGCTGAGTTGAGTGCATGGCAACAGCTCAACTAAACCCAAGGCCAGTTGTTTGGATCGGACTGACTTTTAGGTCGAGTTTTCCTTCAACAAATTGATTTGTTACACGAGGAAATTGTAACATGTACTAACAATGGGTCCAGCCATATATTCTCGGGTACCATTGAAGTTGAGACATCAGTTGTAGCAACTGTATTTCATGTTTGAATTGAATGGGCTGGTGAAGGGTCATGTGGGTCAAGCTGACCCATGCACACAGACCAAGCAAAGTGGGATCATTCTTAGCCACTGTTTTAGGAGCAGATTTAGTTTAGTTTAGAGGTGCAGCATGGAAACAGGCCCTTTGGCCCACTATGTCCGCGCCGACCAGCGATCGCCCCGTACACTAGTTCTATCCAACACACACTAGGGACAATTTACAATTTTAACACAAGCCAATTAACCTACAAACCTGCACGTCTTTGGAGTGTGGGATGAAACCGGAGCACGTGGAGAGAACCCATGCGGTCACGGGGAGAACGTACAAACTCCGTGCAGACAGCACCCGTTTGGATCGAACCCGGGTGTCTGGCGCTGAAAGGCGCTGCGCCACTGTTCCACCCTTGAGAAATTTAGATATCATGAATGTTGGTAAATGGATTACACACTTGTCAGCTCAGGATGTACATGCTGTTCATGAGCAATGTTATACCAAGGTCATGGAAACTGTTGTCTCCACGATTCCCCTGACAACAGTCCACGCCAAGTCATAGCATCATTGAATCATAACGACACAGGCCCTTCAGCCCAACTTGTCCACACTGACTAACACTAGTCCCACCTGCTTGCTTTTAGCCCATATTCCTCCAAACATGTCCTATCCATGTGATCTATCATAGTCGCCACCTCAAAAAGGCAGCCAAAATTATTAAAGACCCACACCATTCTGGCCACACACTCATTTCACCATTGCCATCGGGAAGAAGGTACAGGAGCCTGAAAAGTGTAACGTCCATGTTCAGGAACAGCTTCTTCCCCACAGCACAACAACAAATTAAACACAAATTAAACACAAATTAACCACTACAAAAAATAAGCTCTGAGCTCTGAACTGCAAAAACTATATTATGATTGCCTGTATTTGTTATTTATTGAACCTTTGTTCTCTCCCCCCGTTATGTACAATGTTTACATATTCTGTGGTGCTGCAGCAAGTAAGAATTTCATATGACAATAAAACACTCTTGATTCCTGACTACCTGTCTAATTGTTTCTTAAAAGTTGCGATAATCCCAGCCTCAACTATCTCCTCTGGCTGCTTGTTCCATACACACACCAGCCTTTGTGTAAAAAGGTTACCCTTCAGATTCCTATTTTACTTCGGAGTCACGTGAGTGACTACGTGAAGACCCCGCCAGCACGCATGCGCGACATATCGTCGAACGCATTGCGGAAGCGACAGTCGGGAGGAGCGCCGCTCCTCCAGCGCGAGTTTTGGAAAATTACGGAAGGTAAGTCTTACCTTTTCTGGTGAGCGTGGCGACTCGGTGTGTTTCTTTTTCAGAACGGAGGAAGCACCATGGAGTCGCGCAAGGGAGAGCAGCAGCTGATACCGCTGCTGTGGAAGCAGCCAGCAGCGTGCCGTCTCTCCAGAGCTGCAGGTGCTGCCAGCAGCTGCCGGCTTCTCGCCGCTACAGACCGCAGGTGCGCCGCGGTCGGCGGCAAAACCACCCGGAAGTCGGACAGGTCCGTTGACTCGGCTGGGTCCGGACCTGAAGACACCCCGTTCACGGATAGGGATGGCGGGCGTCTTTCCCGCGGGAGCGGATGGGGAGCAGTGCTCCAGCGTGACCTGCTTATGCAGGGGCAGAGTCACAGTGGGTCTCCTCGCAGACCCACGGCAGCATCCTTTCAAGGACTGCCAAATGTCTCACCCTCTTCGCAGGGGAGCATTAGGGGTCAGAGCTGGGCTGACCCTGAAGAAGGGGCAATGGCTGAACAGTCAACTGTGAGGAGTGCCAGAAGAGAGAGCAGCAGAAGATTTGTGGGAACACATGCTGTATCAACTCAAGAAGGACTGCCTATACAAAGCTGCAAGCCAGTAAAAAAATACATGGCTACAAACCAGCTACAGGAGCAAGCCATTAACTTTATGGCTGGGAAGTACATTGCTCCAGAGAACTCCATTTCTCTTAAAGTACCAGCAGTCTATGACCCCATCTGGGGCAACAGGAGCCCAGAGGAAACTGCTGGCTGCTAAAATCACAGCAGTACCAGGACAACTGATGGGGTTGATTTGCCTGAAGAGTTACTAGATGCTCTAGCAGACTGTGTAATACTCAGTGGAGATTAACAGTTACAGGAAGAGCATCATCAAGAAGTGCGGAATTATGCAAGACAAGTAGCACACAGGCGCCAAAATTGCTGTTGGGGGACCTCCCGAAGCAGGTGAAAGACCTGCATGAGGAAGCCAAGGCTATAGGCCTGATCAAGGTGCCAAGCACCTCTAAACCCACTATCAACAGCGGCAGCACCCCTACACACCCACCAGACATCGGTGCTATGGAAGACCATCTGGTGGTGAAAGCTCGAAGGCCGGCCCACCTGCACAGCGGTCTTTCAGACCATGGCCCAGCCCGGCCTTGATGGAAAATGCGCCAACCCCACAACGCAGCAACACAATACCAGAAGGAACAACTGCGGAGACAACCCACACAACACCGGTAACCATGGAGGTAGGTGGGTCTGGTTGTCTTAAAAAACATTGCATCTGAATAAACAGGGTCTGATCAGGAACAGTCAACATGCATTTGTGCCTGGAAGGTCATGTTTGACAAACCTTCTTGAATTTTTTGAAGCGGTAACTAGGGAAATTGATGAGGGTAAAGCAGTGGATGTCGTCTATATGGATTTCAGTAAGGCCTTTGACAAGGTTCCCCATGGAAGGTTGGTTCAGAAGGTTCAATCTTTGGGTGTTAATGGCGGAGTAGCAAGATGGATTCAACAGTGGCTGAATGGGAGATGTCAGAGAGTAATGGTGGATGGCTGTTTGTCAGGTTGGAAGCCGGTGACCAGTGGGGTGCCTCAGGGATCTGTGTTGCGTCTACTGTTGTTTGTCATGTACATCAATGATCTGGATGATGGGGTGGAAAATTGGATAAGTAAGTATGCAGATGATACTAAGATAGGTGGTATTGTGGATAATGAAGTAGATTCTCAAAGTCTACAGAGAGATTTGGGCCATTTGGAAAAGTGGGCTGAAAGATGGCAGATGGAGTTTAATGCTGATAAGTGTGAAGTGCTACATCTTGGCAGGACAAATCAAAATAGGACGTACATGGTAAATGGTAGGGAATTGAGGAATGCTGTGGAACGGAGAGATCTAGGAATAACTGTGCATAGTTCCCTGAAGGTGGAATCGCATGTAGATAGGGTGGTAAAGAAAGCCTTTGGTGGGCTGGCCTTTATAAATCAGAGCATTGAATATAGGAGTAGGGAAGTAATGTTAAAATTGTACAAGGCATTGGTAAGACCAATTCTGGAGTATGGTGTACAATTTTGGTCGCCTCGTTATAGGAAGGATGTCAACAAAATAGAGAGAGTGCAGAGAGATTTACTAGAATGTTGCCAGGGTTCCAGCAACTATGTTACAGAGAAAGGTTGAACAAGTTAGGTCTTTATTCTTTGGAGCGCAGAAGGTTAAGGGGGGACTTGATTGAGGTCTTTAAAATGATGAAAGGGATAGACAGAGTTGACGTGGATACGTTTGTCCCATTGAGGGTAGGGAAGATTCAAACAAGAGGGCATGACATGAGAATTAAGGGACAGAGGTTTAGGGGTAACGTGAGGGGGAACTTCTTTACTCAGAGGGTGGTGGCTGTGTGGAATGAGCTTCCAGCAGAGGTGGTGGAGGCAGGATCGATTTTAACTTTTAAAAGTAAAGTGGATAGGTATATGGACGTGAAGGGAATGGAGGGGTATGGTCTGAGTGCAGGTAGATGGGACTAGGGGAAAACAAATAGTCGGCACGGACTGGAAGGGCCGAGAGGGCCTGTCTCCGTGCTGTAATTGTTATATGGTTATATGTCCGATTCATCAAAAGTTGGGGGACGGTTGCACTTGTTTCATCATGTGTGCTGCACTTTTACCTCTGAACTTTTACATACTCGGAAGTATTCAGAATTACAAAATTGAATTTGTATACGAACTACCGTCCCAGTTCAGCATACGCCTAGCAGGAAGTTCATACTTCACAAAAAGAGAGAACAGCAGGCCATGCTGAACTGTTAAGACTAAACACAAAAGGGATTGAGAAAACTATCAGAGAATTTCAAGAATTCGTATCAAATATATTTATAAAAACTAAAAAGATGGTGGTTGCCGTATCATTACAGATTTGACCGAACTAAATACTTCCGTTCAGTATGCACATTTCAAAATAGACACGTTTGTCACACACAGGGTCATCGTAAATACCTGAAATTTATCTGGATGGGACAGCTATGGCAGTATGCCTTATCCAATGGGTTGTCATCAGCACCCAGGCTATTACAAATGTATTAAAACCAGCTTTAGCATACTTAAAGAAACATAACCATATCGTCATGGCTTACCTTGAGGATATTCTCATTGTAGGTGAAAATTGGAGCTGGCTACATTGGTGGTATCAGCCACAACACAGAGATTTAACGTACATCCAGATAAATCAAAATTGGAACCCTCCACTACCATGGATTATTTGGGGTTCACTATTGACTCTGTTCATACGTCTATCACCTTGCCACCAAACAAAGTGACAGACTTGATGGGAGTATGCAAAAGCCTCACTGGCATCAGGGAACCATCCATTCGGCAAGGAGCAAGAGTGATTGGGAAATTGGTGGCTGCGTTCCCAGCAGCACAATTGGACCACTCCATTATTAAAACCTGGAAGAGGGAAATTTTAGCTCTCAAAAATCATGCAGGCCATTTCAATAGGCCTATGCAACTACCAGGGAAAGTAAATCAGAATTAAACTGGTGGATAGAAATGTTCAATATTATCCTAACCCCAATATTATCCTAACCCCATTCTATATCCCTAGGGTACATTACAGACTGATGCCAGTGCTAAAGTTGTGGTGGCAGATGAGTGCACAAAAATTATTCTGTTTAAAGCACTAGCAATTAATTATCTAGAAATGCTGGGAGCGTTTCATGGACTCAGGGCCTACTGCTCAGATGAGCACCAGTTGCATATACGGTACAAATTGATACCACAGTGGGGGCCTATATATAATCATATGGGTGAAATAAAGTCGATATCATGTGATGAATTGCCTAATAATATCTGGCACTGGTGTCTGGGAGAGAGATTTGGATCTCAACCACTTACCTTCCAGGTAAGCTAAATACAGTGGCAGACACCAGGTCACGTAAATTCAACGACAACATTAAATGGATGTTGGATCGGAAAGTGTTTACAGATATTATAGACCGGTATGGGACACCAGATATCGACCTTTTTTCCATCCAGACTAATTCACCAACTACCAACATATGTTGCTTGGGAACCAGACCCAGGGGCAGCAGCGATGGACGATTTCTCGCTGCATTGGGGGGGGGGGGGATTTGTTTTGCTATGCATTTTCCCCTTCTGCCTCATCAGGCGAGTCTTACAATAATTAAACAAGACGCCGCAACGGGTACCATGGTTCCCAACAGTACAAAGATGGTCTCAGAACCCTGCATCTGGATCAACAACGGCCAAGGAGGTTGGCACACCCCGTGCGGGAAAGTATCCGTGCCATGACTGTATGAACTTGTTGATTTGCAGTTTCTGAACAGGCCATTTCTGGGATACGGACTCTCCGACAGGACGATCAGTGCCATCTCAGCGTCGTGCAGGGAGTCCACGAGAAGACAGTACCTGACATATGTCAGGAAATGGGAAGTGTTCAGCACCAGGATGAACACTACATATGACTCAGCCACCAACACTGAAGTGCTGGAGTTCTGGCCACCCTTCATTTCGATAAAGGATTGAGTTACAGTGCCATTATTGTGCAAGGAGTGCCCTATCTAATATCTGGGCAGAGGGAGTGATCACCTGGCTATAGGATCACACCCACTAGTACCTAAACGAATGAGGGGTATTTGTACTCTATTCCCCCCAGGCCCAGATACACCTATATATGGGACATAGGTAGTACACCATGTTACGAGGATGGACACCAATATCGGGGCTCACTCTGGACAAACTAATATCCTAGATGGGAATGATTATGGCACTTGGATCAGCACAACGGGTCCAGTCCTTACACAAGCTAGAATAGGACGTCATGTCTGTCACAAATGGCAGATAACCTGCTACATACAGGGGTACTTAAACAAGACTGACCCGGTTCCTTTGGCCAATATTAGAGTTCTGGCCTATCCGGCAGATAGTCGGGCCTGCATAGTGACACATATTTTCCAATATATAGTCACCAAGACACTTATGGGCACGGAGAGAGCTTTCTCATTAGCCATAAATGCCCTCACCTAAGGTCACAGTGCAAACCATATCCAGATGGTTCGGGTGGTATTACGTGCAGTGGTGAATACTAATGTTTCAAATCCAACTCCAACACTCCAACAAGGCTGCATCTACATCGGACGCTAGGATGATGGGAGTTCCTATGGACCACATCCTTGCCACAGCGGGGTGGAGCAATGAACGCATTCAATGCTTTATAATAAACCCGTGGCCGATCCTGAGACGTTTGCAGGGAAAAATTAAGTTCTGTAAAATAAATTACCCAATGTGGGGCATATTATTTTAGGTATGAATAATACCTTTATTGTTTTTCAGCACAGTGTCGTGTGTGAAATACGTTCATCCTCCGTCCCAGAATGGCAGTGTGTGAGCATGGTCTCGTTCCAGGGCATGAAATCACAGAGCTTTGAAATCTTCACGTAGTCACTCACGTGACTCCGAAGTAAAATAGTAAGATTAAATGAGAATTTACCAGTTTGAAGTTTGATCTTTATTTTATGAGGAGTTACGATGAGGGATTACGTGCCCTCCGCTCCCAAAACCCTCTATTATAAAGTTCAACTGGTATGGAAGTTCTCTCTTATCTTACTATATTAGTCTACTCTGGTATCTGTGATTTCACACCACTGCTTTGAAGAATGTCGCGCATGCGTCCTGGCGGGGTCTTCACGTAATCCCTCATCGTAACTCCTCATAAAATAAAGATCAAACTTCAAACTGGTAAGTTCTCATTTAATCTTACTATTTTACTTCGGAGAGACGTGAGTGAAGAAGCCCCGCCAGGCGCATGCGCGTCATTATGTCAACGCATGTCGCATTGAACGGAGCTGGAGAGCGCAGCTCCACCAGTGGTAAGTAGAAAACCTCGCAGGTAAGTTTTAAAAACTTCCAGCGAGACTTAAGCTCCGTAAGGCTGGCTTGTGAGTCAGCAGGAGCCTGTTCAGCGGGAGGAGCAAGCATGGGCCACGCAGCATTGCGGTCCCATCGCAGCGATCGGCAAAATAGATAAGTGCGGTGCCGGTTCCGATGCCGGTGGCCGTTATTCCGTAGTTAATACCTTCCAGCTGCTCTAGAGTTGTATGGGCTGAGGCCACAACGATAGGTAAGCATACAAGGTCTGCTCTGTGTATGTGTTACCAGATGCATTTCCTTAGTTTGATGTGTTTGATCAGGATATGTGCATTATTAAACTTCTCATCCCTGCTCTGAGAAAACAAGCAGGTTGAATACAAAGGTTTGATTCTGGGAGCCCAGCAGAGGCAGGGAGATTGGTACAAAGTATTATACACAATACAGCCACATCAACCCTGTGTGATACTGAGATTAATATAAATATTCTGCAAGTAGAATGTGCCTGTCAGAATCTATAATTCTAAACATGAGCATATCTGATTATGCACAAATACACAAGAAAATGTAAAGAACATTACTAGTAAGATTAAACGAGAACTTACCAGTTTGAAGTTTGATCTTTATTTTATGAGGAGTCGAGTTGAGGGACTACGTGAATAAAGCCCGTACAGCCGTTGGTGCGTCAATCTTCAAAGCAGCGAAATGAATTCACAGCTAACAATGACTGAAGTATAATGGTAAGATGATAAAACTAGAACTACCAGATGAGATCTATGAGGGTGGGAGCGGAGGGCACGTAGTCCCTCAACTCGACTCCTCATAAAATAAAGATCAAACTTCAAACTGGTAAGTTCTCGTTTAATCTTACTATTTTACTTCGGAGTCACGTGAGTGACTACGTGAAGACTTCAAAGCACTGTGAATTCACGCCGCAGACCCAAATCCGACGTTCACACTGCCTGGATTGACTCAAAGTCCTTAACAATCAATCATGCATCAGTAACAACATTTGTTAAATGAATAACAATTTATTATGTTTAAGCAAATCATAGACATAAAATATAATGGCATCTGCCGACATGCATTCTATCTAGCCGTAGCTTTTGCAACGTTTGTACACGTTGAGCTGAAACCAACGCCATAAGCATGACCACCTTAATAGTTAATTTGGCTATAGATAGGCTTGTAACCGGAGCCCACTGGCGAAGAACCATAAGAACCTCACTGACATTCCAAATCCCGGCATACCTGAGTTTAGGAGGATTAGAATTGAAAACTCCCTTCATGAACCGTGAAACTAACGGATGTGTCCCTACTGTATGTAATTCTGCATTCATAGGTAAATAAGACAGAGCACTTCTGGCTGAATTGATCGCACTGTAACTTAACTTTTGGTCGAAATAAAGAGTTGACAAAAACTCCAATACATCCGTGATCCCTGCAGTGTGATATACAATATTCTGCTGTAGGCAGAATTGCTCCCACTTCCTTATATAGGTGAGATATTGCTGCTGTGTACTATCCCTGCAGGCCGACGTGAGAACATCCACAGTTCGATGAGACAGTCCTCTCCCCAGGTATGGCCTCCTTAAAATCTGCATTTTAACAGATCAATACGATCATGTAAAGGATGTTGATCCCCAGTGACTGGATTTACCAGTAGATTTTTATTCTTGGGAATTATCATGTAAGGCTCCCTAGCCATTTGTAATACAATGGGAAACCATGCTTGTGTAGGCCAATCTGGCACTACCAATACCCCTGAAGCGGAGTCCTCCTTGACCTTTTGCAAACATCTGCTGATGAGACAGAATGGAGGAAATACATACACAAACATTCCTCCCCAATGCAGCGAAAACGCATCCACTGCTACTGCCCCAGGATCTGGTTCCCATGAAACATATCTAGGTAACTGATGATTTAATCGAGATGCAAACAAGTCAATATCTGGCATTCCATACTGAACAATCATTTGGTTAAATACATCCTGATTTAACATCCATTCAATGTTGTCATTAAACTGACGTGACCTAGTGTCAGCTACAGTGTTGAATCTTCCTGGCAAATAAAGTGCTGAAAGCCAGATATTTTGGTCAATACACCAGCTCCAAATCTGGTTAGCCAGTCTATCACAAGACTGTGACTTAACTCCACCCATGTGGTTTACATATGCCACTGCTGTGGTGTTGTCAATCTGAACCTGCACATGCAAGTGCCTCCTTGTAGAACAATAAGCTTTGAGCCCATACCAGGTGCCCAACAACTCTAAATAATTAATCCCTCTTAGTTGAAGAAGCGATGTCTCATCCACATTCCATCTGCCTCCACAACTAGAAGACATATCTGTTGCACTCCAACCTAGTGCACTTACATCAGTCTGTAAAATCAGTGACGGTGGTTCCACCAAAACCTTCCTAAAACTTGTTGAAACATTTGCTATCCACCATTGTATGTCAGCAATCGCCCCAGCTGACAACTGCATAGGCCTATCAAAATATCCCCTTTGTATTCTCAGTGCCTGTTCCTTTGATCGTTGTAATTGTTGATAATGCAGAGGAACAACTGCACAGCTGCAAATGCTGCCACAAACTTCCCAATTAACCTGGCTACTTGTCTAATCGAAGGCCTTTGTTCTCCAACGAGATTAACACAGTCCTCAATTAACTGATTCAATTTATCCCTGGGCAAAGTTACCAACATGTGATTGGAATTAATGGTAAATCCCAGATAATCAATAATTTGGACTGGTGATAATTTAGATTTATCTGGGTGAATAACAAATCCCATTTGTTCAAAAGTGATTTTAACAACTGAAACTGATGATTGAGTTTCAGCATGAGTCTTTCCAACAATCAGAATATCATCTAAGTAGGCCATTACCACATGCCCCTTAGCTCTAAGTAATGCTAACACAGGTTTTACCAATTTAGTAAATAATCTAGGAGCTGAAGTTAATCCATTCGGCAATGCCCTGAATTGCCACAGCTGAGTCATCCAAATAAATTTCAAATATCTTCTATCATCCTCATGAATAGACACTGAGTAATACGCATCCTTTAAATCAATAGTTGCCATATAACACCCTTTGGACACTAGATGTTTGGCCATGGTAAAGGTTTCCATTTTGAAATGCCTATAACAAACAAACTTGTTCAAACTCGATAAATCCAAAATAATTCTACACCCCCCAGTCTTTTAGATCTGGGAAATGTATTTGACACAAATTGTCGTCTTTGATAGACAGAAGGCTCAATTACCCCTTTCTTATGTAACGACTGAATCTCTGCTTGAATAAGCACATTTTCTTCATCTGAAAAAATAAGTTTACGACTACGAAAATGTTGATTAGGTAGACTGTCCTTAGAGTAAAATTCAATTTTCACCCCTTCAATACTACTAAGTATGAACAAATCTGATGTCAACTGATGCCATTGTTTGAGAAACAATTTTAACCTTCCTCCAATTTGAACAGGAACATCAATTAATTCATCATATAACCATATAACCATATAACAATTACAGCACGGAGACAGGCCCTCTCGGCCCTTCCAGTCCGTGCCGACCATTTGTTTTCCCCTAGTCCCATCTACCTGCACTCAGACCATACCCCTCCATTCCCTTCACGTCCATATACCTATCCACTTTACTTTTAAATGTTAAAATCGATCCTGCCTCCACCACCTCTGCTGGAAGCTCATTCCACACAGCCACCACCCTCTGAGTAAAGAAGTTCCCCCTCACGTTACCCCTAAACTTCTGTCCCTTAATTCTCATGTCATGCCCTCTTGTTTGAATCTTCCCTACCCTCAATGGGAAAAGCTTATCCACGTCAACTCTGTCTATCCCTTTCATCATTTTAAAGACCTCAATCAAGTCCCCCCTTAACCTTCTGCGCTCCAAAGAATAAAGACCTAACTTGTTCAACCTTTCTCTGTAACATAGTTGCTGGAACCCTGGCAACATTCTAGTAAATCTCCTCTGTACTCTCTCTATTTTGTTGACATCCTTCCTATAAGTAGGCGACCAAAATTGTACACCATACTCCAGAATTGGTCTTACCAATGCCTTGTACAATTTTAACATTACTTCCCTACTCCTATATTCAATGCTCTGATTTATAAAGGCCAGCACACCAAAGGCTTTCTTTACCACCCTATCTACATGCGATTCCACCTTCAGGGAACTATGCACAGTTATTCCTAGATCCCTCTGTTCCACAGCATTCCTCAATTCCCTACCATTTACCATGTACGTCCTATTTTGATTTGTCCTGCCAAGATGTAGCACTTCACACTTATCAGCATTAAACTCCATCTGCCATCTTTCAGCCCACTTTTCCAAATGGCCCAAATCTCTCTGTAGACTTTGAGAATCTACTTCATTATCCACAATACCACCTATCTTAGTATCATCTGCATACTTACTTATCCAATTTTCCACCCCATCATCCAGATCATTGATGTACATGACAAACAACAGTGGACCCAACACAGATCCCTGAGGCACCCCACTGGTCACCGGCTTCCAACCTGACAAACAGCCATCCACCATTACTCTCTGACATCTCCCATTCAGCCACTGTTGAATCCATCTTGCTACTCCGCCATTAACACCCAAAGATTGAACCTTCTGAACCAACCTTCCATGGGGAACCTTGTCAAAGGCCTTACTGAAATCCATATAGACAACATCCACTGCTTTACCCTGCTTTACCATCATCTGTCGATGTTTTCCTTACCTGCATCTTTCCTTGCGGACCTTGTTGTCCTCGACCTCTTGTGGAGAAAGGCACCTTCCCCTTCATGCTGGCAGACTGCCAGTTCCGAAATTGAAGACCTGAACGACTCGTTCCTTCTCCTGCATCCACATTAGTTCCTTTCCAATACGGAGAAAACCTTTTGCCTTGCTTACCAGCCGGCTTAATGAGGGCCATAGTTTTAACATCTTCATGACATTCTTTGACCCTTTTTGCAAGGTTACCTCCAAACAACAGATTTTGTGGTGGTACACTGGGTGGTTTGCACAAACTTGCCAAATTCGGATTAAGCACTGGCCTAATAGCGGCCCTCCTGATGTTATTGATTTCAAAAAATGCATTACAAAGGAATCCCAGTCCGTCCTGGTGTGCTTCAACCACATTGCTTGGATCAATCACTTTCACCACAGCTGTAATACCTGCTGACAACAGTTTAAGCACTTTTTGGAACTTCATCTCCTGGGCCCTAGCAGGCATACCCATCTGTGACCAAATTTGGTGATTAACCACCGGTACCTTCAGGAGATCACAAATAACAGGAGCTTTATAGTTTTTTTTTTGCTGCTTCATCCATAGCTAGCTCCTGTAACTGGTGAGAGAGCATATACTGAATGGCTTCGGCCAATTCCCCATCAATCGCCTCTCCTGCCTCTCTAAGCAAACTTTCCAGCAATGTTCCGAATTACCTCCAACCGAACTTCTTTACTGCTCTCCCCCAGCGTAGAATCAGTGTCAGCAAACTGCACTGATGGAACATCCTCCTCACAGGCAGGATATTCTGCAGCCCTGGACCAGGTGCTGCTAGCACAAGCCCTCCATCAGCCTGGCTTGGGCACCACTCCTCCTCACGGAGCTGGTCCCTGTCGAGCATTCTTTGTAATAAAATCTCGACTTGGGAGAGCCGTGAGCAAACGGACTCTCTTATGGAGGGTATAACCTCCATGCCCGACTCATCTACGGGCCTGACAGACTTGCCAGTGGCCTTCCGCCCTACTGGCAAGCCTTCACTGCCCCCAGGCAGTGGGTCCGCAACCACTGGCTGTGTAGCCAGCACCGGACCAGATGTACCAGACGGGCCTCCTTCCACAACACTCTCCTGGTCACTCTCCTTTCTACCTGCGGAGCGCCTCGCCGACACCTTCTTTACTTTCTGCAACATATCTCCAAGTACTTCAAACCGTCGCAGAAATGACCTGTGGTAAAAATTTCAACAACCTTACCTCCGTTTTTAAACTTACCGCTCGGAGGAGCGCTGCTGCTCCAACCGCCCGACTGCACCAACGTCTGACGTCATGACGCACCAACGGCTGTACGGGCTTCTATTCACGTAGTCACTCACGTGACTCCGAAGTAAAATCTCCTCCAAGAGAGGACAAGAATGTGGGAGAGACTAGAAATGGAGAAAATGCTCCACACTTTACTCAGTCAAGGGTCCAAAGACCCAAAGATTCCCAGGCAGCCTTTTTAACAGGCACTATGTATGGTGCCTGTTAAAAATGGGAATCTGACTCTCCAGTGCCTTCTTAGGTCTGGATGAGGTCTCCCTAGAGCAAGACTAAAATGCTCTAAACTTTAATCAGTCAAGGGTCCAAAGACCCAGAGATTCCCAGGCAGCCTGTTAAAAAAAAGGAAAAAATGGAAATCCGACTCTCCAGTGCCTTGTTTAGATCTGGATGAGGTCTCCTAGAGCAAGACTCGGGAGTACCAGGGCAGGAGGAGACTGACCCTGAAACTGGTGTCCCTACTTATGTGTATACACCAGAGCACAAGAGCCACGCTCCGGGTGTTCCCGATGAAGCATCAAGTTTGCTATATCGGTATGGACTGGTGAGGCGATAGAGACCTGGCTGCCAACATTATTTGGTTTCTCATCTGCTCCAAGAAACTGTTATGACTGAAACAGTAAAATATATTAACACCTGTCTATTGTGCCTCGCTCAGGGTGCCAACAGTAAACTCAGTAATTTGGGCACCCATGAGTGTTATGATGCGAGGGCAGGAAATGTGTTTCCAGCATGTCCTCTAGCTGATATCAGTTGGCATCACTGCATTTGGGGAAGACATACAAGGGTCGATAAATGTCCAAAACTTATAAAGACAGGCTTGTGTTACTTTGCAGTGCCTATTCGAACCTAAATGTATGATGAAAATTGCCAGTTGGCCAACATTATACCCAAAAATGCAGGACTATGTAAGGCAAACAATAACCAGATTAATTATTGGTGAAAATCTGCCAAAACAATTCAGGATCTTCTAGTTAATTTACAGAGGTACAGGAACTTCATTCCATCACACATAGAACTTCTGGGGTACAACCTCTGGTTGGGTGTAGGATTACAATTGTTTTATAATGAATGATGCTGCATAATATTGATCGGTTTGGTGTTTGCTGCATGAGAAACTCATCAGGTAGAAAATATATCCCAGGCAGAAGAAGATGGGGGTTGCAGAATCATTCTGGACCTCACAAACTAAATTCATATGTTCAGTATAGGCATTTAATAAAGTACACCTTCAACACTGTGACACAGATGTTATTACAAGGCTGTTAGATGATAGACGTAAAAAAATAAATTTAAAAAATATACCTTATTATTCAGTACCAATGCGTCATTATCGCAGGTACTTTAAGTTAATTCGATGCGTCAGCTGAGGTAATTTAAAGAATTACCTAATGGGTTAACTTCAGCTCTTCAGCAATTATTGAAACCAGCACTGGTGTTACTGAGGGCTCAGCATCACATTGTAATGGCTTATCTAGAGGATATGTTAATTGTAAATGCCACTCAGGAGACAGCTGAAGAACTGGTTTCAGCAACCATAAGCCTATTGAAAGGCTAGGGTTCTGGCCATCCAACAACATCTAAGTTACAGCCATCCCAAACAATTGATTATTTGGGGTTCGTCATTAATTCAGTTGATATGTCAGTAACTTGCTTACAGATAAGGTTGGGGATATTACAAATGTCTGTACTTGTCTCGCTGAGAGACCTTATCCCTCCATCCGAGAAGTAGCTATAGGTATTGGTAAAATGGTAGCAGCATTCCTGCTGTCGAGTTTGGACCTCTGCATTATCAAAGTCTGCTAAGAGCCAGAGGACAAGCACTAAAAATAAAAAGTAAAAAATAAATAAATTAAAACAAATAAATAAATAAATAAATACATAAAGATAAATAGAATAAAATAAAAAGTGTGCAGGTCATTTGATAGGTCTATGCAGTTACCAACTAAAGTTTTAGCTGAATTGCAATGGTGGATTCTCAATGTTGCACAAGCTACTAGAATATATTTTGGTCAGCAACCTTCAGTGGTATTACAAACTGATGGGAGTGCTCTCGGATGGGGAGGTAAGGACAGCGCCACCAGTTGAGGTGGTGATGGACTGTCCAAGACGATTAATTCTCCTAACACATGGTATCAATTATTTGGAGTTATTGGGGGCGTTTTATGCATTGATAGATTATTGTTCTACAATGAATGACTTACATGTTCAATTACAAGTAGACAATACCACAGCTGTGGGAGAGACAATATTGTGGCAGACAACAGATCACGAAAGTCAATGACAATACAGAATGGATGTTAAATCCAGAAGTTCAAAAAGATTGTCAGTCGGTATGGGTACCAAATGTTGATCTGCTTGCGTCCAGATTAAATCTCCAGTTGCCTAAATATGTCATAGGAGCCAGACCCAGGAGCAGTAGCGCTGGATGCATTACCGCTACATTGGGGAAGTATAATCTTCCATGTTTCCCCATTTTGCCTGATTAGGCAATGTCACCAAAATAGAGCAAGACTCCGCCGCAGGCGTTTGGTGGTTCCAAACTGGTCTACACAGCCATTGTTCCCATTGGTGCTCAGAATGATGACTCAGCCATTCATGACAATCCCCAGTTGCAGTAATTGTTGGTACATCCAGTACAGGAGAAGTCATCCATTACATGATCGTATTAATTGTTAATCTGCAGGTTCTGATGGACTGTCGGATAGGACAATGGATGTTATAACTGCAGCTTGGAGAGATAGCACTAAGAAACAATATATGTCTCATATAAGGAAATGGGAAATCTTTTGTATACAGTCAGATATATTTTATCATACTGCAAACATATTGGATGTATTGGAGTTCCTTGCTATGTTGCACCTGAGATATAGTGCCATTAATAGTGCTCAGAGTACTTTGTCCTCCTATTTAGGACAATTTTCAGAAAGACAATCTATCGGGTTCATCCGTTAATATCCCGATTTATGAGAGGAATTTTAATAAAATCCTACCAAACCCAGATATACAGAAATCTGGGATGTCAGTATAATTCTCACATTGCTTCGGCAGTGGGCTCCAATTATGTCACTGTCTTTTCAGAACTTAATATTTAAAGTGGTTATGCTCATGTCATTAGTATCAGCACAATGAGTACAAACATTACAAATGTTGCGCTTAGATTGTATGCAGTTGTCTATAGATAAAATTACTTTTTATGTCTATGATCTAAGCAAGCCAAGCAAGCCAGGGAAGGCTGGAACCAAGGTAATCTTTAAAGCATGCCCTGCCTACCAAACATTGTGTGTGGTTAAGCATCTGACTCAATATATACTTTAATATATATTAACTAAGAGTCTCCGAGATTGTGAGACACCAATGCTCATTACCCACAAAATTAAAAAAAAAAAGTGACAGTACAAACTATTCTAGATGGTTAAAACAGGTTCTGTATTTAGCTGGAGTTCACACTCGTGTTAAATCTCAGCTCCACAAGGGCGGCATCAATGTCCGCGGCGAAGGCGAAGGCGCAGGACATGCCACTCGACCAAATTCTAGAGGCCGCAGGATGGTCTAAAGAAGTAATTTTTCTTTTTTAGATTTATGATAAACCTGTTGTCACAGTGCCATGCTATGTTGTGTTCTGTTCAATTTGTTTGCTTTGTTTCATATAATTGTTTCATATCATTTGTTGTAATTTTCCGCTGGGATAGAGGGGTTATTACTTTCCTTGTTATTATTATTATTAACATAGTTATTGAATAATTTGAAGCAATGTTCAATATATTATTTATTCACTACTGTGTCAACTGAAGCAGTGTGCCATATGGAGTGAATCTACGGCATGAAAATCACAGAGCTTTAAAATCTTCACGTAGTCACGTGACTCTGAAGTAAAATAGTAAGATTAAACGAGAACTTACCTGTTCGAAGTTTGATCTTTATTTTATGAGGAGTTACGATGAGGGATTACGTGCCCTCCGCTCCCGGCCCTCATAAAGGTTCATCTGGTAGTTCTAATCTTCAGTAAGCCTTACTATCTTCCTTCTGCTATTGGTTTCTGTGTTTTTCACGCTGCTGCTTAGAAGTATGACGTGCATGCGCCTGGCGGGGCTTCTTCACGTAATCCGTCATCGTAACTCCTCATAAAATAAAGATCAAACTTTGAACAGGTAAGTTCTCATTTAATCTTACTATTAAATCTATCCCCCTCACCTTAAACCTATGTCCTGTGGTCCTCGATTCCCCTACTCTGGGCTTGAGACATTGTGCGTCTACCCGATCTGTTCCTCTCGAGACTTTATACACCTCAAGATTTTATTAGCCCTCATCCTCCTGCACTCCAAGGAATAGAGTCCCAGCCTGCTCAACCTCTCTCTGTGGCTCAGGCCCTCGGGTCCTGGCAACATCCTTGGTAAATCGTCTCCGCACCCTTTCCTGCTTGACAACATCTTTCCTCTAACATGGTGCCCAAAACTGAACACAATACTCTCATCATACAACTCTAGTCAAATTGGTCTTAGAAGCAAGATACTGAGCAGAATGTCACTTTAAACTGGCCATCTACATACACATGGTCTGTAGCTCAATTCCCTGCCTCCTCAGCTGTCCGTCCAAATGCCTCTTCTACCCGCTTTCACCACCTGCTGCGGCAGCTACATTGCAGATACCTGCTAGATCTCCCAGCCTGCCTTGTAAATCTCCTCTGTACCCAATGAAACTCAAGTCCCCTTTGTCTCCAGGTTCCGAGTGGAAACTGTAAGGGGATCTGACATTTACTGTATAATTCCCTCGTACATTTGACCTCCCAAAATGCAAAATCTCACAGGTCATAGAGTCATCATATATACAGCGTGGAAACAGGCCCTTCAGCCCACCGAGTCTGCGCTGACCAGCGATCACCACACACTAACACTATCCTACACGCTGGGGAATTTTTACATTTATAACAAGCCAATTAACCTACAAACCTGCACGTTTTTGGTGTGGACGGAAACCCACACAGGTCATGGGGAGAACGAACAAACTCCATAAAGACAGCACCCATAGTTGGGATCAAACCCGGGTCTCTGGTGCTGTGAGACAGTAGCTCCACCACTGTGCCACCTTGCCGAGTTGACATGCCATTAGTCTGCATTTGGTGCATCTCTCTGTAAACCCTTCCGATTCATATCTGTCCAAATGCTTTTTAAAAATCATAACTGTATCCACTTCTATAGCTTAATCTGGCAGCTCATTCCAGATACAATGACCCCGATGTCCTTTCTAAAACTCTCTGTACTCACCTTAAGCCTATGATCTGGAGAAAAAGAACTCACATTTTTTGCTTGGGCAGCTTATATCCCTGCTATATGAATATTGATTTCTCTAACTTCAATTAACCCTTGCATCCCCTCTCTCCAACACTCCCCCACTCTAATCCTCTTGCTAATTTCACCATTTGTGTCCCTTTGTTATCACCTCATCCCCAGCCAACAATGGACCATTGTGGGCTCCACCTTTCCTGAGTTATTGGTGCCGACTCTGCTTTGTTCTGCACCTTCCCACACCGCCAGTGTCCCCCTCCCTGACTCTCAGTCTGATGAAGGGTCTCGACCCAAAACGCCACCCATCCCTTCTCTCCAGAGATGCTGCCTGACCGACTGAGTTACACAGCATTTTGTGTCTATCTTCGGTGTAAAGCAGCATCTGCAGTTCCTTCATACACTTTATGCCGATGCTCTTTGGTTTTAGAATCCTCTACCCTGGGACAAAGACAGTGAATGTTTACTTTATCCATGTCCCTCATGATCTTGTACACCTCAGTAAGGTCACCCCTCAGCCTGTTATGCTCCAAAAAAAACATTCTTGGCCTATCCAACCTCTCCCTATAACTCTTGTCTCCAAACTACACTGAAACCCCTGTCTCACGGTGCAAGTTGGCCCACGAGTGACCCCGAGTTTTAACTCGTGGTGATCACGTACCAGGAACGTAGCGGCAATGTCGGAACGCGTGCGATCAACTTGTCCACTTGTGGCGCTAATGGCAGGTACCCGTGAAACTTGATAACTCGTGAAAAAAATCAAACATGTTTAATTTTTTCCACGAGTGAAATACACTGTTCAAGATAAAAATTGAAACATTTTAACTCGTTGTAATAATGTAGGGCCCGTGCGTTGACCTTAGTGTCTCGTGAGTCTAACGTGTTAACCCGTGGGCACTCTTAAATCGGCAGCTGGACAGAGTAAAAAACGGCCGAACCGCAGAATGCTTCATATTTCCGTATGACACAGGACCTGTTCGGCCCATCGAGACTATGGTGGCCTGGGCCGGCCTTAGGAGGTGCGGGGCCCGATTGGGAAAAATGTTCGGAGATACATAAATAAATAATTATAAATGAGTCACGTGTCGTGAGTAACATGACAATTGGGGGAGAGTTCCTTTCACAGCGTGTGGGGAGTCTAGCCAGGGGTAACGTTGCGAGGAGGGAAGGAGCGTTGAGAAGGAGAGGGTCGGGTTCATGCCTGTAACTCACTCACTGCTGCCGCGGCGCTCCGGGCATGGAGCTACTGCATTGTGGCCGGGGAGGGAAGCAGCTCGCGTGGCTACGAGCGGCCTCCATCACCGGACAGCGGAACCGACTGCCATCTCAGCGGCTTCTGCCGGCCCGCCCACCTCTGGCAGTGCTCTCCATCTGAACAGTGAGGGGACCAGCTCAAGAGCAAAGATCATAGAGCGGAGTGGGTCAGCGGGTGATGGATAACATCACAGCGGGCGGTGGAGTTTACTCCTGTGTTAGCGCAACAAGGGATCAATTGAGGTTACTCGCACTGACATATGGAGCAGGTTCCACCGCCCGCTGTCCTGTTATCCATCGACCCATTCTTGTGCTGGATGACCCTCTCCCCAGAGCCCCTGCCCGTCCCGCTGAGCCACCACAGACAGGGAGTTGAGCGTAGACACAGGGGGGTCCACCTTCAACTTCAGAGCCAAACAAAAAACACAGAGTGCTGGAGGAACTCAGCGGGCAAGGCAGCACCCGAGGGGGGAACATATCATTTATCAGGAGCCGCCACGGGCCAGGACTCTTCACCCCAACAGAAAGGAAGCGCAGATGCAGCCATCACTGTAGCATCTCTGTCCCTATCTTCCAATTCCCACTTTGAAATAAAATAAAACTCGACAAAAATTTCGCAAATGTAATGTACCGTATCTTTAAAAAAACCGACATCAACCACGTGTGAAAATTACACCGAATCGAACGATGATTGAAAATGCGTGGGAATCGACGAATCGCAATCCTGCTGCGAAATGTTTAAGTCAAAAACTGTATTTTATTTCAAAATGGGAATTTGAAGATAGGAACAGAGATGCTACACAGAGATTTTAAGCTCTTGGGTGAAGTCGCACAGTGGGGTAGGGCTTTAGGCAGCTTCTATGGAGCGAAGGAAATAGCCGGGTCTGAAGAAGGGTTTTGGCCCGAAACGTTGCATATTTCCTTCGCTCCACAGATGCTGCCTCACCCACTAAGTTTCTCCAGCATTTTTGTGTACCGCAAAATGTCAATGATTCCGGGAATGCCGAGAGAGCTAGAGAGAGAGGTGGGGAACGGGCGAGAGAGAGCGCGCGTGAGAGAGGGAGGGAGAGAGCGAAAGATGGAGAGACTCAATGTGGGTTGGTAGGTAAATTGAATGACTAACCTGCACACCAAGAACTTCACCAAAAAGAAGTTCGTACTCATGATGATGAGTTTTAAGAAATTCTCAATGTGATGCATCAATCTACATTCCAGAGTAAAATGTAATTATGTTTTGGAGAAGTGTTAATGACGCCGCGTGAATTGTATTCAAAGGAACGCAGCGTCACTAATACTTCGTCTAAAACACAATTACTCATTTACTGAGGAATGTGGATCGATGCATTGTTGACGCATTGGATAACTATTTGTTAACTACTAGCTGTTAACACACTGGCTGTTAACATCGTTTGTGTCTGATGACCGTACAGCGCTTGTATTCCATGTAAAAAAATCCGTATGGGGAATGTTTAAAAAAAAATCTTTATTTGACAAAGCAAATTGGTATTTCCATATAAAATATGGAAAACTAACGCGAGGCCCCCCCTGGGCACGGGGCCCAATTTGGAAAAATCGGTCCAATCGGCCTAGGACCGGCCCTGATGGTGGCTGTCAGAGCAATCCTACCAATTTCACTCAAAACCCAAAATGTTGGAGGAACTCAGTGGGCCCGGCGAGAATATGGGCTGGAGACGTTTCGGACAATTCTTCAAATCTCTGATTTATTTCTGAAGAAGGCTAATTGGCTTTGGTTGTAACCTGTCTAAAAATGTAACTAAAAATGAAAATTTTAGTAAATGTAAATGTAACTAAAAATGTAAATTGACCCTCGTGTGTAGGACGGCGCTAGTGTCGCTGGTCGGCGCGGACTTGGTGGGCCGAAGGGCCCGTTAGAAACACTGTGTCACTTTTCAGGAGAAGTTGTGAGCTCAAGAGTACGTCAGGAGCGTTGTCAGCTCGGGAGATGAACCTGGTTAACTCTGGAGACAAACTTGGAACATCGCAGTAAACGGCAAAATACCATACCCGTGGGAACTCGGTTCAAACACTTGAACCAACTTGGGATCTCGTGCACAACCACGAGTCTGTCGCTCGGGGTCACTCGGGGTCAACTCGCACCGTGAGACAGGGCCATGACTCTGCTGAGTACATTACGGTTCCCCGGAACACTGAAGCAAGCCCTTCGGCCCACTAAGTCTATGCCAACCACCAATCCTACATCAATCCCATTATTCTCCCCATAATTCCACCATTACCAACACAAATTGGGGTGACTTACAGAGACCAATTAACCTATTGACCTACAGGTGGGCTGTTTAATGAAACCGGAGGACCCAGAGGAAATCCACGGCGTCACAGTGAACATGTAAACTCCACACAGACAGCACCCAAGGTCAGAATTGAACCTGAGAGTCAGAGGAAAAGGGGAGCCAGTTTTTCCCCTGACTCTCTCAGTCTTAAGAAGGGTCTCGACCCGAAGTGTTTACTATTCCTTTTCACCAGAGATGCTGCGTGACCCGATGAGGTACTCCAGCACTTTGTGTATATCTTCGGTTTAAAGCAGCATCTGCAGTTCCTTCCTACACATGAAAATATTGCCTGTTTGTACCTTCTCCTGGTGACCGTGTGGGTTTCCTCCAAGATCTTTGGTTTCCCCCCACACTCCAAAGATGTACCAGTTTGAAGGTTAATTGGCTTGGTGTAAATGTAAATTGTCCCCAGTGTATGTAGGATATTGTTAGTGTGCGGGGATCGCTGGTCGGTGTGGACTCGGTGGGCCAAAGGGCCTGTTTTCGCGCTGTTTCTCCAAACTAAGCTAAACTAAAAGTCAATCTCATGTCACTTGTTTCAGTTGCAAAGTGATGGCCATTTTTTTCCTCCTGATTTTAATGCAACCAGACAAGAGGCAGGTCAGTGGTGGGTCAGTCTGCCAACGACCGTTCCATTAAGTGGTTGTTTGGAGCCATGTTTCAACACATTCCTTCCCTCCCACACACACACATCAACAGCAACGATCAGCAAACACTTTCCTCCACCCTCCTGCTTCTCATGTGGTACCAGGCATTATCTACACACTGGTAGCCACTTATTGGTCTGCAAGGAAACTGTCAGCCTGGCCAAACAAGAAGCCACTTCATAATGCTGCAAACCATTAACCATCCTTTATCGAAGACACATCTTTCAACACAATGAGCACTCAATATCCAACAAAGTCCACTCCGCATGACTCACTGCAGGGGGAGGGGCAGTGGATGCTAGACAGACACACAAAGCTGCAGTAACTCAGCGGGTCCTAGAGTCACACAGCATGGAAACAGACCCTTCGGCCCAACGGCCACGTTGGCCAACATGCCCCATCTACACTCGTCCCACCTGTCTGCATTGGTCCATATCCCTCCAAACCTGCCCTATCCATGTACCTGTCTAACTGATTTTTTAAAGTTGGGATAGTCCCAGCCTCAACTGCCTCCTCTGGCAGCTTGTTCCATACACCCACCAGGAGGGACAGGAGTGAATAGGGGTGGGGGTTGCATTGTTGTTTAAGGGGGATGTCACAGCTCTGTTCAGAGGTGACATTAGAAACATAGAAACATAGAAATTAGGTGCAGGAGCAGGCCATTTGGCCCTTCGAGCCTGCACCGCCATTCAATATGATCATGGCTGATCATCCAACTCAGTATCCTGTACCTGCCTTCTCTCCATACCCCCTGATCCCTTCAGCCACAAGGGCCACATCCAACTCCCTCTTAAATATGGCCAACGAATTGGCCTCAACTACCTTCTGTGGCAGAGAATTCCACAGATTCACCACTCTCTGTGTGAAAAACGATTTTCTCATCTCGGTCCTAAAAGACTTCCCCCTTATCCAAGACCTTGTACAACTGCAGTAGAACCTCCCTGCTCTTGTACTCAAATCCTTTTGCTAATCGGTCACCATTCAAATAATAGTCTACCTTCCTGTTTTTGCCACCTCACATTTATCCACATTATACTGCATCTGCCATGCATTTGCCCACTCACCCAGTCTATCCAAGTCATCCTGCAGCCTCCTAGCATCCTCCTCACAGCTAACACTGCCCCCCAGCTTCGTGTCATCCGCAAACTTCGAGATGTTGCATTTAATTCCCTCGTCCAAATCATTAATGTAAATTGTAAATAGCTGGGGTCCCAGCACTGAGCCTTGCGGCACCCCACTAGTCACTGTTTGCCATCCTGAAAAGGACCCGTTCACTCCTACTCTTTGCTTCCTGTCTGCCAGCCAGTTCTCTATCCACATCAATACTGAACCACCAATACCGTGTGCTTTAAGTTTGTATACCAATCTCTTATGTGGGACCTTGTCGAAAGCCTTCTGAAAGTCCAGATACAACACATCCACTGCTTCTCCCTTATCCACTCTACTAGTTACATCCTCAAAATATTCAATAAGATTCGTCAGACATGATTTACCCTTCGTAAATCCATGCTGACTTTGACCAATGAATTCACCACTTTCCAAATGCGCTGTTATCCCATCTTTAATAATTGACTCTAGCAGTTTCCCCACTACCGATGTTAGACTAACTGGTCTGTAATTCCCCGTTTTCTCTCTCCCTCCCTTTTAAAAAAGTGGGGTTACATTAGCTACCCTACGGTACGTCTAGTGAGGCTGGATGGGTGGAGCTGAGGAACAAGAAAGGGATGATCACCTTGTTGGGGTGTACTACAGACCCCCGAATAGTCAACGGGAATTAGAAGAACAAATGTGCCGGGAGATTGCAGACAGCTGCAGGTCAAATAAGGTTGTTGTAGTAGGGGATTTTAACTTTCCCAATGTAGACTGGGAAAATCATAGCGTGAAGGGTTTAGATGGGGTACAATTCCTCAAAAGTGTTCAGGAGAGTTTTCTTAAACAGTATGGGAGGGCAACGCTGGATCTAGTATTGGGAAATTGGGAAGGGCAGGTTAATGAGGGGCAGGTTAATGAAGTGTGTGTGTGGAGGAACCTTTTGGGACCAGTGACCACAGTTCCATTAGGTTTAAGATAGTTATGGATCGGGACAGAGAGGGTCCATGTGTTCAAATGCTCAACTGTGGGTAAGGCCACTTTGAGGGTGTGAGAGAAGGTCTCGCTCAAGTTGACTGGAGCAGGGAGTTAGAGGGGAAAGGAACATCAGCCAAGTGGGATGTTTTAAAAGTGTACTGAAGAAAGCTCAGGATGTGTACGTCCCCGTTAGAGTGAAGGGCAAAGCAGGCAAACGTAAGGAAGCTTGGCTGACGAGGAAAATTGAGATGTTAGTCAAAAACAAGAAGGATGTATGGGACCGGGATAGGCAGCTGGGATCATGTACTTCCCTGGAGCAGTTTCGGGAACCAAGAAGCAAACTAAATAAGGAAATCAGAAGGGCAAAAAATGGCCAGGAAATAGCTCTGGGTGGTAGCATAAAAGACAATCCCAAAAGATTTAATAAATACACTAGACTAACTTTGTCCCTCAATGCAATATTCCACCTCTCCACCATTTCCAATATTGGTGGCCGGTGGGAGGGGGGGGGGCTTTTCTGGAGCGCTAGTATGGGTGTTGTGGGCTGAAGGGACTGGTTTCCAGAGGGCTAGTATGGACATTGTGAGCCGAATGGGTTCTTGGGGTGGCAGCTCAGTCCCTCAAGCCTGGTGTGCTGGCAGCTCACTCATGGCTGTTGGGCTGGCAGTTGACTCACGGCTATTCCTTGAAATTCCTTTTCAAGCAGGGTGAAAGGCCACCAAATTCAAATGCAGTTTCCTACCACTTCGAGCAGGATGCAAGGCCTCCAAATTCAAGTGCAGTTTCACACCACTTCAAGCCGGGTGCAAGGCCACCAAATTCAAGTGCAGTTTCATGCCACTTCAAGCAGGGTGCAAGATCACCAAATTCAAGTGCAGTTTCATGCCACTTCTAGCAGGTTGCAAGGCCACCAAATTCAAGTACAGTTTCATAACATTTTGAGCAGGGTGCAAGGCCACCAAATTCAAGTGCAGTTCCAGACCACTTCAAGCAGGGTGCAAGGCCACCAAGTTTAAGTTCACTCAAGCAGGGTGTAAGGCTTCAAACCAAAACCACTTTTGCATTTTCAAACACATTAAGGGCACTGACAGTAAAACCACTCACAGTTCAGTAGACATATGTTCAGTGCTATTCGCTGCTCAGACTTAGAGTCGTGACCTCTTGCTCCCCCATCTTACAAAGACTCAGGCAGTCCACACTTCCGGGTTTTATAGTCCCTCCCCCCACCGGAAGGGGCGTGGCCTTCATGGCGTGATTGACAGGAGAGAGAATCTCAACATATTTTAACTATTAATGTCTATTATTTTTCATCGATGGGAAAAATCCTCTTGTCCTGCGCAGCGGAGGGGGACTGAGTAAGATGGTCAAAACTCACAGCCGTATGTCGTAGCGTTTTTTCTAAAATGAATATACAGTGCAAACAGGAAGGTTTGATCTCATGGGATCCAAGGAGAAATAGCTGAATGCATAGAAAATTGGCTCCATGGAAGGAAGCAGAGGGTGATGGTGGAAGGTTGCTTCTCGGACTGGAGGCCTGTGACTAGTGGTGTGCCTCAGGGATCGGTGCTGTTCCTGATACTGTTTGTCATCTACATCAATGATTTGGATGAGAACATACAGGGCAAGATTAGCAAGTTTTCTGATGATACAAAAGTTTGTGGTTTTGCAGATAGTGAGATGGTTGTGAACGATTGCAGCAGGATCTGGATCGATTGGCGGAGGAATTGTTGATGGAATTTAATACAGAGAAGTGTGAGGTGCTGCATTTTGGGACGTCGAACAAGGGCAGGACCTACACATTAAATTGTAGCCTTCTGGGTAGTGTTGTAGAGCAGTGGGATCTAGGAGTACAGGTGCATGGTTCCTTGAAGGTTGAGTCGCAGGTAGATGAGGTAGTCAAAACGTATTTTGGCACTTTGGCCTTCATCAGTCAGAGTATTGAGTATAGAAGTTGGGAGGTCATGTTACAGTTATATAAGACGTTGGTGAGACCGCATTTAGAACATTGTGTTCAGTTCTGGGCACCATGTTATAGGAAAGATATTGTCAAGCTTGAAAGGATTTAAGTAGGAGTGAACGGGTCCTTTTCAGGATGGCAGACAGTGACTAGTGGGGTGCCGCAAGGCTCAGTGCTGTGACCCCAGCTATTTACAATATACATTAATGATTTGGACGAGGGAATTAAATGCAACATCTTGAAGTTTGCGGATGACACGAAGCTGGGGGGCAGTGTTAGCTGTGAGGAGGATGCTAGGAGGCTGCAGGATGACTTGGATAGACTAGGTGAGTGGGCAAATGCGTGGCAGATGCAGTATAATGTGGATAAATGTGAGGTTATCCACTTTGGTGGCAAAAACAGGAAGGTAGACTATTATTTGAATGGTGACTGATTAGGAAAAGGGGAGATGCAGCGAGACCTGGGTGTCATGGTACACCAGTCATTGAAAGTAGGCATGCAGGTGCAGCAGGCTGTGAAGAAAGCAAATGGTATGTTGGCATTCATAGCAAAAGGATTTGAGTACAAGAGCAGGGAGGTTCTACTGCAGTTGTACAGGGTCTTGGTGAGGCCACACCTGGAGTATTGCGTACAGTTTTGGTCTCCTAATCTGAGAAAAGACATTCTTGCCATAGAGGGAGTACAGAGAAGGTTCAACAGACTGATTCCTGGGATGGCACGACTTCCATACGAAGAAAGACTGGATAGACTTGGCTTGTACTCGCTGGAATTTAGAAGATTGAGGGGTGATCTCATAGAGACTTACAAAATTCTTAAGGGGTTGGATAGGCTAGATGCAGGAAGATTGTTCCCGATGTTGGGGAAGTCCAGGACAAGGGGTCACAGTTTAAGGATAAGGGTGAAGTCTTTTAGGACCGAGATGAGAAAATCGTTTTTCACACAGAGAGTGGTGAATCTGTGGAATTCTCTGCCACAGAAGGTAATTGAGGCCAGTTCGTTGGCCATATTTAAGAGGGTTGGATGTGGCCCTTGTGGCTGAAGGGATCAGGGGGTATGGAGAGGGCAGGTACAGGATACTGAGTTGGATGATCAGCCATGATCATATTGAATGGCGGTGCAGGCTCGAAGGGCCGAATGGCCTGCTCCTGCACCTAATTTCTGTGTTTCTATGTTTCTATGTTTAAGAAAAGATTTACAAGGATGCTGCCAGGACTAAACGGTGTGAGCTATAGGGAGAGGTAGAGTAGGCTGGGTCTATATTCCATTTAGCGCAGGAGGATGCGGGAAGATCTTATAGAGGTGTATAAAATCATGAGAGGAATAGATCGGGTAGATGCACAGAGTCTTTTGCCCAAATTAGGGGAATCGAGGACCAGAGCACATAGGTTCAAGGTGAAGGGGAAAGGATCTAATAGGAATCCGAGGGGTAACTTTTTTACACAGAGGGTGGTGGGTATATGGAACAAGCTGCCAGAGGAGGTAGTTGAGGCTGGGACTATCCCATTGTTTAAGAAACAGTTGGACAGGTACATGGATAGGACAGGTTTAGGGGGATATGGACCAAGCGCAGGCAAATGGGACAAAATTGGCTTGTGTGGACGAGTTGGGCCGAAGGGCCTGTTTTCGTTCACTAAGACTCTATGACTATAATATGCAACTATGGAATAAAGTCCCTGGAAGGAAAAAAACCTGTGAGGGGCTGCACGGTGAGGGGGTGCACGGTGAGGGGCTGCACGGTGAGGGGGTGCACAGTGAGGGGGTGCACGGCGAGGGGGTGCATGGTGAGGGGTGCATGGTGAGGGGGTGCACGGTGAGGGGGTGCACAGTGAGGGGGTGCACAGTGAGGGGGTGCATGGTGAGGGGGTGCATGGTGAGGGGGTGCATGGTGAGGGGGTGCATGGTGAGGGGGTGCACAGTGAGGGGGTGCACAGTGAGGGGGGTGCACAGTGAGGGGGTGCATGGTGAGGGGGTGCATGGTGAGGGGGTGCACGGTGAGGGGGGGTGCACAGTGAGGGGGTGCATGGTGAGGGGGTGCATGGTGAGGGGGTGCACGGTGAGGGGGTGCACAGTGAGGGGGTGCACAGTGAGGGGGTGCACAGTGAGGGGGTGCACGGTGAGGGGGTGCATGGTGAGGGGGTGCATGGTGAGGGGGTGCACGGTGAGGGGGTGCACAGTGAGGGGGTGCACAGTGAGGGGGTGAGGGGGTGCACGGTGAGGGGGTGCATGGTGAGGGGGTGCATGGTGAGGGGCTGCACGGTGAGGGGGTGCACAGTGAGGGGGTGCATAGTGAGGGGGTGCATGGTGAGGGGGTGCATGGTGAGGGGGTGCATGGTGAGGGGGTGCACGGTGAGGGGGTGCACGGTGAGGGGGTGCACAGTGAGGGGGTGCATGGTGAGGGGGTGCACAGTGAGGGGGTGCATGGTGAGGGGGTGCACGGTGAGGGGTGCACGGTGAGGGGGTGCACAGTGAGGGGGTGCATGGTGAGGGGGTGCATGGTGAGGGGGTGCACAGTGAGGGGGTGCATGGTGAGGGGGTGCATGGTGAGGGGGTGCACAGTGAGGGGGTGCACGGTGAGGGGGTGCATGGTGAGGGGGTGCACAGTGAGGGGGTGCATGGTGAGGGGGTGCACGGTGAGGGGGTGCACGGTGAGGCGGTGCACGGTGAGGGGGTGCACGGTGAGGGGGTGCATGATGAGGGGGTGCACGGTGAGGGGGTGCACGGTGAGGGGGTGCATGGTGAGGGGGTGCACGGTGAGGGGTGCATGGTGAGGGGGTGCATGGTGAGGGGGTGCATGGTGAGGGGGTGCACGGTGAGGGGGTGCATGGTGAGGGGGTGCACGGTGAGGGGGTGCATGGTGAGGGGGTGCACGGTGAGGGGGTGCATGGTGAGGGGGTGCATGGTGAGGGGGTGAATGGTGAGGGGGTGCATGGTGAGGGGTGCACGGTGAGGGGGTGCATGGTGAGGGGTGATGGTGAGGGGGTGCATGGTGAGGGGTGCACGGTGAGGGGGTGCACGGTGAGGGGGTGCATGGTGAGGGGGTGCATGGTGAGGGGGTGCATGGTGAGGGGGTGCACGGTGAGGGGGTGCATGGTGAGGGCTGCACGGTGAGGGGGTGCATGGTGAGGGGGTGCATAGTGAGGGGGTGCACGGTGAGGGGGTGCACGGTGAGGGGGTGCATGGTGAGGGGTGCACGGTGAGGGGGTGCACGGTGAGGGGGTGCACGGTGAGGGGGTGCACGGTGAGGGGGTGCATGGTGAGGGGTGCACGGTGAGGGGGTGCACGGTGAGGGGGTGCACGGTGAGGGGGTGCACGGTGAGGGGGTGTTGAATGTTTTCAAATTGTGCTGTTTTGGAATAATGAATTCCATGGTTAATGCAATTTCGTTTCTCCTTTCCTGGGGGAATTTTGCAGAGAATGACGCTTACAAATGGATCTATTATCCTTCCATTGAAACAGTCATCTCTTTTACAGACGCATATATTTTCAGTAGCTCAGCAGTTCTCTCATCTAATCTTCATTCAATGTATTTGCATTTATTTTGCATGTTGGTGAATCCTTCAGATGAGATTTGCACTTGAACCAGGGTCAGCACAGAGAGCAAGGTGTGTTCCTTGGCACCAAGTTAAACAGTGTGGTGCAGTGATCATGGTTCTGGGGGAAATCACCATTGCATGCGGGTGAGCATCAGGCCCGGAGGTGGTCAGGCCCGGTTCACCATGGCGTTGGTCTCTCTCCGCGGACCCCGCAGCATATGGAGGGGCTGGCATGGAGCCAGTGATGGTGTCGGAGCCCTGAGGTTGGGTCGGAGTCTCGGACAGAGTCAGGCTGAGGATGAAGCCTAGGGGTTGAGTATATGGTAGGCTCGAGTTGGGCGGATAGAGAACTAAGAAGTACCCGGCGTGGGGGAACACTGAGAGGGAATGAGTACTTGTTGTAACTTTGTCGGCACCTTTGTGGTAAATCGTTTGTGCATTTTAATTTAGTTTAGTGCAGCTGCTGGTGGTGGTGGTTGATGCAGGGACTACTGCGACATTTAAGAAACAGTTAGACACGTACATGGATAGGATGGGTTTAGAGGGATATGGGCCAAACGCAGGCAGGTTGGACTAGTGTAGATGGGACATTGGGCCGTGTGGGTACGTTGGGCAGAATGGCCTGTTTACACGCTGTATCACTCTATGACTTAGAAGGAAGACATTCTAGAGCTATCGGGATGTAATGCTGGATCATCGGAACAAATACAATGGAGACAGTGGAGAATCGTGTCATTATAGGAACCACGGTAGGACAAAGAGTAGTTGGGGTAGCTGTGGGAGCTGGTGGGCTTGCAATAGACATTAGTTTGAGGCACGGTGGTGCAGTAGTAGAGTTGCTGCCTTACAACCCCAGAGATCCGGGTTTGATCCTGACTACGGGTGCTGTCTGTACGGAGTTTGTATGTTCTCCATGTGACCATGTGGATTTTCTCCGGGTGCTCCGGTTTCCTCCCATACTCCAAAGACGTGCAGATTTGTAGGTTAATTGGCTTTCGTAAGATTGTAATTTGTCTCTGGTGTTTGTAGGATAGTGTTAGTGTGCTGGGATTGCTGGTCAGTGTGGACTCGGTGGGCCAAAGGGTCCTGTTTCTGCGTTGTATCTCTAAACTAAACTAAAAAAGATTCTGTGCACAGATCTCTGTCTCCAGCTCCCTTCCAATCCATTCCCAGAATTTTGTGGGCATGGGTTTGGATCCCGACGTGCGGTCTCTGCAACCAAGAGAGGAAACGGAGAGCAGCAAAATACATGCGGAGAAAAAAGAAAAAGAAAGGAAAAGATGGCCTGCGAACAAAGAGAAGAGATAATGGCACAAGGAACGTCAGACAATTTCTCATGCAAACTGTGTTTGACAATGAGTCACAAATCAGAAATTCCTTCTAGTTAATAACATAAAAATGATGAATTGTACCTTTCACATCAAATTAACAGCACTGATAGCTGATACAATGTGTAGGAATTACAAGAGGAGTCCTGGGAGAACAATATATGTAAAGATCACGAGTTACTTTATCAGCGGTTGCCAGTAAGCAAGGAACAATTACAGAAAAGTACAGAGCGATTATCTCGGTCACATCTAGTATGCCATGACATGACGAGACACTGCAAGAAACACAAAGACCTTCTATGAATATTAATATTTACTTTTTTAACTTCAAGTAACCCTTGGTTTCCCTCACTCTCCATCCTCCCCCATCCTAGTTCTCCAGCCAGTCTGACTGTCTCTGATTAAATTGTACATTGTGTGCCTTGCTGTCACCTTCCCCTAACTAACAACGATCTACATTTTCCTTGACCTTCGGCACCTTTCATCTCGTTTTCACACCTTACCCTTTCATACCTCTGTATCTAACTCTCCCCTGACTCAGTCTGAAGAATGGTCTCGACTCGAAACGTCACCTATTTCCTTCTCCCCAGTGATGCTGCCTGTCCTGCTGAGTTACTCCAGCATTTTGTGTCTACTTTCTGTTTATGCCTTTCATGACTAGGATGCAAATGATGACAGAGCCTCTGGGTTACTTTTGAAGAGCACTCACTGTCATAATGAAGTGGAAAAGGAGAAACATTACAATAGCACCTTTTAAGTTTGCTCCACTGTCTAATGCAAACTGCCGCAGTCTGAGGATAATTGCAGTAGTCATTTACTTTCTATGGCACACAAATCACACATCCCAATAGCATCTATCCTTCACTTTTTCATTTTCATTCTGTTTCGGTTTGTAATTATTGTCATGTATCCAGATACAATGCTGATATGTTTTATCTAGTTACATTTCTGGTACATATTATACATGAGTATAATTATGCCATGCACACAAGTACAATAGGTTGTGTAAAGAGAAAAATATCAGAGTGTGGAATATAGTGCGACAACTTGATGGTCTTGAAGGAACGATGGTTTACACCGAAGATAAACACAAAATGCTGGAGTAAGTCAGCGGGACAGACCGCATCTCTGGATAGAAGTGTTAATTCTGGATCTAATACTCTCTCCCTAGTATGGTTCAGTAATCCACAGAATCAAACACTGGAGTCTAAACCCTTCTTTATTTGTATACAACACCGTGGGGCCAGCCTCAGATCCACTCACTCGAGCCCTCAGTAGCCTCACGTAAACAGAACACAAGGAAAGACAACTGACCCACCACAATGAAACGATCACCCTTATATACCCCGAGACAGTGGCGGGAAACTAACGGGAAATTACAGGGCAAGGCAACCCCTTTGGACTAATCACGGCACCTATTCAGTACAGAGAAACAATGTAGAAACATCTTCAGTACAAAGTAGAAACATACAGAGGACCAATCGTGGGTATCGGCGGGAGGATACAGAACTCAACTAACCAATCACAGACATGGAACAAGCGTAAATGTATTGAAACATAACAAAAACCTCTTTAAGAGCCCAGACTTGGTGGCAACAGGTGGGTCACATGGGCAGAAGCTTCCTGGAGCTTCTTCAGACTTAGTGGCAACAGGTGGGTCACAT
Source organism: Okamejei kenojei (assembly GCA_035221665.1). Classification (NCBI taxonomy): domain Eukaryota; kingdom Metazoa; phylum Chordata; class Chondrichthyes; order Rajiformes; family Rajidae; genus Okamejei; species Okamejei kenojei. The sequence continues at coordinate 1,899,659 of CM069151.1, read as the reverse complement.
GGGTCTCCAGCAGCACCTTGCAATGTATTGTCAATGAAGCCCAGTCTTTCACAGACACCTGCCATTTCCAAAGAACCCAAATCCCTGCATATTCACAGGTGATGTTTTGGGTCGGGTGACTATTCCTGAAACATCGTCCATTCCTTCTATCCAGAGCTGCTGCCTGTCCTGCTACGTTCCTCCAGCAATTTGTGTCAACTTTGGTGTTAAACTAATTTGGTTTAGTTTAGAGATACAGTGCGCAAACAGGCCCTTCGGCCCACCTAAGTCCGCACAGACCGGCGATCCCCGCACACTAACACTGTGGAGCATGGGATGAAACCAGAGATTCCGGAGAAAACCCATGCAGGTCATGTGGAAAACGTACAAACTCCATAGAGACAGCAGTCGGGATCAAACCCGGGCCTCTGGCGCCATAAAGCAGCAACTTGGCCGCTGCGCCACCATATTACAGAGAAAGTGCAGATAGAAAATGTACAGTGTACTCAATGAGATAGGATGGAAGATCGGGAGTTCAGCATAGTTTATGGGAGAGCCCTTCCAGTAGTCTGATAACAGCACAGAAGAAACTGTTCCTGAACATGGTGAAACAGACTACACAATTGGAAATTCCATCCCTTCCTGGATTACAGGGTACTAGGCGTTTTGATTGTGAATTAATAATATCATAATGAGCTGTGGCTCTTCATGCTGATCAGAAAATTGTGGAGTCCAAAGAATTATGAATAAATCCAACAAGGAATTGAGAACATTCCTCAGTGAGAGAGTGATTGAAACGTGGAACCTGCTACAAAAAGTCGGCAGACTCTGCCTGACCTGTAGATTTAATCTAGCATTTTGTGTTTATCTTCAGCACAAATTGAAGCATACATGAAAATCTGGGCGAATAGAAGTGTAAAAGAAGGTTACGTTCATGAGGTGAGATGGGTTAAATTGGATGGAGACTCACGAAGGGCGCATGTCTCAGCAAAGATCAGCAAAATAGCCTATGGTGGTGCTGGAAAACACTAGGATACTTAGTACACTACCCTAGTGCCATGTACTATTATAGTTCATGCTGGAGTAACCTGCTGAGTTACCCCAGCATTTTGTGTCTATTTTCGGTTTAAAGCAGCATCTGCAGTTCCTTCCTACACACTAGGGTACTTTAGTTTAGAGATACAATGCAGAAACAGGCTCTTTGGCCCACTGAGTCTGCGTCGACTAGCAATCCCCACACATTATCCTACACACTCATTTACAATTATACCAAGCCAATTAACCTACAAGCCTGTACGTCTTAGGAGTGTGGGAGGAACTCAGAACACCCAAAGAAAACCTATGCAGGCCACGGGGAGAACGTACAAACTGCGTGCAGACAGCACCCGTAGACAGGATGGAACCCGGGTCTCTGGCGCCGTGAGGCAGCAACTCTACCGCTGCGCCCCCGTGCCACCGGGTAATACAGAGAACCGCACTAGACCGGGTCCTTTGGCCCAGGATGTCTCAGCTGATTATGATGTTGATCTAGACTGATCACATCTGCCTGCACAAGTTCCTCATCCCGCCATTCCCTGCCTGATCATGTGTCTGTTTAAATGTTTCTTAGTTTAGGTCGGGTTGGTGCCGACAAGCGATCCCCACACATTAACACAATTCTACACCCCCTAAGGACAATTTTTACATTTTCCTCGCCAATTAACCTGCAAACCTCATAATTGTGCTCATCTATCAGCCTCCTACACAACACAGAAAATTATCCCATTTTGTCCAAACTTTCTCTAATCCATGAGGCATCCAGGTGAATCTTTTAGTTTTGTTTATTTTAGTTTAGTTTAGAGATAAAGCAGGGAAACAGGCCCTTCGGCCCATCGTGTCCGTGCCAACCAGTGATCCCTGCACACTAACACTATCCTACACACACTAGGGATAATTCACAATTTTACCAACGCCAATTAGCCTACAAACCTGCACATCTTTGGAATGTGGGAGGAAGCCGGAGATCCTGGGGAAATCCCATGCGGTCACGGGGAGAAGGTACAAACTCCGTACTAGGGTTACCAACTTTCTCACTCCCAAATAAGAGACAAAAGGTCAAAATACGGGACAAATTTCCGACGGCAATTCACAGACCGAGTTGGCCGTGGCTGGGTGAATGAGTTGGCCCGGGTGCTGGACTGCACACAAAGCCCAGCAGGCGGGCCAGCTGAGGAATTTTGGTCCGGCACCTTATCCAATGGATGATCGGCCATGAGATGGAGGGCTGGTTGTGTCGCCGTTAAGCGAAGGTCCGAAGGTCAGACAGCTGGCCGGGCTGCTGACCGAGGGGCCACGGCGAAGCGCTGCTGCTGCACTCCATCAGCTGCACTACATCGGCATGGGTGAGGTGGGACTGGACGCTGCGCTCCAATCCGACAGTCCCATCGAGTAGCAGTCAAATACGGGACAAGCACGGTCCCATATGGGACAAACCAATTTAGCCTATATACGGGATGTTCCGGCTAATGCTGCACAGTTGGCAACCCGACTCCGTACACACAGCACCTGTAGTCAGGATCGAACCCGGGTTTCGGTGCTTTGAGGCAGCAATTCTCCCGCTGCACCACAGTGCCGCCCAATTCAGGGATTTATATCATTTTAAAATGGTGGGACTTCTGTCGATGTGGAAAGGAGCAGCAGATGCTGGTTTACACCGGAGAGACACAAAGTGCTTGAGTGTCTCAGTGGGTCAGGGAACATTGCTGATGAACAAGGATGGGTGATGTTTTGGGTCGGGACCCTTCTTCAGGCTTCAGGTTCTGAAGAAGGGTTCCGAACCGAGACGTCTCCCAAAGTTGATCTCCAGAGATGCTGCCTGACCCGCTGAGTTACTCCAGCACTTTGTGTCTATCTTTGAGACTTTTGCCTGGTCGGTCCGAGTGTGAGCGCAATGATTCTTTGATTGTCGCGGTTAGGCTGCTAGCAACACCAGATGGTCGGTGCGTCAGTAGTGTCCCAGGCCAATGCTTCCTTGTCATGTTCGACCCTGGGGCAAAATCACTTCAACACTTGCAAATTGCAATTGCAAACTTGGAGCTTTCTGTAATTTATTTTCAAATTGCTTGAACTCACTGCCGTTGGGAAAAACAATGTTTTTCAATAAACTCAATAAGCTAGCAAAGAGCTGGACTCATATTGATTGAGGTAAGCAAAAAACAGCTTGGAATTCTGCAGTGTGTTTCACAACCTGATGAACTCCCCTTATTTATTTACATCAAGGCCCTTTGGACAGTTACGGTGGCGCAGCAGTAGAGTTGCTGCCTTACAGCGAATGGAGTGCCGGAGACCCGGGTTCCATTCCCATTATGGGGTGCTGCCTGTATGGAGTTTGTACGTTATCCCCGTGACCTACGTTGGTTTTCTCCGATATCTTCGGTTTCCTCCCACACTCCAAAGACGTACAGGTTTGTAGGTTAATTGGCTTGGTAAATATAAAAATTGTCCCTGATGTGGGTAGGATAATGTTAATGTGCAGGGAATGCTGGTCGGCACGAACCCAGTGGGCCAAAGGGCCGGTTTCCGTGCTGTTTCTCTAAACTAAACTAAAGAGCACAGAGTTTCTTGCCCCGAGTAGGGGAATCGAGGAAAAGAGGACACAGGTTTAAGGTGAAGGGGGAAAGATTTAATAGAAATCCGAGGGTTAACTTTTTCACACAACGGTGGTGGGTGTATGGATCAAGCTGCCAGAGCAGGTAGTTGAGGTAGGGGCTAATGTTTAAGAACCAGTTAGACAGCTACATGGATAGGACAGGTTTGGAGGGATATGGACCAAATACTGGCAAGTGGGATTAGTGTAGCTGTGACATGTTGGTCGGTGTGGGCAAGTTAGACCGAAGGGCTTGTTTCCGCACTGTATCACTCTATGACTCTAATACTGTGACTAAGTAAAATGAGTTGTAATAAACCATAGAACAGGAACAGGACCTTGGTCCCAATGTCTGGTTTGAACCTGGGGGAGGTTAAACTAAATGTGTAGGAAGCAACTGCAGATGCTGGTTTAAACCGTCGACAGACTCATAAAAGTTGGAGTAACTCAGCAGGTCAGGCAGCATCTCTGGAGAGAAGGAATAGGTGACGTTTTGGATCAGGTCGCTCAGTCCGTCTTGGCCTACCTGATCTCCCGTTTGCCAAACACTTTAACTCCCCCTTCCACTCCCACACTGACCTTTCTGTCTTGGGCCTCCTCCACTGTCAGAGTGAGGCCCAGTGCAAATTGGAGGAACAGCACCTCATATTTTACTTGGACAGTTACATCCCAGTGGCATGAAATTGATTTCTCTAACTTCAAGTAACTCTTGCTTTCCATCTCTCTCTGACCCTCCCCACTCTAGTTGTCATAGTAGTTTCACGGCCATCCTGCTGAGTTTCACTGTATAACTCATTGTCACCTTTCCATAGCCAACATTGGACCATTGTGGGCTCCACATTTCCTTGATTATCATTGCTTTCTGCGTATCTTCCTTTCATTAGTCCTAACCGTCTATATCTCTCGTTCCCCTCTCCTCCGACTCTCACTTGGAAGAAGGGTCTCGACCCGAAACGTCACCTATTCCTTTTCTGCCTGACCTGCTGAGTTACTCCAGCTTTTTGTGTCTGTCCTAGGTTAAACTAATCCTATGCCTGCACGTGAGACATCCCTCCATTTACTGCATATCCACGAGCCTATCTAATTGGATGATCAGCCATAATCATATTGAATGGCGGTGCAGGCTTGAAGGGCCGAATGGCCTGCTCCTGCACCTAATTTCTATGTTTCTATGTAATTGCCTCTTTAATGCCACTGTTGTATCGGCCTCCACCACCACCCCTGGCAGCGCGTTCCAGGCACCCACTATCTGCAGTGTAAAAATCGTGTCCAAATCTTGTATCTTATTCCAACTTTCCCCTCTAACCTTAAAGCCATGCCCTCTCGTCTTTGACATTTACACCCTGGGAAACACATTCTGACTGTCGACCTGCTCCATGCTTCTCATGGTTTTATATGCTTCTCACAGACGTTTGAAATGTGGTTCTGTTGCGTTGGTGAGAAAAGTTGTCAAAGGAGATGACAGGATGTAGCTCAGCTGGTAATGTGGGTGGAGAAATGACAGATGGAGTTTAACCTGGAGAAATGTGGGGTGTTGCACGCTAGGATGTCAAATGCAAGAGGACGTGACGCAGTAAATAGCAGTATCCTTACCAGCATGGATGTACAGGAGGGCCTGGGGAGCAAGTTCTGACAATGGTAACACAAATGGATAGTTGATGTTGAAGAGAGATTCACAAGTTCACAAGTTATGCCCGTCCCACTTAGGAAGCCTGAACGTAAACCTCTGGAAACTTTGCACCCCACCCAAGGTTTCCGTGCGGTTCCCGGAAGTTTTTGTCAGTCTCCCTAAGTGCTTTCCGTTTTAAAAATCGGTAATTTTTTAGTCGAAGCTGGTTGCGATGCTAGTTGAAGGTGGTTGCCAGAGGACAAAAACCTCCGGGAACTGCACGGAAACCTTGGGTGGGTTGCAAAGTCTCCAGAGGTTTCCGTTCCGGTTTCCTAAGTGGGATAGGGGCATTATAGGAGTAGTATTAGGGCATTCGGCTCATTGAGTCTCCCCCGCCATTCAATCATGGCTGATCTCTGCCTCCTAATCCCATTTTCCTGCCTTCTCCCCATAACCCTTGACACCTGTTCGAATTAAGAATTTGTCACCTGTTCGAATTAAGAATTTGTCTATCTCTGCCTTAAAAATATCCACTGACTTGGCCTCCACAGCCCTTTGTGGCAATGAATTCCACAGATTCAGGGCCAGCCTTAAGCCGATTGGACCGATTGCTCCCAATTGGGCCCCGCGCCTAAGGGAGGCACCGTGCCAGAGTAATCTAAAGCTCCGCTCTAGGATCTTTGGAGTAATCTACTCTAGGCTCGGGTAGATCTTCCCCGGGTGAAGGGGGGAGAGAGGGGTGGAGAGAGTGGAGGGTGAAGAAAGGGGTAGACGGGGAGGGGGGCGTGAGGGGGAATAGAGGAGGGGGAGGTGGATCATTTCCTCACGGTCCTGGGGCAGCGCTCTCGCCCCTCCAGTCGCCATGCTTCACGCAAGCAGCCCCAGCTCCGCCCCTCTCTCTCCCTGGGGAGACGCGGTGAACAATACAGGGAGGGCCAGGCGGGCCGGGGGTTGGAACAACGTTTACAAACATCGGCCTCAGCTCATATCTGTCCGCCCGGACCCCGGCATCCGCTCCTGCCGCCGGCCCTCTCCTTCCCTTCCTCCCTTCCCTTCCCTTCCCTTCCTCCCTCCCTTCTCTCCTTCTGCCCCTCCTTCCTCCCTTCTACCTCTACTTCCCTCACCCCACTTCTCTCCTTCCTCCCTTCTCTCCCTCCCTCCCTTCTCTCCTTCCCTCCCCCCCACACACACACACACATAACGCACAGACAACTAACACACACACATCACGCACAGACAACTAAGACACACGCACGCACACACACAACTAAGTTGGGATGGGGTAGAAGCCCAAAGGGTAGGATGGGGCTGAAGTCCAATATTTAATGCCTGGACTGGTTTGTCACCAATAGTTATTGGTTTTCCAGGATCTAGTTAATTAAATTACTTTTTCTTCATTTCAGTCACTAAAACAAGTGGTATTGTAACTATGTACTTTTCAGAGCTGATCTACACATTTTGTTTGCTACTTGTAGGCTTACATGTATGCAATTTTATATTAAAATGTAGCTTAGACCTGTTTGAGCCATTAACTCGCGGGCACTTTTTAAGCGCACATTTTGAGTACTTTCCGTTCCACCATAGAGATATAAAGTCTACAATAGACTTTATTTGTATTTCTATGATTCTACAGACCTTGGCTGGGAACCTGGGGCTCACCAAAATTGTTCCCAATTGGGCCCCGCACCTCCTAAGGCCGGCCCTGCACAGATTCACCACCCTCTGACTAAGGTTCTTCCTCACCTCTTTTCTAAAAGAGCGCCCTTTAATTCTGTGACCTCTGGTCCTAGGCTCTCCCACCAGTGGAAACATCCTTTCCACATCCACTGTAGCTATGCCTTTCATTATTCTGTAAGTTTCACATCCTTCCTCAGATATGGGGCCCAAGTTTGCTCACAGTACTCCATATGTGCCCTGACCAGCGCCTTATAGAGCCTCAGCATTACATCTCTAATGCTATATACTGTAGATAATGCTATAGTCATAGTGTCATAGAGTGATACAGTGTGGAAACAGGCCCGCCGGCCCAACTTGCCCACACTGACCAACATGTCCCACCTGCCCATGTATGCTATTCTTGCCTTCATTGGTCAGGGCATTGAGTATAAAAATTGGCAAGTCATGTTGCAGCTGTATAAATCTTTCCTTGGGCCACATGTGTAGTATTCTGTACAGTTCTGGTTGCAGCATTGCAGGTAGTTGCTGGAGTCCTCGCAAAGGTTCAGAAAACCTCCCACACTCCAAAGACATACTGGTGTGTAGGTTAATTTGCTTGGTATAAATGTAAATTGTCCCTAATATGTGTAGGAGAGTGTTAATATGTGGGGTGATCGCAGATTGGCGTGGACCTGGTGGGCGAAGGGCTTGTTTCCATGCTGTATCTCTAAACTAAATTAAACTGCATGCAATGGGGACAACCAAGTGATCCGACAACCAGATCCAGTCGTGGATGGTAAAGGACGATAAAACAACTCACCGCAGGAGAAGATTCAAAAATATTCCCATTCCCAACAATGGAGAACCAGGGCGGATCACGGGTCGGAGAGGACTCGCTGCGCTGAAGGGCCTTTCCGAGCTGTATCTCTAAACTATAAAATAAACCTGATATCGGGTGATCTTTCAGATTGTTTTTTTCTGCTTATGTGGAGAAAAACTTCAGCACATCCAGGGCATTGTTAATTAATTTAGCCTTCACTACATCCTGTAGCATTGGTTAAAAAACCCATCTCTGAGAAGGCACAAGATATATCTATAACCCTAGTCATGCAGGGCAAATATTTTTGCATTTAAGTATTTATAAACTCATTCCCAAGTTTAGTCATCCAAAGTTTAATTTCCCAAACCCCATAAGGAAGGGATAATGGCGGGAAATGCATTTAGATTGAGTTATTAATATTAATGAGGTGGATCAACCAAGTCATCTGCTGCACTTGACAAATGCTTTTTCATTGGAATCAGAGGCACGAAAATTAATGTCTGAAAATCAAATAAAATCACCTTTTGCTTTTATCACTTTCCAAGCAAAATATATTTGTTGAACAAGTACTAATTATACAATACACATGAACCACCCTATAGCTATTAATAATTATGATATAGTTGGGATCACGGAGACATGGCTCCAGGGTGACCAAGGCTGGGAGCTGAACATCCAGGATATTCAATATTCAGGAAGGATAGAAAGAGAGGAAAAGGAGGTGGGGTAGCGTTGCTGGTTAGAGAGGAGATTAACGCAATAGAAAGGAATGACATTAGCTTGGAGGATGTGGAATCGATATGGGTGGAGCTGCGAAACACTAAGGGGCAGAAAACGCTAGTGGGTGTTGTGTACAGGCCACCTAACAGTAGTAGTGGAGTTGGAGATGGCATCAAACAGGAAATTAGAAATGCGTGCAACGATGGAAAAACCGTTATAATGGGTGACTTCAATCTACATATTGATTGGGTGAATCAAATTGGCAGGGGTGCTGAGGAAGAGGATTTCTTGGAATGTATGCGGGATAGTTTTCTAAACCAACATGTGGAGGAACCAACGAGGGAGCAGGCTATTCTAGACTGGATATTGAGTAATGAGGAAGGGTTAGTTAGCAGCCTTGTTGTACGTGGCCCCTTGGGCAAGAGTGACCATAATATGGTTGAGTTCTTCATTAGGATGGAGAGTGACATTGTTAATTCAGAAACATGGGTCCTGAATTTAAAGAAAGGTAACTTTGAGGGTATGAGACGTGAATTGGCCAAGATGGACTGGCAATTGATTCTTGAAGGGTTAACGGTGGATATGCAATGGAAGGCATTTAAAGACTGCATGGATGAACTACAACAATTGTTCATCCCAGTATGGCAAAAGAATAAATCAGGGAAGGTGGCGCATCCGTGGATAATGAGGGAAATCAGGGATAGTATCAAAGAAAAAGATGAAGCATACAAATTAGCCAGAAAAAGCAGCCTACCAGGGGACTGGGAGAAATTCAGAGACCAACAGATGGAGGACAAAGGGCTTAATTAGGAAAGGGAAAATGGAGTATGAAAGAAAACTGGCAGGAAACATAAAAACTGACTGCAAAAGCTTTTATCCATATGTGAAGCGGAAAAGATTAGTTAAAACAAATGTAGGTCCTTTGCAGTCAGAAACGGGTGAATTGATCATGGGGAACAAGGACATGGCAGACCAATTGAATAACTACTTTGGTTCTGTCTTCACTAAGGAAGACATAAATAATTTGCCGGAAATAGCAGGGGATCGCGGGTCAAATGAGATGGAGGAAAGTGGTGTTGGGTAAATTGAATGGATTAAAGGCCGATAAATCCCCAGGGCCAGATAGGCTGCATCCCAGGGTACTTAAGGAAGTAGCCCCAGAAATAGCAGATGCCTTAGTGATATTTTTTCAAAACTCTTTAAATTCTGGAGTAGTTCCTGAGGATTAGAGGGTAGCTAATGTAAGCCCACTTTTTGGAAAGGGAGAGAGAGAGAAAACGGGGAATTACAGACCAGTTAGTCTAACATCGGTAGTGGGGAAACTAGAGTCAATTATTAAAGATGGGATAGCAGCGCATTTGGAAAGTGGTGAAATCATTGGACAAAGTCAGCATGGATTTACGAAGGGTAAATCATGTCTGACGAATCTTATTGAATTTTTTGAGGATGTAACTAGTAGAGTGGATAAGGGAGAAGCAGTGGATGTGTTGTATCTGGACTTTCAGAAGGCTTTCGACAAGGTCCCACACAAGAGATTGGTATACAAACTTAGAGCACACAGTACTGGTGGTTCAGTAACATGTGGATGTGGATAGAGAACTGGCTGGCAGACAGGAAGCAAAGAGTAGGAGTGAACGGGTCCTTTTCAGGATGGCAGACAGTGACTAGTGGGGTGCCGCAAGGCTCAGTGCTGGGACCCCAGCTATTTACAATATACATTAATGATTTGGACGAGGGAATTAAATGCAACATCTCGAAGTTTGCGGATGACACGAAGCTGGGGGGCAGTGTTAGCTGTGAGGAGGATGCTAGGAGGCTGCAGGATGACTTGGATTGACTGGGTGAGTGGGCAAATGCATGGCAGATGCAGTATAATGTGGATAAATGTGAGGTTATCCACTTTGGTGGCAAAAACAGAAAGGTAGACTATTATTTGAATGGTGACTGATTAGGAAAAAGGGAGATACAACGAGACCTGGGTGTCATGGTACACCAGTCATTGAAAGTAGGCATGCAGGTGCAGCAGGCTGTGAAGAAAGCGAATGGTATGTTGGCATTCATAGCAAAAGGATTTGAGTACAAGAGCAGGGAGGTTCTACTGCAGTTGTACAGGGTCTTGGTGAGGCCACACCTGGAGTATTGCGTACAGGTTTGGTCTCCTAATCTGAGGAAAGACATTCTTACCATGGAGGGAGTACAGAGAAGGTTCACCAGACTGATTCCTGGGATGGCATGACTTCCATATGAAGAAAGACTGGATAGACTTGGCTTGTACTCGCTGGAATTTAGAAGATTGAGGGGTGATCTCATAGAGACTTACAAAATTCTTAAGGGGTTGGACAGGCTAGATGCAGGAAGATTGTTGGGGAAGTCCAGGACAAGGGGTCACAGTTTAAGGATAAGGGGGAAGTCTTTTAGGACCGAGATGAGAAAATCGTTTTTTTTTCACACAGAGAGTGGTGAATCTGTGGAATTCTCTGCCACAGAAGGTAGTTGAGGCCAATTCGTTGGCCATATTTAAGAGGGAGTTGGATGTAGCCCTTGTGGCTGAAGGGATCAGGGGGTATGGAGAGAAGGCAGATACAGGATACTGAGTTGGATGATCCGCCATGATCATATTGAATGGCGGTGCAGGCTCGAAGGGCCGAATGGCCTGCTCCTGCACCTAATTTCTATGTTTCTATGTTTCTATCCTACCAACAACTACAGAGCAGTCCTGAGATACTATCTACCTCATTTGACACCCTCAAACTATCTTTGGTCAGACTTCACTTTATTTAGTTTAGTTTTAGTTTAGTTTAGAGATACAGCACAGAAACAGGTCCTTCAGCCAGGCGAGTCCAAAACGACCAGTGATCCCCATACACTAACACTATCCTACACACGAGGGACAATTTTACATTTATGCCTTGCCAATTAACCTACAACCCAGTATGTCTTTGGAGTGTGGAAGGAAACCGGAGCGCCCGGAGAAAACCCACGCAGGTCATGGGGAGAACGGACAGACAGCACCTTCTGAAAAAGGAGAGGGAGGAGGAGTTGGAGGAGGGTGTAAGATTCAATGTTCATTAGTTGTAAACTACCCAAGCAGAATATGAGGTGCTGTTCCTTCAGTTTTCATGTGACCTCACTCTGGTGAGAAATAGCATAGCCTGATTGATTACATTTATTAGGGGCTCTGGGAGTAGAAGCAGAAGGGTTCGAATGCCACCTATACCTTCTCTCCAGAGATGCTGCCTGAATGCTGAGTTACTCCAGCTTTTTCTGTCTGTTTAAAGAAAAAACCAGCATCTGCATTTCCTTCCAACACGCAGGGAAATATTATTGTTGGTGAACAACTATGACTGAATTTAACTCAAAAATATCCACTGACTTGGCCTCCACAGCTGTGTCACAAAAAGCTGGAGAAACTGCGGTGCACAAATTCCGACAGAATCACCACCCTCTAACTAAATAAACCCCTCTCTCCTTAAAAATCCACTGACTTCCTCCGCTGTGTCTGGTGACAAATATCTGCTAGAGAGGCTATAATCCTTGGTCCTCGACTCTCCCACTAGCGGAAACATCCTCTCCACATCCACTCTATCCAGGCCCTTCACTAGTTCTACTACTAAGCATAGGAGTTCTCCATGTCAAGCCAATGACTAGGCTTCAGAAACTCAGAGTGTAGGAGCTTTCAGAGTACAGAAAGCTGGTTAGATTTCCAAATTTCCAATTCCTGATTATCAATGCGTTTATGCCCACATTTCCCACTGTTCATTCTTGCCAGACCAATATGCTAAGTTTTCGTTTATGAGTTTAGGTTATCGGCGTACAGTGAAAGGTTTTTGTTACATGCTATCCCGCCACTGGAAAGACAATACACGATTACAATCGTGCCAACCACAGTGTACAGATACATGTTTAAGGGAATAATGTGAATAACGTTTAGTGCATGGCATGGTGGCGCAGTGGTAGACCTACTGCCTTACAGCGCCAGAAACCAGGGTGTAGGTTAATTGGCTTCTGTAGATTGTAAATTATCCCTAGTGTGTAGCATAGTGTTCGTGCATGGGGATCGCTGGTCGGCGCGGACTCGGTGGGCTGAAGACCCCGTTTCTGCGCTGTGTCTCTAAACTATAGGAAAGTAAAGTAAAGTAAAGCGAAGCAAAGCAGCCTCTCATTTGCTGATCCGTGTGATAAGGATGGAGGATGAGACAGAGGGGTTGGCTTCCTTGTCACTTGGAGTTTGGCCACTCCCCATTCCTTGGGTGAACACAAAACAAATAAAAACAGCAGGTGCTGGAAATATGAAGCGCAAACCGAAGATGCTGGACATACTCAGCAGGCCAGCCCACATCTGTGGGAAGCAAAATGGAGTCAATGTTTCAGTTCCAATGAAGGGTCTCCAACCTGACACGTTGACTCCATTTCTCTCCCCACGGATACTGTCAGAGCTGCTGAATGTTTCCGGCATTTTGGTCAGTCATTCCTTGGGTACGTAACTGAGGAAGGCAGAATGGGAATGGTCACGAGGAGGGTGGGAGACAACATTGGTCAGCATGGGCCTGTTTATATGCTGAAGTACGCTAAGACTCTTAACATCTTTCCGATAACAGGCTGACCAAAACTGAACACAATACTCTAAATGTGGCCTCACCAATGTACTGTACTACTGGAGCATAACCTCCCAACCTCTACACTCAGTACACTGACTGATGAAGGTCAATGTGCCAAAAACCTTCTTACCACCCTACCTGTGATGGGACCTTCAAGAAACTATACACCTGCACTCCTAGGTCCCTCTGCTCTACAACACTCCCCAGAGTCCTGCCATTCACTGTGTAGGTCCTGCCCATTTATACTTCCCAAAACGCAACACCTCACACACATCTGCATTAAGCTCCATCAACCATTCCTCAGCCCACCTGCCCAGACAAGCAAGATCCTGCTGTAATTTTTCACAACCATCCTCACTATCTACAATACCACCCACTTTTGTGTCATTTGCAAACTTAGTAATCATGCCATGTGTGTTCTCGTCAAAATCATTGATGTAGATGACAAACAGTAACGGGCCCAGCACCGAACCCTGAGGCACATCACTAGTCACTGCCCTCCAGTCCGAGAAACAACCTTCCACCATCACCCTCTGCTTCCTTCCATGAAGCCAATTTGCTATCCATTCAGCTATCTCTCCTTGGACCCCATGCGATCTAATCTTCCAGAGAAGTCTACCATGAGGTGGTCTACCAAGTCAAATTTGTCCAAATTCTCCTTTTAGCTCATCATCCTCAATCCAGGCAGCATTCTGGTAAACCTCTGCACCCTCTCACAAGCCTCCACATCCTTCCCGTGATGTGATAACCAGAAATATGGATGGGCCTGGCACAGATGCTACACAATGTGCCAGTCGGCTGGGTATTGCCACACCACCTGGCCTTTATGGAAAGATTCTTCCAGACCAACACTTTTGACCACGTTCAGCAAGCAGTAGTCAGCACGGAACATCCTTCAGGCACTGCAGTACAAGGACTCGATGCTTCCATGAGCAGACTGGCTATCTTGCATCATTGCCAGAACTCACCAACAAACATTAAGACCTGGCTTGGCTGGCGGTGAGAGGGAGCCTCCCAGTCAGTACGTTCCTGCACCGTCAGAATCTTACTACTGGCGTCCCTGCCCTTGGGATGGCTGCTATGGAGAACAGACAGTTGCCCACCTCTTCATAGAGGGTGGATTTGTAAAGAGAGTCTGGAGAATGATGCAAGCGTCCTTGTCACGCTTCATTCCAGGCAGCTCCATCACAGAGGACTCCGTGTGTGAAAAAGTAGCTTTTCAATGTGAGCATGGCTGACATGAGCGAGGGGGGCACGGCCAGCGACCAAAGGACTACAAGTTCGGTGAGTTCATCTCCAGCAGTGTCTTTTGAATAACGTCGGAGGGAGAGGAGGGAGAGATGGGGGAGCAGGTTTTTTTTCTGATTACTGATTACTGAACATCTTCAGTAATAACTCGAGAAATAATGCATGGGATTTTCAGATAAGGTGCTTTTGGACTTCATGGGGAAAATCTCTACTGGAATATGTAAACATTTTACCATTGCTGCGTAGATTTTTTGTGAAGATGTGATCACACACAAACAAATAAACACACACACAGACACACGCATCCACATACAAGATCAGACTTTTAATAGTTACTAGACCAAGTTGGACCCATTGGGTCCCGTCCTCTCAACTGGAGGTTGCTGGGGGGAAGGGGGTCGGCCTGTGGCGTCACAGACACACTAACAACCCCCCTCACAAACATACACACACTAACCACCATTCACACACAAACTAACCACCCCGCTTGATATTATATTAATATTATATAATTGGTCGCCTAGTTATAGGAAGGATGTCAACAAAATAGAGAGAGTACAGAGGAGATTTACTAGAATGTTGCCAGGGTTCCAGCAACTCTGTTAGGTCTTTATTCTTTGGAGCGCAGAAGGTTCAGGGGGGACTTGATTGAGGTCTTTAAAATGATGAAAGGGATAGACAGAGTTGACGTGGATACGTTTTTCCCATTGAGGGTAGGGAAGATTCAAACAAGAGGGCATGACATGAGAATTAAGGGACAGAAGTTTAGGGGTAACGTGAGGGGGAACCTCTTTACTCAGAGGGTGGTGGCTGTGTGGAATGAGCTTCCAGCAGAAGTGGTGGAGGCAGGATCAATTTTAACATTTAAAAGTAAAGTGGATAGGTATATGGACGTGAAGGGAATGGAGGGGTATGGAGGGAATGGAGCAGGTAGATGGGACTAGGGGAAAACAAATGGTCGGCACGGACTGGAAGGGCCGAGAGGGCCTGTTTCCGTGCTGTAATTGTCATATGGTTATATGGTTATTATTCATTCGCTCCTTTTACCCCATCCACTAATAGTCCGCAAGTCGCAGGCACAGCTAGAGGGGGAGGGGGGTAGAGAGAGAGAGAGAGGACAGAGGCGCAGAGGCCCAGAGGGAGGGCAGGGGCAGAGGGAGGGCAAAGGCAGAGGGAGGGCAGGGCCAGAGGGAGGGTAGTAGGAGGGCAGAGGGCAGAAGGCAGAGGAGGCGGTGGGGCAGAGAGGGAGCAGAGTGCCAGGCACGCAGATCCATTGTGACGTCATCAGCTAAAGAGTTGTTTTTTTCAAACTTTTGTCAGATTGTTGAACATTTTTATTAATAACAAGAAATAAAGCATGAATTTTTCAGATACGGTCTTTGAACCTCAGGGGAAAAATCTCTACCGGAATATGTAAAAATGTTACTGTTAGCGCATCGTTTTTTCGAGAAGATGTCTAGAGAGGGAGGGACCGGGAGAGAGAGAGGGGGCAGAGACACAGAGAGAGGGGCAGAGACAGAGAGGCAGAAAGAGAGGGGCAGAGACAAAGAGAGAGGGGGAGAGAGTAGAGGGGTGGGGGAGAGAGGTGTGGGGGAGAGAGAGAGCTGGGAAGAATTGGGGGAGAGGGTGAGAGGGAGGGGGAGAGAGAGCTGTCTGAGGTGCGAGCGGACGAGCGTCGACCAAAGGACCGCGAGTTGGGCCGCCTCAATCTTCAGCAATGATCTTTATTCTTCAGTCGACGGCCCGACTTTTGACTAACGGGGGGAGGAGGGAGGGGTGTGGGAGTCACTTGCAGCACGAGGAAAAACGGCACGCAGATCCATTGTGATGACATCAGCGAAAGGTAGTTGGGGTTTTTTCAGAGTTCTGTCAGATTTTTGAACATTTTCATTAATAACTCGAGAAATAAAGCATGAAATTTTCAGATGAGGCGTTTTCAGACTCCAGTGGAAAAATCTCTACCGGAATATGTAACCATTTTACCATTAGCACGTCGTTTTTTTCGAGAAGATGCGATTATACGCAAACAAATAAATAAATAAACAAATACATCCACATACAAGGTAGACCAAAATGCTGGAGTAACACAGCGGGTGAGGCTGCATCTATGGAGCAAAGGAAATAGGCAACATTTTGGGCCAAAACCCTTCTTCAGACGCCTGAAACGTTGTCTATTTCCTTCGCTCCATAGATGCTGCCTCACCCGCTGAGTTTCTCCAGCATTTTTGTCTACCTTCGATTTTCCAGCATCTGCAGTTCCTTCTTAAACATCCACATACATGTGTGCTAATAGTTACTAGACCAGTTGGGACCCGTCCCCTTAACGCGCGGTTGTGGGGGGTGGCCTGCGACATCACATACATACTAACCACCCCCCTTGATATATTAATATTATTCATTTGCTCCTTTTACCCCATCCCCGCCCCATCCACTCACGCATAGCCCCCAACTCGCAGGCACGTCGAGAGAGGGCAAGGGAGGGGGGAGGGGGGTAGAGAGAGAGACAATAGACAATAAGTGCTGGAGTAGGTCATTCCACCATTCAAGCCAGCACCGCAATTCAATGTGATCATGGTTTATCATCCCCAATCAGTACCCCGTTCCTGCCTTCTCCCCATGTGCAGTTGTATAGGGCCCTAGTGAGACCACACCTGGACTATTGTGTGCAGTTTTGGTCCCCTAATTTGAGGAAGGATATTCTTGCTATTGAGGGAGTGAAGCATAGGTTTACAAGTTTAATATCAGATTGGACCTGGGCTGGAGCAGATCCTGGAGTGAGGGAGTATTGTGTTCTCACCAGCCCTACCCTGTGACACCGCATGCCATCTCTCCATGCCTCGGACCTCTCCAACCCTCCCGTGCTTCTCTCCCCCCACTCTCTCTCTTCCCCCCTCTCCCTGCCCATCTCTCTCTCTAACCCCCCTCCCTTGCCCTCTCCAGATGCGCCTGCGTGTTGGGGTCTATGCGTGAGTGGATAGGGCGGGGATGGGGCAAAGGAGTGAATAAATCATATTAATATATCAAGGGGGTTGGTTAGTGTGTTAGAGCACATGGTATTGGGGTTAGGGTATTGATATGGATAGAGAAGCAGACAGACAGGAAGCAAAGAGTAGGAATAAATGGGTCCTTTTGCCATTGACTAGTGGGGTGCCCAGTTAATTACAATATATGTTAACAATTTAGACGAGGGAATTAAATGTAACATCTCTAAGTTTGTGGAAGACACAAAACTGGGAGGCAGTTTAACCTGCGAGGATGCTGTGGCTTCAGGGTATCTTGGATAGATTGGGTGAGTGGGCAGGTGCATGGCAGATGCAGTATAATATGGGTAAATGTGATGTTATCCACTTTGGTGGCAAGAACAAGAAGGCAGATTATTATCTGAATGGTGTCAGATTAGGTAAAGGGGAGATGCAACAAGACCTGGGTGTCATTGAACATCTGTCACTGAAAGTAAGCATGCAGGTACAGCAGGCAGTGAAGAAAACAAATGGCATGCTGGCCTTCATTGTGAGAGGATTTGAGTACAGGAGCAAGGAAGTCCTACTGCAGTTGTACAGGGCCCTGGTGAGACCACACCTGGAGTATTGTGTGCAGTTTTGGTCTCCCAATTTGAGGAACGTCCTTCTTGTTATTGAGGGAATAGAAACTGCACTTATTCTATGTTTCGTAAATATTTTATAATTAACAATTTAAAGTGGTGTTGAAACTGGCATCTATTATGAATTTATGAAATTACAATCAGTCACAGAGATAACTATTTTTTATCAGCTTTTTAGTTCAAAAGGCCAATGTCTACCATCGTCTCAACACTGGCCCCTGGTGGATATAACGTTTTACATCACCCTAGCCCCAAATCAATCAGTTCGGTAAAATCGAAACAGAACATGCTGGAAACAGTGAGCTGGTCAGAGTGCAGTTGAGGGAAGAGAAACCAGAGTCAACATTTCAAGTTGAAGACCCTTCGCACCGATGTTTGCCATAGCCATGCTTCCCTTATTGTTTAGAGATACAGCGTGGAAACAAGCCCTTCGGGCCGCTGAGTTTGTGCTGACCAGTGATCCCGTGCATTAACACTATCCTATACACACTATGGACAATTTACAGATCAAATTACCCGACAAACCTGTACATCTTAGGAGTGTGGGAGGAAACGGGAGCACCCGGAAAAAACCCACGCGGTCACGGGAGAACGCACAAACTCCGCACAGACAGCACCCGTAGACAAGATGGAACTCAGGTCTCTGGCGCTGTGAGGCAGCAACTCTACCGCTGCGCCACCAGAAGTACCAGGTATATTGTCCACAAGAGTCAAGAAATGTTAATGGTCATACATACTGACAATAGAATAATGTAATTCTTACTGGCTGCAGGTTAACTGGACCATTGTGGCAATAATTCACAAACAAATATACAATAATATGATAAATTAATAATCAATAATATTAGGTATAGGTAACCATATGCAGGTTTCAAGAACTGGATGGGTGTTCTTGAACTTGGAGGTCACATTCTTCAGGCTCCTTCCGATGGTAGGAGTGAAATGAGAGTGGCCAGGGTGGTGTTGGTCTTTGATATTGGTTGACTTTTCGAGGATGTGCCTCCTACAGAATCCTTTCATCACCGGGGGGGGGGTCAGCATCCATGATGTGCACTGCAATTTCCACCATAAGTTCTAGGAACAGAATTAGGCCATTCTGCCCATCAAGTCTACACTGCCATTCAATCGTGGCCGATCTATCTTTCTCTCTCTCAACCCTATTCTCCTGCCTTCACCCCGTAACACCTGACACTCTTACTATTCAAAAATTTATCAATTCCAGCCTGTAGAATTCATTGCCCCCTGACTAAATAAATTCCTCCTCATCTCCTTTCTAGAAGTACATCCTTTTATTCTGAGGGTATGACTTCTGGTCCACGATTCTCCCACTGGTGGAAACATCTTTTCCATATCCACACTATCCAGGCCTTTCATTATTCAGTAAGTTTCAATGAGGTCTCCCCTCATCCAAACCCAATGCTCTCACATTAACTCAGGTGTAAGGTGTAGGGTTAGTGCGGATGGTGAACCAAAGGTCTGTTTCCAGGCTGTATCTCCCAACAACTCCACAATTCAGGACAACCCCTACAAAATTCTTAAGGGGTTGGACAGGCTAGATACAGGAAGATTGTTCCTGATGTTGCGGAAATCCAGAACAAGGGGGTCACAGTATAAGGATAAGGGGGAAATCTTTTAGGACCGAGATGAGAAAAACATTTTTCACACAGAGAATGGTGAGTCTCTGGAATTCTCTGCCACAGAAGTAGTTGAGGCCAGTTCATTGGCTATATTTAAGAGGGAGTTAGATGTGGCCCTTGTGGCTAGAGGGATCATGGGGTATTCAGGGTTTCAGTAAAAAAATGTAAATTGCCACTGGTACTAGCGTACGGGGATCACATCATCATGGACTGGATGGGCTGAAGGGCCTGTTTCTGCACTGTATCTCAAAACTAAACGTAGCTCCTATTCAATTTCAGTTCTGATTAGCTTTTTGCAGAAGCATTCTGGCTGTCTGTAATTAAGCTTTAACCTATGACATGCTTGGATCTCAGGGGCAACGTTTTTACTCAGTATTTGGAACAAAATGCCAGAGAAAGTTATCGAACTGGATGCAATTATGACTTTCAAAAACATCCGGATACATGGATAGGAAGGGTTTAGCGGGATATGGTGCAAATGGGACTGGCCTAGAATGCCATATTGGTCAGTGTCCCTGCTGTGACTCAAAGCCTGCACAACCAAGATTCTCTAAGAAGATCCTCTGTGGTGCAGCGGTAGAGTTGCTGCCTTACAGCACCAGAGACCCGGGTTCCATCCTGACTACAGGCGATGTCTGTACATTTTGCATATGCTCCCCATGATCATGAGTTTTCTCCGGGTGCTCCAGTATCCTTCCACATTGCAAAGACGTGCAGATTTGTAGGTTAATTGGCTTCTGTAAATTGCCCCTGGTGTGTAGGACAGAACTAGTACATAGGTGATTGCTGATCGGCTTGGACTCAGTGGGCTGAAGGGCCTGTTTCAGCACTGCATCTGTAAACTAAATCTGACCACACTGCTCTCCAACAATAATGGTTCCCAAAGAGACTTGGAAAACATGGACTACCTCCCACTCGAAGGCAAGCATCAGTGAAATTTACTAAGAGCTTCAATGGACCAAAACAGCCTTTAGTTGATGGAGGGAAAAGGGTACAAAGATGATGAATTTTAGTTATGACCAAAGGGCGTGTTAGGTTAAAATGGACTTTGTTGTGAAAAAAAGAACAAGCAGCTGGGACAATTCATTGGTGTATACATTTATTCAATTTCTTCAGTGAAAGAGAAGGCATTTCACTTGACGGGGGACAAAATACAAAGGATTTGGCTTTATGGCAATAGGTAAACAGCCTAGATGGAATTAGTGGGAACCTTGTTGAGATGTGAGAGATTGACTACCTGAAAAGAAGACAAAGCAAATACTAGTGCCCTCCATAATGTTTGGGACAAAGACCTATCATTTATTTATTTGCGTCTGTACTCCACAATTTGAGATTTGTAATAGAAAAAAACTCACATGTGGTTAAAGTGCACATTGTCAGATATAAATAAAGGCCATTTTTAATACATTTTGTTTTCACCATGTAGAAATTACAGCAGTGTTTATACATAGTGTCCCCCCCATTTCACGGCACCATAATGTTTGGGACACAGCAATGTCATGTAAATGAAAGTAGTCACGTTTAGTATTTTATTGCATATCCTTTGCATGCAATGACTGCTTGAAGTCTGCGATTCATGGACATCACCAGTTGCTGGGTGTCTTCTCTGGTGATGCTCTGCCAGGCCTGTATTGCAGCCATCTTTAGCTTATGCTTGTTTTTGGGGCTAGTCCCCTTCAGTTTTCTCCTCAGCTTATAAAAGGCATGCTCAATTTGGTTCAGATCGGGTGATTGACTTGACCATTTAAGAATTGACCAATATTTAGCTTTGAAAAACTCCTTTGTTGCTTTAGCAGTATGTTTGGGATCATTGTCTTGCTGTAGAATGAACCGCTGGCCAATGAGTTTTAAGGCATTTGTTTGAACTTGAGCATAAAGGATGTGCCTATACACTTCAAAATTCATTATGCTACTACCATCAGCAGTTGTATCATCAATGAAGATAAGTGAGCCAGTTCCTTCAGCAGCAGGCAGTGAAGAAAGCGAATGGCATGTTGGCCTTTATAACAAGAGGAATCGAATATAGGAGCAAAGAGGCCCTTCTGCATTTATACAGAGCCATAGTGAGACCACACCTGGAGTATTGTGTGCAGTTTTGGTCCCCTAATTTGAGGAAGGACATTCTTGCTATTGAGGGAGTGCAGCGTAGGTTTACAAGGTTAATTCCCGGGATGGCGGGACTGTCATATGCTGAGAGAATGGAGCAGCTGGGCTTGTACACTCTGGAGTTTAGAAGAATGAGAGGGAATCTCATTGAAACATATAAGATTGCTAAAAGTTTGGACACACTAGAGGCAGGAAAATTTTCCCGATGTTGGGAGAGTCCAGAACCAGAATAAGGAGGAAGTCATTTAGAACGGAGACGAGGAAACATTTTTTCTCACAGAGTGGTGAGTCTGTGGCATTCCCTGCCTCATAGGCAGGTTCTCTGGATGCTTTCAAGAGAGAGCTAGATAGGGCTCTTAAAAATAGCAGTCAGGGGTTATGGGGAGAAGGCAGGAATGGGGATGATCAGCCATGATCACATTGAATGGTGGTGCTGGCTCGATGGGCTGAATGGCCTACTCCTGCACCTATTGTCTATTGTCAGCCATACATGCCCAGGCCATAATACCCCCACTACCATGTTCCACAGATGAGGTGGTATGCTTTGGATCTTGGGCAGTTCCTTCTCTCCTCCATACTTTGCTCTTGCCATCACTCTTATTTGTTAATCTTCATCTCGTCTGTCCACATGTCATTTTTCCAGAACTGTGGTTGCTCTTTTAAGTACTTCTTGGCAAACGGTAACCTGGCCTTCCTATTTTTGTGGCTAACCAGTAGTTTGCATCTTGTAGTGTTGCCTCTGTATTTCTGTTCATGAAGTCACTGACAAATCCACACCTGACTCCTGAAGAATGTGTCTGATCTGTCGGGTGTGTTTGGGGATTTTTCTTTATTATAGAGATAATTCTTCTGTCATCAGCTGTGGAGGTCTTCCTTCCGCCTGTCCCCTTGCAATTAGTAAGTTCACCAGTGCTTTCTTTCATCTTAATGATGTTCCAAACAGTTGATTTTGGTAAGCCTAAAGTTTGGCTCATGTCTCTTAACTGTTTTATTCTTGTTTCTCACTCTCATAATGGCTTGATTTGCATTGGCACAACTTTGATCCTCATGTTGTTAAAGAGCAATAAAAGTTTCCAAATGTGATGGAAAGACTGGAGGAAAGACTAGGTGCTGAGAGCTCTCTTTATACCTGCATTAAGGAGGCAATTAAACACACCTGAGCAATTACAAACACCTGTGAAGCCATGTGTCCCAAACATTATGGTGCCCTGAAATGGGGGGGACTATGTATAAACACTGCTGTAATTTCTACATGGTGAAACCAAAATGTATAAAGATAACTGTTTTACAACTTGTCAACAAAATAGAGAGAGTACAGAGGAGATTTACTAGAATGTTGCCAGGGTTCCAGCAACTATGTTACAGAGAAAGGTTGAACAAGTTAGGTCTTTATTCTTTGGAGCGCAGAATGTTAAGGGGGGACTTGATTGAGGTCTTTAAAATGATGAAAGGGATAGACATGTTGACGTGGATAAGCTTTTCCCATTGAGGGTAGGGAAGATTCAAACAAGAGGGCATGACATGAGAATTAAGGGACAGAAGTTTAGGGGTAACGTGAGGGGGAACTTCTTTACTCAGAGGGTGGTGGCTGTGTGGAATGAGCTTCCAGCAGAAGTGGTGGAGGCAAGATCGATTTTAACATTTAAAGTAAAGTGGATAGGTATATGCAGGTAGATGGGACTAGGGGAAAACAAATGGTCGGCACGGATTGGAAGGGCCGAGAGGGCCTGTTTCTGTGCTGTAATTGTTATATGGTTATATGGTTAACCTTGAATAAAATCTGACAATGTGCACTTGAACCACATGTGATTTTTTTTCTATTACAAATCTCAAATTGTGAAGTACAAAGGTAAATAAATAAATGATGGGTCTTGGTCCCAAATATTATGGAGGGCACTGTGCCACATAAATACACAGGTGAGCATTTGACGCATGTTCAACTCCAAGGCTTCAGATGAAGAGCTGGGAAGTGGGATTTGGCTCTCTAGCTTGGTCGACAGTCAGTCTGTGGCAAGATCATGGTTTTAGGGTTAATATGCCAACTGAGTAGATGACTTTGCAAAAACCACCTGGTCTTCAGGCTCTTCAGAACACATCTACCAGATCTTAACAACCACAGCAATTATTGCCAATTACCTCTATAGATTCATCCTCATGACCAATGTCTTACCACCCCATCGCTGCTATATAGTCTGGACTCTGCCCAATCTGACCTCTCTTCATGTTTGCTTTTATCATGTTCAGTCACCAGTTTTATAAATTCAAACACTATTAGCAGAGCCACTGCCTCGCAGAAGCAGAGCCCCTAGTTTACTCCCGACCACCATGGCATTGTCTGTGTGGAGTTTACATGACCTCCCTGTGATCACATGGGTTACCGCCAACTCAGGTTTGTTCCCACATCACCAAAGATGCGCAGGTGAGTAGATTAACTGGCCACTTCAAACCACCCTCAGTGTGTAGGTGAGTGGTGGAATATGCCAGAGGTTGAGAGAATGTTGGAAAAATAGAATTAAGTTTGCGTGAATCTAAATGTTTATGGCCTATGTTAAGTAATATGAACTAATTTGTTAAATAATGTTTGTGGTTAGCATGGACTCAATGGGCTGAAGGGACTATGTGATTCTATAAAATTGCTTTGTCATTCCTGATTAAAGAAAATCCATCTCTCTGCACATTTTGTCAATCAAATGGTTATACAGCACAGAAGGAGGCCCTTCGGCCCAACCTGCCCATGCAAACCAAGTTGCCTGAGCAAGCTAATGCCTTTTGCCTGCTCCTCTCTCATATTATCCCTCTAAACCTTTCCTATCCATGAAGCTGCCCAAATGTCTTTTAAATGCTGCATTGTAGCCAACTTTCCACTACCTCTGGCAGCTTCTTCTGTACACTTGTCCTATGATTTCCTCCACTTTGTCTTCTGGTCTCCACTCCAGTTCCTCAATAAGAATCAGCTTTGCCGATTTGATACCATACTCATCTTAATCAGAAAAGCAAGCTCGAGCTGCATTCATAATGCAGGCCCACTCCTGGCACCCTT
Organism: Okamejei kenojei; assembly: GCA_035221665.1. Lineage (NCBI taxonomy): Eukaryota > Metazoa > Chordata > Chondrichthyes > Rajiformes > Rajidae > Okamejei > Okamejei kenojei. The sequence goes on along the minus strand of CM069151.1, from coordinate 1,875,020 downwards.
GAGTGCGTCATGGGTATCATCTTTCAGCCTCTATAACAGGGGTCCCTATTTAAATTCTTGGGTGAATTGGCAGAAAGTGAACAAAAGATGCCCCAACATCACTTATCTATCCCCAAACGTCATCATATTTAAAAAACAATGAAATTACGGAGTAAAGGCATTTTTTGTACACAGTTCTCATTGCTACTTACGATGGCCTGGTTCAAAGGATGAAACTGTTCAGAACAGTTGGAAAATCAAGGGCAGCAATGACATTTTATTTGCCAGCAATCCCCACTTCTATAAAAATATTGGACTGAAGCTCAAAAAAATCATCCTTAAGAGAAACTTCATAACCTTGTTTCATTCTGACTAATTATCATCACTGAGTATTGAATTCAGCTTTTGAAGCACCAGGATTATAGCGATCTCAACGGAACATAGCTAGTATCAGACTTTTCATTCTATTTAAAGCGTTTTCCTTAATTTGTGAAGATTACTATTTCAAAATGTCTTTGCTGTATCCAGCCTTTTCTTCCAATACTTCAAAATCTAGTATGGTTGGAAATTGATTAAAACGGAATTGGATTTTATAGAAACATAGAAACATAGAAATTAGGTGCAGGAGTAGGCCATTCAGCCCTTCGAGCCTGCACCGCCATTCAATATGATCATGGCTGATCATCCAACTCAGTATCCCGTACCTGCCTTCTCTCCATACCCTCTGATCCCCTTAGCCACAAGGGCCACATCCAACTCACTCTTAAATATAGCCAATGAACTGGCCTCAACTACCCTCTGTGGCAGAGAGTTCCAGAGACTCACCACTCTCTGTGTGAAAAAAGTCTTTCTCATCTCGGTCTTAAAGGATTTCCCCCTTATCCTTAAGCTGTGACCCCTTGTCCTGGACTTCCCCAACATCGGGAACAATCTTCCTGCATCTAGCCTGTCCAACCCCTTAAGAATTTTGTAAGTTTCTATAAGATCCCCTCTCAATCTCCTAAATTCCAGAGAGTATAAACCGAGTCTATCCAGTCTTTCTTCATAAGACAGTCCTGACATCCCAGGAATCAGTCTGGTGAACCTTCTCTGCACTCCCTCTATGGCAATAATGTCCTTCCTCAGATTTGGAGACCAAAACTGTACGCAATACTCCAGGTGTGGTCTCACCAAGACCCTGTACAACTGAAGTAGAACCTCCCTGCTCCTGTACTCAAATCCTTTTGCTATGAAAGCTAACATACCATTCGCTTTTTTCACTGCCTGCTGCACCTGCATGCCTACTTTCAATGACTGGTGTACCATGACACCCAGGTCTCGCTGCATCTCCCCTTTTCCTAATCGGCCACCATTTAAATAATAGTCTGCTTTCCTGTTTTTGCCACCAAAGTGGATAACCTCACATTTATCCACATTATACTGCATCTGCCAAACATTTGCCCACTCACCCAGCCTATCCAAGTCACCTTGCAGTCTCCTAGCATCCTCCTCACAGCGAACACTGCCCCCCAGCTTAGTGTCATCCGCAAACTTGGAGATATTGCCTTCAATTCCCTCATCCAGATCATTAATATATATTGTAAACAGCTGGGGTCCCAGCACTGAGCCCTGCGGTACCCCACTAGTTACTGCCTGCCATTGTGAAAAGGACCCGTTTACTCCTACTCTTTGCTTCCTGTTTGCCAGCCAGTTCTCTATCCACATCAATACTGAACCCCTAATACCGTATGCTTTAAGTTTGTATACTAATCTCTTATGTGGGACCTTGTCGAAAGTACTTCATGGTATTTAAAAATATTAAATTCCTATCTGAAATGCGCAACAATACAGTAAATCATATGCGTTGCTGTTAGAACCAATCTTTTTACTTAAAGCATTTTGATTATTTAAAAACATGCCATCTTTTCTTTGATGCAATTCCAGCTAATTTACTTTTAAGTGCTCTCTGAAACACCAAACGCTTACCAATATATTTATTGCAAACCACATTTAATATAGTATTTTTTTCATCAAAAATATCCTGCATTTTAAATGTTAATTCAAAAACAGAATCCACTCGAAATTCTTTACAAAATAGTGTACGTAATATAAACAATGGCTATTCTACACAATTGCTGAATGTCAAATCAATGACAGCGTATCAGAATTCCTGTGTAACCTGCTCATTCAGAAATATGAAAAAGGCACTTTAGACCATCTACTCAGTAATAATGCAACGTTAAATTATTTAGATACGCTTATCCAGTAGTAAAAATACTGCTTGTACCGAACAGAAACTAGTAGTTTGGTTATTGGTTTTAGGCAGCCGATGGAAAATAAGTAAAGATATTCACAAATAGCAATCAACGATTTAAGTATCTGAGTAAGTATGGTTATTGTCAGACAAAAATAAACTATAATTTGTAAAAAGTAGAAAATGCCAATTTATAAAATAATCTTTACCCAGTGTGCTGGATCTATTTTTGAGTATATTTTCATTTATGGCTGTTTTCTTTTTGAAAAACCTACGCTTTAGAATCTTGAACAATGCATGTAATCCAGCCTTTAGTCTGATATTTACTTTAATACACCTTTCTCATTCAATTCTATTATGTAAAACTCCTGAATGTGTCACATTTTCTGGAAGATTAGTTGTAACAGTTATCAGAATTCCATTGTATAGCATCTGAAATACTTCCATCAGCTGTTTTCTGGCTCATTTTAGAATCAAAATGGGCCAACTACTCTGCGATTAATGGTGTGATCTACAAAACATTTACGTATTAAATATTAATGCGTTGAAGTCAGTCTTCACATACGCTTGTCATACGGCAGGGTATTATTGCTGCTTAGTGCAAAACCTTCTTGCTTTAGCGAGCTCTCAGCAACATCTCATCTTAAAACATAGCTCGTAGCCTCTTATTTTCTTCTCGCAATCTCTCATTTTCTGCCACCAAAGCTTCATTAATGGAGTATCTTTCAAGTAAACCATGGATTTCATTCTGAAAGGAGAAAGATAGATGGTTCAAACAAATTTGATGCAAACATAATTGAAATAAAATAACTTGTAAGTCACCTTGGGGTTCTCACTGCAATAACAGCAGTTGATATTTCTCGAAATATTTCTTTGGCTTTTTTGAACTGTGGCTAGCCTAGTTTATTACTGTTCAATACTGAGTGCCAAGCTGATGATGGAAATGTAATTAAATATTAGACTGCCTTGGAGGCTGCGAATGTTCAACTGTTCTGTGGTACAAATGCTGATATGGCAGAACACCTGGGCCTACCTGATCTCCTGGTTGCCTTCCAATTCCCACACTGACCTTTCTATCACGGGTCTCCTCCACTATCTGCGTGAGGCCAAACGCAAATTTGAGGAACAGCCTCATATTTTGCTTCGGCAGCTTACAACCCAGCGATATGAGTATTGATTTCTCTAAATTCAAATAACCCTTGCTTTCCCTCTCACTCCATCCATTCCCCACCCACGTTTTCCAACTAGTTTCACTGGCCTATTGATTTATTTTACCGTTTGTGTGCCTCGTCGTCACCTTCTCCTCAGACAACAATGAACCATTCTACATTTACTTATCATCGTCTGATCTTTGATCTGTTCTTTATACACCTTCTCTTTGTACCTTCCATGTCTCATTTCAGACTCTCAGTCTCAAGAAGGGTCTTGACCAGACACGTCACCCATTCCTTCTCTCCAGAGATGCTACCTGCCCCGTTGAGTTACTCCAGCATTTTGTGTCTATCTTTGGCATAACCTGGCCAGATTTGCTGAGTTTTCTGTCAACAGAACATAACTGGATTTTTAACAAGATAGATACCAGCAGTGCAACGAGATTGGAACATCAAGGCGAGATGTCACTATCAGAAGCATAAATCTTAACCATTACAATAGGTGGGACTAATAGGCTCTCTGCTATGTCTGGATATCAGATGGGAGTGGACGAGTTTGGCTGAAGGATGGCTTTTCTTCTGTGACTTGGGAGATCTTAGAAGGAGTCAGATGGATTATTTACTCAATTCGATCTGTTTCTAATTGCTTCAACCTTGTCATTTGCATTTATTTGTGCATTCTTGCACCATTTTGAGAGGGAATATTCAGAGCCCATGCCCCTCTTGGGTTAGATAACTGTCAGGGTGAGCCTTCAATTTTAGATGCATTTTTCCAATGCAGCCCTTCCTGTGGAATTGCACAATTGTCCTTGAATCAGATAAGGCAGAATAAAGGGCAACAATTTTATTTATAAGTACCTTTGGTTAACTTTAGTTTTAGTTTAGTCTAGAAATGCAGTGCAGAAACAAGGCCTTCAGCCCACCGAGTTGCGGCTGTCCAGTGTTCCCCGTACTCTAGCACTATCCTACATACACGAGGGACAATTGGTCTACAAACTTGTTTGTATTTGGAGAATGGGAGGAACGCGGAGCACCCAGAGAAAACCCACAGGTCACGGGGAGAATGTACAAACTCCATACGGACAGCACAGAGTCAGGATTGAACTTGGGTCTCTGGCGCTATAAGGCATCAACTCTACCACTGCGCCTCCCGATGACTTACTGAACATTTTAAAAGATTTTTTAATTCATTCAATGTGAGCAGTTTTTAAATATCTCTGAATGGCCAGACGCTGCTTATTTTAGCTTGTCAAAAAAGTTTCATCTCTCAAAACCTTTGCCCTTAGCATTTATCCAGTCAATTTGAATTCTTGTCACAGTGTGGACAAGAGCAGGAATTGCAGGAAGGATGAGAAACTGATTACACTTACATGGTACAGGAGGGCACTCAAGACTAGAGCGCTTAGTGCATGAAAATGGTCTTAGAGCACAGTAGGACGATAGACACTATTCTTTGCAGTAGAATTTTGAAAGGTGTGCTGGCTGCCCAAGATCATGGTGAAGGACATCTCCTCAGGTCCAGAGACAAACTTGGATTGGGAGAGGAAAGAGTAGGATGATGGCTACGATTAATGGGTTAACATGAGGGAACATGGAGCAGGTTGGATTTTTAAAAGAAAGCTTAGGAAGTTTGGCAAGTCCCCAACAACTCTCATTAACTTCTACAGATGCGCCGTAGAAATAATTTTCTCGGGATGCATCACAACAAGGCTGCATCCAAGATTGTAAGAAATTAGAGAGTTGTGGACGCAGCCCAGACCATCACACAAACGAACCTCCCTTTCATTGACTCCATTTACACCTCACACTGCCTCGGCAAAGCCAGCAGCATAATCAAAGATGAGTCACACCCTGGTCACTCCCTCTTCTCCCCTCTCCCATCAGGCAAGAGGTACAGAAGTGTGAAAACGCACACCTCCAGATTCAGGGACAGTTTCTTCCCAGCTGTTATCAGGCAACTGAACTATCCTACCAACAACTATAGAGCAGACCTGAGTTACTATCTACCTCATTGGAGACCCTTGGATTATCTTTGATCGGACTTTACCTTGCATTAAACATTATTCACGTTATTCCCTTTATCATGTATCTGTACACTGTGGATGGCTCCTTTGTAATCATGCATTGCTGTTCTGCTGACTGGCTAGCACACAACAAACTAAACTAAACTCAAATTCTGTTTCCTTTTTTTTCAGGCTAAAATTTCTACCACCTGATTTTCAGATGGATGAAGGAAGATATTTGCAGGAATATATTTTGGAAAATAGATATCTCCAATTGTCTCTTGTTGTTACTGTCCACATACCAAGCACACACAAAAGTCAAAATATCACACCCATGACATTGAATATTTTAATTACCTGTTGGATTTGGAATTGTTTGATCATCTCTAGCTGCAGGTTTACGATATCTCGGTGCCACGCATCTCTGGGTTAATTAGAGAAAGTTTAGAATTTCGATATCATAACGACAAATGTATGCAAAAAGAGCACTATTATTGTTTGTTATTCATGTCTGTGTATACACACTGAACCTTTTTCCCTTGTTTATTATATTGTTTACCAAATACTATTTTTACATAGTCTGTTTTGCTGCTGCAAGTAAGACTTTCATTGTTTTATCTACGACTGAAGACTGCAACGGCCAGGTTCAGGAATAGCTACTTCCCCACAGCCATCAGGCTATTAAGGGTACACAAAAAGCTGGAGAAACTCAGCGGGTGCAGCAGCATCTAAGGAGCGAAGGAGATAGGCGACGTTTCGGGCCGAGTCTGAAGAAGGGTCTCGGCCCGAAACGTCGCCTATCTCCTTCGCTCCTTAGATGCTGCTGCACCCGCTGAGTTTCTCCAGCTTTTTGTGTACCCTCGATTCTCCAGCATCTGCAGTTCCTTCTTTAAAACATCAGGCTATTAAACCTGGCTCGGACAAAACTCTGAACATTAATAACCCATTATTTGTTATTTGCACTTTATCAGCTTATTTATTCATGTGTGTATATATTTATATAATGGTATATGGACACACTGATCTGTTTTGTAGTTAATGCCTACAATGTTCTGTTGTGCTGAAGCAAAGCAAGAATTTCATTGTCCTATCGGGGACACATGACAATAAACTCACTTGAACTTGAACATATGACAATAAAACTCTTAATTCATGAAAAGTCCAAAACCGATGTTTGAAATAGAAAATGAAGAATACAGAACATTAGAAATAGCTCGATCAACTTTTTCAAACAGAATGACAAGTCTGAACACAAAAATCGATAACCAACGTGCTTCTGTTTTCCATGCTTGAAACAAGGCCTTTATGTCAAGGTAGTTATTTGAAACATGTATGTTCCTTACTTGTAATCCTCCAAGGTATCTTGTATAATGGTCTTGATTAATTGAACTTGAGCAGATGTTAATTGCTGCCCGATCCCTTCACTTCCAAATGCATCCACAAATTTTTCAGACATGTTAGGAATCCCTGCCGCAGCAGTCATCTTTGCAACTGTAAAATGAGCACATTTAATAAGCACTGATCTGGCCAGTGCACAGGTTTTGGCATTTGCAAATGGCAACAAAATACAAAAACACCAACACACAGAAGACAGTTTTGATACCAGTGGTTAATATTCCACTAGAATATCAGCTGCAACTTAGCTTGCTTGCTTCTATTGATGGGCGACCTCATTGAAACTTACCCAAACGTGAAAGGCCTGGATAGTGGATGTTTCCACTAAAGGGAGAGTCTAGGACCAGAGGTCACAGCCTGATAATTAAAGGATGTTCCTTTAGGAAGGAGATGGAGGAATTAATTTTGTCAGAGGGTGGTGAATCTGTGAAGTTCATTGTCACAGAAGGCTGTGGAGGCCAAGACAATGGAGATTTTTAAGGCAGAGATAGATTCTTGATTAGTACAAGTATCAGGAGTTATGGGGAGAAGGCAGGAGAATGGGGTTAGGAGGGATAGATAGATCAGCCATGATTGAATGCTGGAGTAGACTTTATGGGCCGAATGGCCTAATTCCGCTCCTATCACTTATGAACTTATTTTAGTTTACTTGGTAAAACTAAAATAAATCTTGGTTGATTTGGTTACTAGGGTGGATTGTGAGGAGGCAGAATCTACCTGCATTTGGATAGGCAAGGACCGATTAAGGATAGTCAGAACGGCTTGTGTGTGGGAAATCATGTCTCATGACTTCAAGAGGTCACCAAGACGAATGACAAGGACAAGGCAGTGGGACGTTGTCCATATGAAATATACAAGGCCTTTGACAAGGTTCCACATAGTAGGTTAGATCACATGGATTCAGGATGAATAAGCCAATCAAATTCACAATTGGCTTGGTGGAAGAAGTCAGAGGATAGTAGTGGAAGGTACACAATATGCTGGAGAAACTCAGCAGGTGCAGCAGCATCAATGGAGCGAAGGAGATAGGTAATGTTTCGGGCCGAAACCCTTCTTCAGGCTGATGGTGGGTGGGGGGAGGCGGGGGGAAGGAAGGAAAAAGGAGGAGGAGGAGCCCGAGGGCGAGGTGGGAAGGGGAGGAGACAGCAGGGGTCAACAGAATTGAGAGAATTCAATGTTCATGCCAAGAGGATGCAGACTCCCCAAGCGGAATATGAGGTGCTGTTCCTGCCATTTGCAGTGTTGCTCACTCTGGCCGCGGAGGAGACCCAGGACAGAGAGGTCGGATACGGAATGGGAGGGGGAGTTGAAGTGCTGAGCCACCGGGAGGTCGGGTTGGTTATTGCGGACCGAGCGGAGGTGTTCGGCGGAACGATCGCCAAGCCTCCGCTTGGTCTCACCGATATAGATCAGCTGGCATCTAGAGCAGCGGATGCAATAGATGAGGTTGGAGGAGGTGCAGGTGAACCTCTGTCGGACCTGGAAGAACTGCTTGGATCCTTGAAAGGAGTGGAGGGGAGAGGTAAAGGGACAAGTGTAGCATCTCTTGCGGTTGCAAGGGAAAGTGCCCGGGGAAGGGGTGGAGCGGGAGGGAAGGGAAGAATTGACAAGGGAGTTGCGGAGGGAGCGGTCTTTGCGGAAGGCAGACGGGGGGAGATGGGAAGATGTGGTGAGTGGTGGGGTCACGTTGGAGGTGGCGAAACTGGCGGAGGACTATGTGTTGTATGTACCGGATGGTAGTTTGAAAGGTGGGGACCAAGGGGACTCTGCCCTTGTTGCGAGTGGGGGGGATGGGGAGAGAGGGCAGTGTTACGGGGTACGGAGGAGACCCTGGTGCGAGCCTCAACTATAGTGGGGGAGGGGAATCCCCGTTCTCTGAAGAATGAGGATATTTGTGATGCCCTGGTGTGGAACACCTCATCCTGGGAGCAGATGCGGCGTAGACGGAGGAATTGGGAATAGGGGATGGAGTCCTTACAGGAAGCAGGGTGGGAGGAAGAGTAGTCCTGGTAGCCGTGGGAGTCAGTGCGTTTATAATGGATGTCGGTCAGGAGTGTATCCCCTGCGATGGAGATGGTGAGGTCAAGGAATGGTAGGGAAGTGTCGGAAATGGTCCAGTGTATTTGAGTGCCGGATGGAAGTTGGTGGTGAAACGGATGAAGTCAGTCAGGTGTGTGTGAGTGCAGGAGGTGACGCCAAAACAGTCGTCGATGTAACGGAGGTAGAGGTCGGGGATGGGGCCCTGGTACGCCGCGAACAAGGATTGTTCGACATACCCGACAAAGAGGCAGGCGTAGCTGGGGCCCATGCGTGTGCCCATAGCCACGCATTGTATTTGGAGGAAATGGGAGTAGTCAAAAGAGAAGTTATTGAGGGTAAGGACAGATAGTAGTGGAAGGTTGTTTTTCAGCCTGGAGTCCTGTGACCTGTGGTGTATTGCAGGGATCAGTGCTGAATCCATTGTAGTTTGTCACCTATATAAATGATTTGGATGATACGCAGTTAAAGTGGTTAGTAAATTTGTGGATGAGAAAATTGGTGGTGCAGTGGATAATGGGTAAGGCCATTGAGGTTAACAAAAGGATTTGGTTCAACTGGGGAAGCTATCAAAAGCTTTACTAAAATCAATGTACACAACATTTGTCACCCTACCTTCATCAATCTCCTTTGTCATCTCCTCAAAACACTCAACTAAGTAATTGAGAATTGACCTGCCGCTTACAAAGACGTGCTGGCTATCCTAATTAGCCCATTCTCTTCCAAATGGGAGTAAATCCTATTTCAATGAACTCTCCAATAGTTTCCCCATCACTGATGTGAATATCAGCACCTCATATTTTGTTTGGTCAGCTTACTTATTCAGCGGTATGAATATTGACTTTTTTAAACATTGAATAAAACTTTGCATTCCCTCTCTCCTTCCCCTTCCGAGTTGTCTAACCAGTCTGATTGTCTCCCAGATTCAATGTTATCTCTGTATGCTTCGTTGTAACCCGTTCCACATTTTCCTTCACCTTCATCCCCTTTGATGTCTCTTTTTCACACCTTACACCTCCATATCTCTCTCTCCCCTGACTCTCAGTCTAAAGAAGGCCTTGACCCACAACATCACCCATTCCTTCTATCCAGAGATGCTGCCTGTCCTGCAGCATTTTGTGTCTATCTTCGGTGTAAACCTGCATCTGCAGTTCCTTCCTGCTGATAAAGCCACGGCACCTATTGTTTTAAAATGGCATTTATTGCTCTTTCCTAATTTGATAAGGTGATGACATACACATGGGTTTAGTTCTTATTGGAAAGTACCACTGAGATTATTAATGACTGTAATGTGAATTATGTTGCATGTCTGACCATACGTGATATAGACCAAGGCATATCTCAATGGGTCAAAGGAGTCACCACAAAATCCATTCTAATTTTGAGCAATGTGTTATCACATTGTGTTATCACATTCTAACACAAAACAGACACACAAACAGCCTGTATTTAAAATATAAGATTTTAGATTTTAATAAAATACAATTTCACTATTTCATTTATTAAGAAAATTATTTTTGCTATACCTTTAGAGTTTGAACTTGTTGAATTTATTCCTTTCAGGATGGTACAATGAAACCACAGTTTGAGATGTGCAATACTCACCAGATATGGGAGAATTATGCTCCATAGATTCCTGGATAAAAGATACTCTTCCTTTTCTTTCCCCCAGTTCAGGTGTTTTCACCATGGAAGACGTTAGAGGCATTGACAAGATTCCAGGTTCAGTTATGGAAGAGCTTAACTTGAGAAAAATTGAAGCCATTAACACAAACTTAATAACATGAAAAAAAACCAATGAGGGCTGAAGAAGGAATACAAAATCGGAGAGGATCAATGAACCATTATTCTCAACATTGCCCATTTTAATGTTTTCAATCTGACGGTTCAGTTCCTGAATTGACTGCTCTTTGGGAAAGATGCAGCTGAATATCTGAAATTTCCCAACTAATTTTAAGACCTATCTAAATTGCAGCATGAACTTCCAAATATTCTGGGTAACTTGGGGATATATATTTGCGCAACCTCATGCTTAATGTTAAAAACCCTTTGTAAGGTCACTGGGATAGTCTGCTGGGATAGTTGTCCAAACTAAGAGACTCAGAAGGCCAGTAACAGAAATTTAGGGTGGGAGAATGGCACAGCGTTAATGTTGCTACCATATTACGCCAAAGACCCCGGTTCAATCCTGACTACGGGTGCTGTCTGTACGGCGTTTGTACGTTCTCCCCGTGACCGCATGAGTTTTCTCCGGGTGCACTGGTTTCCTCCCACAGCCCAAAGACGTGCAGGTTTAAAGGTTAATGGGCTTCGGTAAATTGCCCCCAGTGTGCAGGATAGAACTGGTGATCGTTGGTCAGTGCAGAATGGATGGGATGAAGGGCCAGTTTCCACAATCCAAGGGTTACTCAAAGTTATTAGCTCAATATCTTATGTTCATTCTAGCTTTATAAGTGAGAGCATGATTACTTGACACCAGTTTGCTGATAGTTATATTAGACTGCGAAGTGGGAGGTTAAAGTGAAGGAGAAACCACAAGATGTACAAAGTATGGTTCAGAGAACAAAGATCTTCTGTTCTGACCAACATACAGGAAATTAGCTACAACGTAGGACTAAAGCAGTCATCTGTAACTAGCAATGCTCGTGTATCATGTGCACACCATATAAATCCATGTTTTTATAACATAATACAGTACAGCACAGGACCTTATTCTCAAATATACATAAAAATCAGTGTATTCTGAACTGAGGGAATTTCCCTTTATTGATCCAGATATTATGTTTCACTGGACTCTAATTGGAATCCGTGGCAAAATGACTAATTGTGAATTACCCTCTAAATTACATTGTACAACCCGACTATGAAGTGCTGAGTTTTCATCAAAAATTATCCCTGATATTATGTAACAGTCCATTAGTAGTGCACAGACATGCCATTCTGGAACCAGTTGCAAAACGTTTGGGATGAATGCTATATCTGCACAGTGCTAACTTTGCATTAACTACTTTCTTGTTAAAACAGAAGTATATTTCCTGAACATATTCAGGGTATTCAAGCATAATTACCCAGAATGATTTTCCTTCTTATTTTTAAATAAAATGAAAATGTTAAGCAGATCCAATTTCCCATATTTTCAATAACATTTTCTTTAGCAATCGCCGTTAGGTTATTTTCACTTTTGCAACTTTTACATTCCAGATTTACATTACAACAAATAAAACTATGAACCTTGGATGAGCATATGGACGAAAGGACATGCTTCACTGTTCTATGTTCAACTCTGACAAAAAACGTTGTGTTAAGAACACAGAAGAGTACAGCACAGGAATAGGACCTTGGGCCCACAATGTCTGTGCCAAACAGGATACCTGAACTCATCTGCCTGCATATTGTTAATCTCCCTCCATTCCCTGTCTGTCTTGTGGCTCTCTAAACGCCTCCTCAACATATGGTAGACAGTTTGAATCTTTTCCCAAGGATGGAATAATTAAATGCTAGAGCACATGGCTTTAAAGTGAGAGGGGCAAAGTTTAAAGGAGATGTGGGGGGCAACTTTTCTTTCAGAGGGTGGTGAGCGCCTGGATTGCATTGCCGGGAGTGGTGGTTGAAACAGATACACTAGGGACCTTTAAAAGACTTCTGTATAGGCATACGGCAGGCATGTGCCTTGAGTAATTGCTCAAGGTAGGCAGTCAGCCGGCTTTAAAAAAAAAATCTTAAACCGCGCATGAGCAGATTGTTCTCTTCGTAAAAAAATAAAATAAGTAACAATTCAATTTTCCAAAGGTTTCTCAATCTCTTTAATTTTTTAATTACGGAATGGGCGGGGGATGGAGGATGAAGGCAGGGGGAGAGATGGTGGGAAAAACGAGAGCACACAGGGACGTTGAATCAGTTGTCATCTTATTGAATGACAATACTAATTCAAGGTTCCAATTGGAGGGAGAGTTCCTTTCACAGCGTGTGGAGAGTCTGTGCCAGGGGTTAAAATGAAACTCCCCAAACACTGTGAACGGAGCTCTCCCCCCACCCCTGAAAATACCGTATTTAAAAACATAAAGCACCAAGAAATGCACTTACCACGTTAATGGTACATTAAGTCCATTCTTCACTCTTTGTTTCCTGAGATACTATTAAAATAATGGCAATCCATATTTGAAAATCCCGCCAAGAAACTCGCGCTGCGCCTGCACTGCACTGTGCTGCAAAGGCGGAATTTCTGCTGCCTTTAGCCCCGCTTGAAACTGACAGCTCAGGCAGCGCTGACGGCACGTGGGCTGCACAGACCTTCCCGTGTTACAAGTGCTGCGGATGAACGGCATGGAGAATTATGCCTACCTGAGAGATCGATCTCTTAGATAAGCATAATTCTCCCATGCCTTTACTATTTATATTTAATAATTGCCATTTCATAATTTTAGTCAGGGTAGGCAGTGCCTACCTTGCCTACCCTGACGGCACGTGCCTGGCATACGGATATGCAGGGAGTGAAGGAATATGGATAAGGTAGATAAGTGATGGGCTTGGCATCATGTTCAGCACAGCCAAACTTGGCTGAATGGTCTGTTCTTGTGCTGTACTGTTCTACGTTCTAATCTAAACTAACCTACATTCATTTATTTTAAAGTATTAGTCCAACCAACACCTACCTGTTCCAACTTCTTATTTTCCACCTGACCATTCTGCTCTATCATTTTTGATTTCAGCAACCCCGTGTCAATTCCCTGCAGAGAATTCAAAATGCAAATATTATGGAAGACTATAATGTCTTGTGTAAAATATTATTTTGCATGTAGGAAAATGACCCTCAAAGAAAGTCTAAGAAAAACATCTTACTTCAAAATATTTGATATTACGGACCTGAACTTAATGGGAGATCTGGCCAGAGGTAATTCAGCACAAGTGTAGCACTATCTGCTGTGACCAAAGGGAAAACAGTTGAACCTTAATGAATACTCAGTGTCAGAATGGTTTATGCAACCATGCCTCCGCATAGTAAGATATATGAATAGGATAGATTTAGGGGGATATAGATCAAACATGATCAAAAAGGACCAGCTAAGATGGGGCACCTTGGTTGGAATGGACATGTTGGCTGAAGGTGTAGGAAGGAACTGCAGATGCTGATTTACACTGAAGATAGGCACAAAAAGCTGGAGTAACTCAATGGGTCAGGCAGCTTCTCTGGAGAAACGGAGTTGGTGACATTTCAGGTCAAGATCCTTCTTCAGACTGAGAACCGGGGAGAGGAAAACGAGAGGTATGAAGATGTACGGAACTAATCAGTGCCGGCAACAGTGATCAAGGAAAGATGTAGTCCACAACTGCTACGGGGAAGGTGATAACGAGTAATACACAGTGAAACTCAGGACGACAGTGAAACTAGTACGATGACTAGGGTGGGGGAGGGACGGAGAGAGTGGAGAAACAAGGGTTACGTGAAGTTAGAGAAATCTAAATACTCCTCTCCACCCGATCTTAACATTTGAGCTTGACCTTCCCACCCTCCCGCTCCCTTCTTTCCCCTTCCACAACATCCTTAAAAGTCGTTGGCACTCAAATCTTCCCAGTTCTGGAAAGAAAACATCAACTAAAATATTAACCTGGGCAAATGGCTCTTTCAAGTATGGCCTCCCACTCTGGATTTGGCTACTGATGGAAATCATGTCATGGCACTGCGTCGGTTCCTTCTCAGGAGATGGCGATGAAAAGCCATGCAAGGAGCTGGAGTGTGAGTCTCCCTTTGTACAAGAACCCATTGGATTAGTTCTTTTGGAAAACATGGTGTTCAGTTCTGGCGAAACTCCTAAACCTGCAAAGAGAAATGCATTTGAGCTGTTTGTTCTTAGATAACAATAATTTAAACAAGTTGAGGCCAAAGGGTGTATTCTACAAATAAATAAAATTATATCTGCACCTGCCATTTACGTTGCCAATCATGTTTGGTACAAGATTGGCAATGTGAGAAAAGGATTTAAAAAGATTTGGACAGTTAATTCATTATGTTTAAAATCAATCTACAAGTGCTAGTCAGTTCGAATTATGAGTTGGTAGACTAAATGCTGGAGTAACTCAGAGGAACAGGCAGCATCTCTGGAGAGAAGGAATGGGTGATGTTTCGGGTCGAGACCCTTCTTCAGACTGACGTGTTCTTTGACTTGTTACACTGCCTCGCTTCATAGTTCTCCTTTATTCAATGAATTGTTTAATTTCCATTTAGCATTCAGTTCTGCAAATATTTGTTCCCAGACATTCATAGAAACATAGAAATTAGGTGCAGGAGCAGGCCATTCGTCCCTTCGAGCCTGCACCGCCATTCAATATGATCATGGCTGATCATCCAACTCAGTATCCTGTACCTGCCTTCTCTCCATACCCCCTGATCCCTTCAGCCAGAAGGGCCACATCCAACTCCCTCTTAAATATGGCCAACGAACGGGCCTCAACTACCTTCTGTGGCAGAGAATTCCAGATTCATCACTCTCTGTGTGAAAAACGATTTTCTCATCTCGGTCCTAAAAGACTTCCCCCTTATCCTTAAACTGTGACTCCTTGTCCTGGACTTCCCCAACATCGGGAACAATCTTCCTGCATCTAGCCTGCCCTTAAGAATTTTGTAAGTCTCTATGAGATCACCCCTCAATCTTCTAAATTCCAGCGAGTACAAGCCGAGTCTATCCAGTCTATCTTCATATGGAAGTCGTGCCATCCCAGGAATCAGTCTGGTGAACCTTCTCTGTACTCCCTCTATGGCAAGAATGTCTTTCCTCAGATTAGGAGACCAAAACTGTACGCAATACTCCAGGTGTGGCCTCACCAAGACCTTGTACAACTGCAGTAGAACCTCCCTGCTCTTGTACTAAAATCCTTTTGCTATGAATGCCAACATACCATTTGCTTTCTTCACAGCCTGCTGCAACTGCATGCCTACTTTCAATGACTGGTGTACCATGACATCCAGGTCTCGTTACATCTCCCCTTTTCCTAATCGGTCACCATTCAAACAATAGTCTACCTTCCTGTTTTTGCCACCAAAGTGGATAACCTCACATTTATCCACATTATACTGCATCTGCCATGTATTTGCCCACTCACCCAGTCTATCCAAGTCATCCTGCAGCCTCCTAGCATCCTCCTCACAGCTAACACTGCCCTCCAGCTTCGTGTCATCCGCAAACTTTGAGATGTTGCATTTAATTCCCTCGTCCAAATCATTAATGTATATTGTAAATAGCTGGGGTCCCAGCACTGAGCCTTGCGGCACCCCACTAGTCACTGTCTGCCATCCTGAAAAGGACCCGTTCACTCCTCCTCTTTGCTTCCTGTCTGCCAGCCAGTTCTCTATCCACATCAATACTGCACCACCAATATCGTGTGCTTTAAGTTTGTATACCATTCTCTTGTGTGGGTCCTTGTCGAAAGCCTACTGAAAGTCCAGATATAACACATCCACTGCTTGTCCCTTATCCACTCTACTAGTTACATCCTCAAAAAATTCAATAAGATTCGTCAGACATGAGTTACCCTTCATAAATCCATGCTGACTTTGTCCAATGATTTCACCACTTTCCAAATGCGCTGCTATCCCATCTTTAATAATTGACTCTAGCAGTTTCCCCACTACCGATAGGTCTGAAGAAGGGTCTCGACCCGAAGCGTCGCCTATCTCCTTCGTTCCTTGGATGCTGCTGCACCCGCTGAGTTTCTCCAGCTTTTTGTGTACCCTCCCCACTACCGATGTTAGACTAACTGGTCTGTAATTCCCCATTTTCTCTCTCCCTCCCTTTTTAAAAAGTGGGGTTACATTAGCTACCCTCCAATCCTCAGGAACCACTCCAGAATCTAAAGAGTTTTGAAAAATTATCACTATGGCATCTGCTATTTCTGGGGCTACATCCTTAAGTACCCTGGGATGCAGCCTATCTGGCCCTGGGGATTTATCGGCCTTTAATCCATTCAATTTACCTAATACCACTTTCCGGCTAACCTGGATTTCACTCATTTCCTCCATCTCATTTGACCCGAGATCCCCTGCTATTTCCGGCAAATTATTTATGTCTTCCTTAGTGAAGACAGAACCAAAGTAGTTATTCAATTGGTCTGCCATGTCCTTGTTCCCCATGATCAATTCACCCATTTCTGACTGCAAGGGACCTACATTTGTTTTAACTAATCTTTTGCGCTTCACATATCGATAAAAACTTTTGCAGTCAGTTTTTATGTTTCCTGCCAGTTTTCTTTCATACTCCATTTTCCCTTTTCTAATTAAGCCTTTTGTCCTCCTCTGTTGGTCTCTGAATTTCTCCCAGTCCTCTGGTAGGCTGCTTTTTCTGGCTAATTTGTACACTTCATCTTTTTCTTTGATACTGTCCCTGATTTCCCTCGTTATCTACGGATGCGCCACCTTCCCTGATTTATTCTTTTGCCATACTGGGATGAACAATTGTTGTAGTTCATCCATGCAATCTTTAAAAGCCTTCCATTGCATATCCACCGTCAACCCTTCAAGACTCAATTGCCAGTCCATCTTGGCCAATTCACGTCTCATACCGTCAAAGTTACCTTTCTTTAAGTTCAGGACCCGTGTTTCTGAATCAACAATGTCACTCTCCATCCTAATGAAGAACTCAACCATATTATGGTTACTCTTCCCAAGGGGCCACGCACAACAAGACTGCTAACTAACCCTTCCTCATTACTGAATACCCAGTCTAGAATAGCCTGCTCTCTCGTTGGTTCCTCCACATGTTGGTTTAGAAAACTATCCCGCATACATTCCAAGAAATCCTCTTCCTCAGCACCCCTGCTAATTTGATTCACCCAATCTATATGTAGATTGAAGTCACCCATTATAACGGTTTTACCTTCATTGCACGCATTTCTAATTTCCTGTTTGATGCCATCCCCAACTCCACTACTACTGTTAGGTGGCCTGTACACAACACCCACTAGCGTTTTCTGCCCCTTAGTGTTTCGCAGCTCCACCCATATCGATTCCACATCCTCCAAGCTAATGTCATTCCTTTCTATTGTGTTAATCTCCTCTCTAACCAGCAACGCTACCCCACCTCCTTTTCCTCTCTCTATCCTTCCTGAATATTGAATATCCCTGGATGTTCAGCTCCCAGCCTTGGTCACCCTGGAGCCATGTCTCCGTGATCCCAACTATATCATAATTATTAATAGCTATCTGCACATTCAACTCATCCACCTTATTACGAATACTCCTCGCATTGAGACACAAAGCCTTCAGGCTTGTTTTTACAACACTCTTGGCCCTTTTACAATTATGTTGAAAAGTGGCCCTTTTAGATTTTTGTCCTGGATTTGTTTTCCTGCCACTTTTCACCTTGCTATCTATTGCTCCTATCCTCATTTTACACCCCTCTGTCTCTCTGATCACACATTTAAGAAACCCTCCA